>OZ038479.1:116046236-116228736 GCA_964036315.1 Acanthosepion esculentum
ATAGGACTAGGAAAATCATTTGGGACCCCCCCATTTGGTCAGTACTAAGTTAGGTCAGAAGTTCCTCCACTTAATTGATAAATATTTCCTGAAAAGTAACTCTCTTAGTAAAATATTTAACAGAAACACACTAAAACTAAGTTGTAGCTGCAATGATAATCTTGAGATGATTATAAAGAAACACAATGATAAAATTTTAAACCAGTTTAAAAATTTGGATAAAAATGCATATTCCAAGATAAATACTGTTGATAACATTAATCAATGCAATTGCAAGAATTCTAAAAAATGCTCATTACAAAAAGTGTTTAACCAACTCTCTTGTTCATCTAAGTACTATTTCTACAATAGAGAATCTGACTGTTGAAAAATTTTATATTGGTAGTACTAAAAATTCTTTTAAGACTAGGTGGTACCAACATACCTTATCCTTGAAAAATAGTACTTATAAAAATAGTACATCTCTTTCTAAATATTTTTAGAATTTAAAAGAAGTTAATAAAATTCCTATGGTAAAATAGAAAATTTTAAAAAAAGCTAAAACATGTAGATCTTCAAATGACCCCTGTTTTCTATGCTTGCATGAAAAATTAGAAATTATCAGATTCTCTGATAAAAACTCCTTATTAAATCAAAGAAGTAAATTGACCGTAAATTGTAGGCATAGTCTACCTTTTACCTTATAATATGTTTAAACTTTGAATTCGATATCACTTTTTTTTTTGTAATAATCAGTAGATGAACTGCAGCGCACCTTATATAGCTTACTATTCTATTTGTAAGATACATTTTGATTTAATATAACTCGGTATTGATGTTTAGTTAGTATTTCTTAACATCTTATATGGATGTACAGGTGTTTAATTAGTATTATTAACATCTTACATTGATTAGTTATGTAGGAAACTGACCAAGCATATAACTAGTTAGCATTTTGTTGAATTACCTCCCTATCTCTTTCGCTTTTACTTTCTAGGAAAGTTGAACACCATCTTATGAAATAATGTAACCATTTGTATCTGTCCTTAGTGAAATTGTCTAGGATTTATATGCTGAAAACTTTGTGTCATGACCTATATTAAAAAAATTGGCGGGGGGTGAGTTTCAATTTAGCGTAGGTCACATTCGATTGGTTAATCACAGTAAAGCTCACAAGCCTAATTTTTAAGTATTCAGCTTTTGAAATTAAATTAATCATTCACTCACCAGTAGTTTACCATGGCCCAAGTAGAAACATTTGTAGTGTTAAAACATAATTGCCATTGTGTAGCAATTTTGAACATATTTTTGTTTTAATACCCTAAAATAAATTATATATATATATATATATATATATATATATATATATATATATATATATATATGAAGAAATATAGTTTTAAGGTGTGCTATATTTATGGGATAAAGTGCTCAATATCAGAGATAGAGCGTATGTAAATATAAATATGAAAGTGAACATTGAAGTCAACACTCAGATGTGACAGGCTGTTTCGTGCTAGACACAATCGTCAGGCCACCTGACAATTGCGTCTAGCATGAAACAGCCTGTGGCCTCTGAGTGTTGACTTCAATGTTCACTTTTATATATATATATATATATATATATATATATATATATATATATATATATATATATATATATATATATATAAACAATTTATACAATGAATTAATTAGCAATGTTAATGTGATTAATGATGAAATCACTTCACTAACAAGACTTAATGAGACATTAAGTTACTGTCAGTTTCTTGAATTATAAGATCCTTATATTTGAATTGTTGTCAGATGGAAATGACATGACAAGTATTTTCAACAATTTCAAATTGTCATCTTCAGGGTGCAATTTTCCCATACATAGGCAAACACTATGACAAAATATGTGTAGACCGAAAGATGTTTTTTAAATTATGCTATTTATTGATGGTTAAATATATGTTTTGGAGCATGTGATGCTAAAGTTTGAGTGGGAATTTTGTTTGAATTTTGAAAAGTGATAAATCCACAAAAATTTTCTTGTTATATGTGTTTATCAGTTAAAGTGGCATGGCTTTAATTATAATCCAATTAGTAAAATGAGAAAAATAACTTCGTAATTTTCCACAGAATTTAAGTTTCTGATTATTATGTACTGCGGATCTAATTTTGTAAATATATTAGAATGTGCAGCTTACATTTTATATCATAAATAAACAATTTATACAAAGAATTAATTAGCAATTTTATCTGTCAATTGTCACTTTATAGACAGTAGACAGACCAATATATCTGCCATAGTTTAAGATATTTGAGATCAAAATGCTCCTTTAATTGTTAGTACTGTCTCAACATTAAAACTTTTATTTCAATATAGTCTTTATAAGCAGAAATATGCCATCTGGGCTGAACTGTCACTCAACTCCACTGTAGCCATTGTATTATATATATGTGTGTGTGTGTGTGTGTGTGTGTGTGTAAGGTATATTTAGGCAGCAATCTTTCCCAAGCATGTGGAAGGTGGCAAGTGTATGCCCGGTTTTTAAGAAAGCAGGCAACCAGTCCTCCCCATCCCAGGATTAGTCTCCTCAGTATCATCAGTAAGCTTTTTGAGGTCTTAATCAAAAAGATCGTTGAGCACCTGGATAGGAATAACCTCTTGTGCAACAAACAGTATGAGTTTCAATCACGCCCAACCCACTGCAGATGTTTTAACTACCATTATACAGAATTAATGAGACCTTTAATGACACACATACCGCAAGGACCATAGCAACAGATATCTCGAAGTTCTTCGACAAGGTGTGTTACATAGTTTTGCTACACAAGCTCTCCAGCCATGGAATCACTGAAAAGGTTTTCTCTATCATAAAATCCTTCCTAACAGGTAGATCCCTGAAGGTAGGTGTTAACGACCAGTCTTCTGAGGCCCTGGCAGTCAAAGCAGGCATCCCCCAGTAGTCATTTCCAAGACTAACCCTCTTTCTGATTTATATAAATGATCTAAGAATTTACTACAATCATTTGTAAACATCTATGCCAAAGATATGACAATATATGGGTGCACGTCTAAAAGTCTTGATGATCAGAGATTGGCAGCTGACCTCTTTTCCAATCAAACACTAGCTTCCCAGTAGGGGAAAACTGACTGGTTACATTCAATGCCACTAAAACCAAACAGTTTACATTCCATCACCACCAAACAGACCACGAAATATCACCATGAATGGATGTCCTCTTGAGGAGGTACTGTGCCTTAAACTCACTGTGCCTTAAACTCACCCCCGACCTCAAGTGGAATTCTTATGTACTCATGGCTAAAGATGAAGGTAAAATGATCAGCTCATTGCACTGCTCCAGTAAATACCTGACTCCTCATGCTATCCTCTAACTTTATAAGAGCCAGATCAGGTCAAAAATGGAGTACTGTTGCCATATTTGGGCATGAGCTGTCCAGACCTCACTTTCCAGTCTTGATAGAGTTCAAAAGCATCTCTGAATCCTTGTTGGAGAAGAATTCCTTTCCACACTCCAACCTCTCTCTCACAGGTGGGATGTGGCGAGTCTGTCACTGCTCTATCACTACTAGCATAGGAAGTGCTTGGACAAACTGCATCTCCGGCATCTACCAGATGTGGACTGCAAAACTAGGACCCACCATGCCACCTACATAGTAACAAATCACTCTCATTCCTCTCCATATTCCATCATCAAGAAATGTTCCACTCAAACATCTTCCTGCAAATCACTGCCCTATGGATCAGACTTCAAGAGGATGTTTTCCTGATAACTACAATCTTAACCTGTTCAAGAGTCAACTGTTATCTTCCCCTTTTATCCACATAAACTATACCCTAACATAACCCTCTACCTTATACAAGGTGAAACTTACTGCATAAAGTATTTATCCAAACAGGTTTGATCAAAAGAATCAACAAGGTTTGTCTGTTTAACAATTTATTGTATTTTCCACTTAAAAAATGAAACAGATATGCCTTGTCGGTTCTTTTTGATTCAAACTAATCATATATATATATATATATAGTCATACACAGACAGACAGTTTCACTGTATCATAGCTCATCAGTGTGGCAAGACATCTGATTGCTTCAAGCCGAGATTGAAACCCAATCGATTTGTCATCAGTCAGAGATTCTACCCCCAAGCTATCATTGCACGGCAGAGTGGAAGGGAAATTTTAATGTTTTTACTATGCGAAAGACATTAGTAGCTAGGAGAGCTCGGTTCAATTTGAAGAGCATTGCATTAGCAGCAGCAGCCACTGTTTATAAAATCACACATTCCTCTCCGAGAGCTCAATTGAATTATTTCTAGAGGATAAATAGTCATCCAGAGACAAACTGTTTCACTGTATCACAGCTCATCAGTGTGATTAGACATCTGATTTCTTCAAGCCAGGATTGGAACCTGACTGATATGGCATCAGTCAGAGATTCTACCCTCAATCTATCATCGCACAGCAGAGCAGAAGGGATATTTTAACGTTTTCACTATGTGAAAGACGTCAGTCTGCTTTCGCTGGTTCCCAAGCCTCATGAATTTAAGCATCCTACGAGGCTGGCATCCCGTTCCCACCCCTTCACCATTGAAACTGTTAGATGTAGACATCTCTTCTACTCCAATAGCCTAATGTCTTGCACATCTCGCCTGTGGAACTCCCTTCCTTATTCCTGTTTCCCTGACAAATATAATCTCCAACTATTTAAGTGTAACGTCAATCGACATCTCCAGTTGCCTTGATCTATCCACATGCTTTCCCCTTTCATTCTTATCTGCTCTCACTCCAAATCTTCTGTAACCGCCTTGTCTTGATCGATCTACTATCTTTCTCCACATCCTCTCCTTTACCACTCCTATCTGCTCTTCCTCCAAACCTTCTGTAACCCCTTGCATGTTAGTGGCTTCCAGCATTGCTTGGGGTGAAAAGCTTAAAAAAAATAAATATATATATATATTATTATAAAGAGAAAGAAAATAAGATATATAATCCGGTGTTCTTATTAATATTTTAATTTTTACAAAACAGTGCTCAATGCAAATCTAAAGAGCATAAATATTATAAATTTACTAATTTAAAAATATGGTCCCATAGTTCCACAAACCTACATATTCTAGCTTTTTTTATTAATTTCAATTTCAGAATAAGAAAAGCTAGTAATAATAAGAAAAGCTAGAATATGTAGGTCATTAATTTATCCATGTCCTTTGTGCATTCATGAGAAACTATATATTACTAGGTTTATAAAAAATAAAAATTTACTTAATCAAAGAAATGAAATAGCTATTCTTTGCCGACATTGTCAAAAATTTTCCTTAAGTAATGTTTAATTAAAAAAAACCCCAAAAACTGATAAATGAAATATACATATTTATATTTGATATTTAATAATAATTTTTAAATAATTTAAGTAATAATTTAAGTAATCTATCACATTTATTTGTTTTAAAAGATGTATAGTCTATTAGTAATTAAAATTAAGAATATTTTAAAATTGTAGTTTAATACGACGTATTCATATACAAACAATCCTTTTAGAAAAAATCTTTATGTATGCAAGTAAAAATTTAATGGTGAAACAAAAATGCTGAAAAACTTTTTGTCACTGAAAAAGACCAGACGACATGCATTGAACGGATGTTATTATTCGTTGGAAAAGGCACCCCTACCCCAACTTGACTTAACCTCTTTTCGAAAGTAACTCATATTTTGATACAATAGTTGTCAGTGAAAATGAATACCCTACCACCACTTGTTAAAATGTTTGGATTTACCCATATCCTTAGAAATTAATATGGATTAGTGAATGTATGTGCTTATAAAACTCAGTAAATTTCAAAATAAGTTATTCCAAAATTCGCTTGAAAATGAAACAGAACTAGGGACTTTAATTTAATTCTATAACTGAATTTGAAGTTTTTAGCTTCTGTTTTTGAAACATGGAAATTCCTGTGTAGTGATGGAACCGTGTTTTTAAATTAGTAAATTTATAACATATATATATATATATATATATATATATACAATAGATATTTACATTCAGTGCTGCTGCAAGTATCTTTCTGAATTTGCTCATGATATTTTCAGGTGTTAACACTGGCCACATTCACAAGAACAACCTTCCCTTGCTTGATGTATTGTGATGGTGTTATAGTGTCATATGAGAAAGAAGTTATCTTCTGTGGCATGTACAAAATAGCATTAACCAGCAATTGTTGCAAGAATTTATTATAAAAGACAGCAACTGTTGTAGAAACATAAAATAGCATGAAAATCAGATAAAGAAAATAATATCTATTGCTGCTTCACATCAGGTCATATCAGTGTTTGTACACGCACACATACATATATATAATGGAATACTCTTGCCATAGATGCTCTGGTACCCCTGCTGTTCATCTCAAGGTTCTTGACAAAATCCAAACACAGATATGCAGTGTGATCGGTCCTGACTTAAGGTCTCGACTCCAGTCACTTTCTCATTGACGTGATGTGGCTTCCCTCTGACTTTTCTATAAATATTTTCTGATGAGCTATTTTCACTGGTGCCCCGACTGCATGAATTTAAGCATGCTACTAAGTTGGCATCTCCGTCCCACCCTTTTACTGTCAAAACAGTTACATGTAATTGCCTCTTCTACTCCAACAGCTTCTTCTCTCAAACTTCCTGACAGTGGAACTCCCTTCCTCTTACTTGCTTCCCTGATAACTATAATCTTCAAAAATTTAAATGTAATGTCAATCGACATTTTCTGTTGCCTTGATCCCCGTTCTTCTTTTTATCCTCCTCCAATCTCCTTATTAGCCTTTCCTCAACTCCCCTATACCCAGTCTTTTCCCTTACTTACACTCTCTAGCCCCTTGTGTACTAGTGGCATTCTCACCTTGCTTGAGGTTAAATACTTAAAAATATATATATATATATATATATATATATAAAGTGCTGTGTATGTGTGTCTGTCTGTCTATTTTTTGATTTTGGTGAATCATAAACAATCTGAAGTAACAAGTAGTAACTACTGTAATTATAATTTAAAAAGATTAAAAATTAAAAGAATAACTCATTTAAAGTTAAATTTAAATGTCAAACAGAGTGAAAGGATTAAAAAACAAACCTTTATTAAACGTTTAACTTTAATTTTATCTCTCGTCGCAGTTGTAATTGATATAATCTAAAACTGTAATCAAAACTTAAGTAGGGCACAGTACAAAACTCATATGTAACATGTGACATATTTGAAATATTATGTTGTTCAGGTTCCCTGCTGTCTTTTAAGAGTGACTTTATGTGAAAGGATCATAAAGAATGGCGATTTTAAATAAAAGAAAAGAAAAATTGCATGCAAAATAAATGTATTGTAAACAAACAATGGGGATTGGTTCCATATATGAAGAAAGATTTTACCGAATTAAGGTGTCAAATAAAGATAAAATAATTTTATTATTTCTAAATTCTTATAACTTTTACATACATAGAACACTGAAGGTGAAAGGCCAAAGGCCCAAAACTGGCTGCAGGAGCTAGCCTAAAGTCTGCTTGAACAGCGATTTCTAGGCTTGTATATATATATATATATATATATAATTAAAAAAAAAAATATGGTCCACATGTGCTTCTTATAATATATGGATTTAATAGGTTGGTTAATGAAATTCAAGGAATAAAAAGACAACAAAATGAGAACAATATTTTCAATAAGATTTGATAT
Source organism: Acanthosepion esculentum (assembly GCA_964036315.1). Classification (NCBI taxonomy): domain Eukaryota; kingdom Metazoa; phylum Mollusca; class Cephalopoda; order Sepiida; family Sepiidae; genus Acanthosepion; species Acanthosepion esculentum. The sequence goes on from OZ038479.1 coordinate 116,053,941, forward strand.
TTATTATATATTTAGTAGGCCTTTTGACTAAACCAAAAGCATGAAGAGAAAGGTTTTAAAGTTGGAATTTTCGGACAAGATGAGAAATTCTACAAATCTTCCATAATACTAACTGTGGCAAACTACAAAGCCAAAATCAAATTTTTTACAGTAATAGAACACATGAAAAAAAGAAATTCCCCACAATAATGAGTCACACTTCATTGTTTATTTCTCATCAATAGTTAAAAATTATAAAAATAATCTCAGAAATGAAATACTAAATTATGCTTCTAACTTTAGAAAACATTTAAAACTAGTTTAAATGCCACCCTATCAGAGGGATTGGGCTTTTGGCTTGTTCAGGAGTTTGAGAGTCTTTGCATATTCTCAGCATTGGAAGCTCTCCTAGCTGCCATTTGGTTTGGGTTTTCATTGGCATATGACTTCCTTTTCCTCACTGCAGACTTAGCTCTTTTGATTGCAATTTGGTCCTCTGTTGGTGGAGATTTATTTTTGTTAGGCATACTGCTGCCATATGTGATAGGCAACAATAAACTACAGAAGAATTAAAAACTGATCACTGGATTTAAGTATTGCATTAATATTTAAGCTTACCTCTTAAAAGTTCAACAATAATGCTTCTGCTTTCACTTAATTTAAAGACAGTTTGATGTATGTAGGGCCTTACTTTCTGTACAAACAATTAATTTTATTTCATGGGTGACTTTTGTTGCATTTCACAATTAATTGCAATTATTCTGAAATTTATTTCCAAGTTATAAAAATCGTTTTGTACAAAAAAATTTGTCACAAAAAATCATGTAAAAAATTCCTGGAAACAATTGCAGTAATGAAAACTTGGGAATCCAAAATGCCATTATTCCAGATCCAGATCCATCCCAAAATGTTTTTAATTTGCTCATGGAGACAGCCTGATTCCAAAATGGTATTGGGCTCCAGCCTTTAGGAGTAAAGTTGAAAAAGTGTGACACACTGACATTCGCATTTATTTATATATAGCTCTCCACAATTTTCTGCTCTTTGTAACTCTTAATAAATTTCGTCTTTTTCTATCTCTCCAAAACCTTGTTCTGCCGTTCATTTACTCAAGCTTATTAGGTAGGTTATGCATCGTTCTCCTTTATCCCCCTTGCCTTTAATCTGTCATGTGAGTATCCAATTTTCCAAGCCGTCTTTCCTCATTATGTACCTTAGAAATTACAAGTCTCTTCCTGATATTAAGCATAAATATTCTTTTTGTTTCCATTTTCTCTAAAACTTTGTCATTGCTCAAATGTTCGGTCCATGGTATTCCCAGCATCCTTCAAAAGAACCATATTTCCATTGCTTCAAATCTCCTCTTCATCTGGGAGGAGATTGTCCAGCATTACCTGTTATATAGGAAGACTGATATTACATAACATTTCAGTACTCTTCTCTTTGTTTCTAACAAAATTTTCCCATTTGTTAATACTTTGCTTAGCTTTTGGATTGCATCTTTGGCTATCCCAATGCACTTTCTGATTTCAGTGTTGCACTTTCTGTCCTCTGTTAAAACACTTCCCAGATATTTAAATTGTTGTACTTGCTTGATTTTGGTATCTCCATTTTGTAATTTGAATGTTGAGCTGTTCCGTTTGCTGACAAGATTCATTAAGTTTTCTTGCAATTGAGGTTTAATCCTTTCTTCTTGCTTTCCTTCACTACCTTCTGTAGGAGATTGTGTATTTTCTTTTATATGCTTGCTATCAACACTGTATCATCTGCATATGTTATGTTGATAAAATTGTAGCTGCCAGTAATGAATCATGGTAGGACTTTTAATTCTCTCAGAATCGCCATGCTGTATTGGTTGAACAAGTCGCAGTTTGAAGACAAACCCTTCTCTTACACCCATTTTTATAAATTTACTGAATTCATTTTCTATCCGTATGTAGACAATGTGCTGCCACTAAAGTATCTGAATTATTCTAATATCCTTCCAAAATATGTCACGGTTACCTGGAGACCTAATAATAAAAATAAAAATAAATAACACTTAACAACATCAAATATGATGTGTCGAATTCTCTAAGTCCTCTTTCCTCATTGTTTTCCAGAAAATTTGTTTGTCTCTTTCTGATTCTAGTATCTTTTTTGTTACTATTTTCCTTAAAACTTCCTCATATCTGACATGTTTTATGGTTTTCTTGGCATTCGTCATTGGAACCATGTATCGGTTACCTGAAAATTTACTCTTATTCATTACATGAATTAAAAAGTAGTTATTTTTATTATTATTCAATAGATTTGCATGTAACCTTTGTAAGGACAAATGAATGAAGTACTGGAGTTGTTAAAAGCTGCTTTATTACACTTTCTTATGGACAGACGAATCCATTGTGAAATAATCATAGCTGCCTTCTCTGGACCTTTGCTTGATTGTGGTAATTAATGGTGTTTAGTGTATGACGCACAGAGAGAAAAGAAAGGCTCAACACAATTTCTGCTATTCTTTCCTAGAATAATTATTGGTTGGCACCTTCTCTTTGGTAGCAAGATACTTGTCTTTCCACAGCCCTACAGGGATAGGGTTGAAACAATGACAAGCATCTCTTCCACCTTTGTTCTCAGTTTTTTTTTTGCATCATTTCTCAACCATGACCTTCCTGCCTTTATTCTTTTTCTGTTTCTTTTTGTCTTGGTCTATTTCCTTTTTTTCTATTCTTTTGTTTTGCTTTTTCTTACTATAAGCTTACGTCTTCATTTTATTTCTGTTTCCTTCTCCTTTTTCTTTCTTTCATTATTCTCTTCTTCCTTATTTTCCTTTAATAATTTTTCCTTTCCTTCTTTCCTTCCTTCCTCTTTTTTCATTCACTTTTCAAACCTGTGTCTGTCTCTTTTTTCTTTCTGTCTTGCTCTACTCTCTTTCATTAATGTTTTCTTTAATTTTTCTTTATTTTCTCATTCTTTTTCTCAGTCATTTATTTCTTTCCTTACTTTCCACCTTGCTTACACTTTTCATTATTTTTCATTATCAATCTTTTTCTTTCTTTTTTTCCTCCTCTTTCATTCATTTCCAGAACTTGCATTTTTTTTCTTTTTTCTTTCTGTTTTGCTTCCATGCATATTCCTTTATTTTTCATTAACAATCGTCTTTTCTTTCATCCATATTTAATCAATTCCTAAACTTATATTGACTTCTCTCTTTTCTTTGTATTTTTTGCTTTTTCTTTATTTTTTCCTTAATGATCTTTCAATTTATTTTTTTTCATTCATTTCTCAAACTTACATCCCTTACTTTTCCCTGTTTTGCTTGCTTTTTTTAAAATTAATTTTCATTAATGATCATTTTCAATTTCTTCATAAACATTTTTTTTCTTTGACTTCTTAGCTCTTACTTTTTCTTCCTATTCTACTTTTCTTCATTGTCTTCTTGAATATCCATTTCTTTTTCTTGTTTTATTCTTTATTTTCTTCTTGCCATCCTCCCTTATTAATACGTACTCTTTCCTTGTCTTTTGCACTTTCCTTCATTATTTCTTACATCTTTCATTCTTAATATCTCTCCACTCATTATTTCTTTCATTTTTCTTCCTATTTTTTCTTTCAACTCAATCAACTCATCCTTTCTTCCACTCTCTCCACACTTTCTTTCTTTCTTTTATTCATTCTTCCACTCTCTTCACTCATTCTTTCTTCCACTCTCTCCACACTTCCTTTCTTTTATTCATTCTTCCACTCAATTCACTCATTCTTTCTTCCACTCTCTCCATTCTTTCTTTCTTTTATTCATTCTTCCACTCTCTTCACTCATTCTTTCTTCCACTCTCTCCATTCTTTCTTTCTTTCTTTTCACCTCTACTCTCTTTCTTTCTTTACACCTCTAATCTCTGACTTTCTTTTTCTCTACTTTTTATCCTTTCTTTTGATTTGTCCATATATCTTTCCATTTTCTTTCTCCTCTTTCCCAAACATACACAAAAGTCAGAACATGTTAATTTATGGTGCAGATAAAAACAAGTATTGTTCAAAATGGAAACTCCAGTGCCGTTCAGCTCTTTATCTACCATTCCTTCTTTGATTTGTGAGGCTGTAATCTAGTCTCCTTTGGCTCATTTCCTCAACAGAAGCCTTTCTTCTTTTTATGTTGCTTTGTCTTCTTCTCATCCTTATTTTCTTCATGATCCTGCCGAGAGGAGTTGTCCTTGTAGGTCCATGGTCATAATCAGTGTCCCTGGGAATAAGATGCCAACTCAAATAATACCAATAACTCAGGCTTTGACCTGGCCACCTGACAGACCAACCCAACACCCATGGTGCATCATTGCTTCTTGTTAAAACACTTTCCAAAACAAAATACTGAGTGTCAGGAGACCGGTTTCCCAATCAGCCTCCATCATGAGTATAGCCAGAAGAAAGAGAAAAGATAGGCAGAAAAAAAAGAACAGGTGGACAAAAGAAAAGAAAAAGATAGTGGGAAATAAATATTTCTTTTACTTTTCTTATGTCCCTCATTTTTTTTCTTACCTTTCTTTCTATAGTTCCTAAATTAGACTTTTTCTTTCAGCCAATCTTGTTAATTATATTTCTCTCTTTTTTTAGGTGGGTGGGAACTCAAGAACTGAAATGAAGATAGCTATAAAGAAAAAAAAGAATAAGGCAGAGAGGAGAAAAAAAGAGTATAATTTAAACATTTCTTCCCTGATTTTGTATTTTCTTTTCTACCATTCTATCTTTTTTCCTTCCTTCTTTCTTACATTTCTTATTTTCCTATATTAGGCATTTCTTCTCTCCTCCTTTCCTGCATTGGTAAAAGGGATTGAAAACAGAAACAGGTAGAATGACAGAAAACATGAAGATGGAAAGAGAAAGAAAGAAAAGGAGATGGAAAAAGAAAGAGACAGAGAGAAAAAGAAGATAATAATTTAAACATTTCTTTCCTGATATTGTCCTAAACTTCTTTCTTTTTTCCTACTTAATTTTTTCTTTCTACAGTAGACACTTTTCTCTCTTCCTATGCTCTAACTGCATTAATAAAAGGGATTGGAAACAGAAAAGGAGAGAATGACAGAAAACAAGGAGATGCAAAAAGAAAGAAAAAGAGATGGGGCCAAAAGAAAGAAAAGGGGATGGAAAAAGAAAAAGACAGAGAGAAGAAAAAAAATTTAAACATTTCTTCCCTCATATTGTCCTACACTTCTTTCGTTTTTCCTACTTAATTTTTTCTTTCTTTTACCTTCTTATGGTCGACAATTTTCTTTTCTCCTTTTCACTAATTGTATTGATAAAAGGGATTGAAGACAGGAAGTAAAGAATTAAAGAAAAGCAGAAAACAAGAAGTTAGAAAAAGAAAAAGGCAGGGATAAGAAAAAAGAGAATAATTTAAACATTTCTTCCCTAATCTTGTCCTTTCTCTTCTACTTTTTCCTTCCTTCTTTCTTAATTTTTTCCTTCTTTTACCTTCTTATGCTAGACATTTTTCTTTTCTTTTTTCCAATAACCGTATTGGTAAAAGGGATTAAAGAGAGAATGGCAGAAAACAAATGGAAAAGAAATAAAAAGAGATGGAAAAAGAAAGAAAAGGAGACAGAAAAATAAAATAAAAAGGAGATGGAAAAAGAAAATGGCAGGGAGGAGAAAAAAGAGAATAATTTAAACATTTCTTCCCTGATCTTATCCTTTCTCCTCTACTCTTCTTTATTTTTCCTTCTTTCCTTCTTAATCTTTTCCTTCTTTTACTTTCTTATATTAGACATTTCCTCTTTCTAATAACCATATTGATAAAAGGGCCTAAAGAAAGAATGGCAGAAAGCAAAGAGACAGAAGAAGAAAAATAGAATTCGAAAACAACAAAAGAAAAAAAAGAAAGACTTCAGGTAGGAAATTAAAATGATGGAAGGAAGAAAATTATGAAGAAAAAAAACAGAAGAAAATCAACGTTGGTAAAAGGAACGTTATTCTTGTGACTCAACCGTGCCCCCACCTTGCAGGTTGCCAATATCACCAATATTACCGATACCTTGAATGAAATGGTCAATGCAATACATCGTGCCAGCCCTTCTACCACCTACCTAATTTTCCTCTCCCACCAATCCACACTGAGGGTTTGTTTTTTTTTTTTCAGTCTTTTTACTTTCTTTTCTTTCCTATATTTCCCACTCCACTTTTCATTCTCTATAATTACTATTATTCTCTAGAGTGTAGGCCTTGCAATGTCCATTTGCACACCCACTTTTCTCATTCACTTAGTTGTAGGTTTAGCCAGCTTGCTTGATCTTCATAAAACTGCCTGGTGTGTCCTTTGCACTAACAAGGTGAACAACTCTGAGAGTATCAGCTTTCTGATATTCTCTCCATGTGTGTGAGAGACAAACTATGGCTCCCCGGTGTACTGCCTAATGACATACAGGGTTATACAAGCAAAGTTTAAAACAAATGCATGAAAACAAAAATGAATAAATAAACAAATGGCAAAGAAAGCAGAGATAAGGTTATTTGTCATAACAAATCCAAATTGCATTGATACCACATCTCATAAATATGGAAACCAATAATGATGATTGGAGAACATACAGGCTGAGATATTGTGATAATGGAATCCATAACGGATCTGAACAAATTCCAGAGCTCCAATAGTCTTGTCCCTGCTATAGGAGAAAAGAAAAACAAAATGAAAGAAGAGATATTGTGCATTAAATAGAGGCTATTATTAAGATGAGGATATTATTCCAAATGATTTACTGACTTGTAATGATAACTCTTCTCATAATTACAGAACCTTGAATAAAAAAAAAAATACTAACTGGATGAAGAGCAAAAATATAATTACAAGATGAATTTATCTGCATCTATTTATTCATGTGTTCAGGTATTTATGCATAAGGTATAAACTCATTTCTACAGCAGCTGAATGCAGAAACCTTACAATCTATATTTTTTCTTTCTTGTTTTTGTTTTTCAGAGAGAAACAGAGGAAACAGACTTTGTATTTCAAGAAGATTAAGGTCTTAAAATCAGTGTTTAAATTTGATTTTTTTTATGATGATGAGAAATTGTATTCTGTACAGGATTTACATATATGCTAATGTTTTCACAAAGAAAAAAAATTGAATGAATTCTGTTATTCTTTTAGCTGTAAAAGGATAGATATTATAATCTGATTTTAACTCAGGAAAAAAATCACAAGGAAAAGAACATTTATTTTGTTTTGAAAATCATCATATTATAATGCCTGATGGAAAATGAAATATTTTTCTCTGTAAATCGCTCAAGAAAATTCCTTTAACTAAAACATGAATATGGGAAAGAGAGTATGATATCATAGAACAAAATTATGCTTGAAAGATCTTGCAGTTTGGGTATGGAAAATATGGAATCAATTCCAAAGAAAATTCCTTATCCTCATCAAAATTCCATTGAATAAAGCAAAACATGCATAAATTGTAATATTTTTATATATTTATTTACTTATAAGCAGGGATGGATTATCCTTTAGGCTAGTATAGGCTGAAGCTGAGAACCCCTTCAAGCTTTTATAAAGCTATGATATTTAATTTTCTAGATGTTATAACTTCTAAATAGTTTCATAAACTGAAATGATATCAATATGACAAACTCATATTTATTTTGATTGTTTTACTGTTATAATGCTACTTATAAAAAATCTATGGTTGCAATAAATAGTAAAACAGTGGTATTTCTTGAATATCTTTATTGACAAACAAAAGATAGGTATTCTAGTTTATTTAAAGAATTTGAAATAAGTTTACTTCAAGTAAATGTCACTAAAATATATCAAAACTAAAAAATATTCAAGACTGGTGTAGGTGAGTTTGATGGGGCATCTCATAATTTCATTAGCCTAGGGACCACAAAAAGACATAATTTGGCCCTGCTTATAAGTCATATGTAGCTGCATGTTCTCGGGTTTGTTTATTCAAATTTTAGTTGTAAACAACAATGTTGATTCAAATCAGTCTAGCTTGTACAGTTTAAAGAAAAAGTAAATTTTTGATCAGGTACAGTGAATGTTTTATCACAGACCTAAAAACTTGGACTATCAGAGTGCAGTTTCCTCACTAATATATATATATATATATATATATATATATATATAATAAATAAATGTTAATGTCAGTGTGTCACACTTTTTCAATTAAAGGGACACAACTCTCTAACTTTCAATAGCTCATGGTACAGAAATTTTGGATTGCATTGTTTTTATTACTGCAATTGTTCTTTGTGACAAATTTTTTTGTATGATAACAATTTTTATAACTTGGAAATAGATTTGGGAATAATTGAAATTAATTGTGAAATACAGTGAAATAAAATGATTCTTTGGATGGAATTAAGGCCCTATCTCCATCAAATTGTCTTTAAATTAAGTGAAGGCAGAAAAATTATTGTTCAACTTTTAAAAGGTAAGCTTAAATATTAATGCAATACTTAAATGCAGTGAACAATTTTGACTTCTTCTGTAGTTTATTGTTGCCTATCACATACAGAAGCAGTATGCTTCATGAAAGGAAATCTTCATCAACAGAGAACCAAATTGCAATCAAAAGAGGCATTCTTCAGCAACGAAAAGAGAGTTGTGTGCAAATGAAAACACAGACCAAATGGCAGCCAGGAGAGATTCCAATGTTGAGAATATGCAAAGACTTAGAGACACTCAAACTCCTGAACAAGGCAAAGGGCCAATCAATGCTACCCAATAGGGTGGCTTTTAAGCTAGTATATATATATATATATATATATATATATATATATATATGTATGTATTTTAAAAATTAAGAGATCAGTTGGTTTTACTAACTTGGTTTCAACCTTATGACATCCTTAGGCAATTTTTTAAATACTTTCTTTTAAAAAAATGTTCATTGTATTTTTTTTTTTAAATAAAGTGTTAGGAGATCAATTGATAAAATTTGCCTATGGATACTGTAAGGTTGAAACCAAGGTAGCAGATTCAACTGACCTCCTAATTTTTAAAGTTAAAAGCTCTTCATGTTATTTTTAATTTTTGTTTGTTTCATACATCCATTGAGCATTTTTTAATACTACTGTTCCCTGGTCCAATTCAACCCTGACAATTACCCTTTTATGTATTATCTGTGTGTGTGTGTGTGTATATATATATATATATATATATATATATATATATATATATATATATATATATATATATAATTGTGTATTAAGGCAGCAATCCTTCATTTATGCATGTTTCATTAAAAATGACAGGCAAGGTACTACAGTGAAGCATTTTATTCAATTTTTCTTGTGTTTGCACAAGTGCTTTCTTTTTTGGACACAGAGTGTGTAGAAACTGCCCAAATGTTCTATAGTTCCAAGCACTTTCGGCTATACTTTTAGCCATTATCAAGGATGATTTTATTTTTTCAGTTTAATTGAGTGTGTGCGATATGTGTATGTTTTTAGTGTGTTATAGAAATGTTTTATTTTCCAAACACAGTTAGCACATTGTGGCCTAGTTCGTAGTTAATATTAAGAGTTGGCTTTTGTTTTTATTGCTAGGGCTTCCATTATTTTTAATCTTTTTTTACGGGTGGATGAGGTTATTATGTTTGTGTTTTCTACTAGTATTTTCCAAATGGAATCTGGGAAGTTTGTGTGTGTGTTTAAATGGTTTTTAATAGATCTATGGTCAGATAGGTGTAACATAAAGCGTAACATAAACCTGGGTTCAAATCTTGCCACGGTTGATTTGTCAGGAAGGAGACTTCCTGATGCTATTGGTCTGGAGGCGGTGATCAGGGCATGTGGCACCTTTGGAAAGTGCATGAAAACCATACCACGGGTTGACCCAAGCCTTGTGAGTGAAATTGGGTAGATGGAACACTTGCGGGTCATTGGTGGCTAAGCTAACACAAAGTCACAAGTCATCGTGACCGAGGGTTTGAGTGTGCTGGCCTTGTTCAGATTGCTGATCATACTAGATAACATGCTCTCTCTCTCCCAGAAACTCTAACTAAGGTCTGATCAGTATAGTTACAGTATAAACCACAGGTTGGCTCTGTGGGTATTGAATAACCACAAATGTGTCTGAGCGAGCATCTGCCATCTGTATGTATAAATATAAAGAGGTCAACACTGAGTGCTAACAATCTGTTTCATGCTTGGACATAATCCTCAGACCATGTTTGTTGAGTTTTGGCTTGACTATTTATTTATGCTGGTCAATGGTGTATTATGGGTAGCTAGCTCTACCTAGTTTAAATATCTAAGTAAACAAATTAAGTAAATAATAAACAAATTAACAAACATTGTATGCACAAATAAATATTAATATTCATAATAATATGTAATAATAATAATCAACAACAAATAATTAATTAATCAATAATAAAAAATGAATAAAAAGTAAACAGACTACACTATCAAATCACTACAAATAACTGCATTTGAACCCACAATTATTTTTACTCAGTAACCTCTAGAAGAATTTAAAATATAATCATTACTGCCTGCCCAATAACTACTAGGATAATGCAATAAAACCTTGCTACCCATAATACACCATTGGCCAGTATATTCAAATAGTCAAAACACAACAGAATTGGCCTGAAGATTACTTTCAAACATGAAACAAACTGTCACCACTTGGTATTGACTTTACTGTCTACTCTATTTTTATATTTATATATGTTCTATGCCTTATATTCAGCAATTTTACACATAAATGTACCATACTATAAAACTATATTTTTATCATATAACATATATATATATATAGATGTGAAAAAATATACTATTAAGGTGTGGTCTATTTATGGGATACAGTGCTCAATATCAGAGATAGACCGTGTGTAAATGTAAAAGTGAACATTGAAGTCAACACTTACAGGCGACAGGCTGTTTCATGCTCGATGCAATCGTCAGACCCCTGATATATATATATATATATATATATATATATATATTACACTAATGTTTTACCCAATAGAAGGCCAAAGAACCAAAGTTGTTTCATGGGTGTAAGAGGAGGAGGTAAGAAATGCATATTATGAGGATATGTAGGATAAGTGGTTGATATTGTGATCATGTAAATCTGTAAAAAGATGACTGTGCAGCTCCATCCAAAATATGGCAGCAAGACTTCATTTTTAGTCTACCTTTTAAAGATAGTGCCTGGAAGGTGAGGAGTTGTGGGGATGGTGGGAGGCAATGGTCAAAACGTGATAATTCAACAAAGATGAAGACAATATTTTGCATGTAAATGATGTAAATAAGGCACCCAGAAATTCAGACACAAAAAACAAACTCACTGTAGGAGGAGCTAACCCCATTGAAAAATTATGTGGGCTAATACCTAGTTCCCATCATCTCTTTCAGAATTGTCTCTTGAGTGTTGCTTGTATACTGGCTCACAAAGGATAGGGGCAAAAGTCTGTACTACTTATTCAATTTCTTGTCAACATTCCCAACACTTTTGGATAGTAATGATGAAATAAGAAGACAAATGATAAATTTAATAATAGTGATGGTAATAACAAGAATTTCAAGGTGAATCACCTTCTTGTGACTCAGGCCAAGAAACAGTTAAGTTAAAAACACTCAAACAATACAACATAAGCAATTGAAAATCTTCCAAGTAAAAACTGAATCTCTCATGTGTTACAGCGTTAATGACTGTCCATTGTTAAGCTAGGGTAGTGAATCTCAGAGCGAAAGACGGAAATCAATCAATTTTGACCAGGGCTAAGAAAAATACAGAAAACTCAAGTCAATACAAGAGTGAAAAGCCTGGGATAAGAGGTGCTTGCTTGGTTCAGCCCTGTTCAAATCTGTGTTGGTGGTAGGCTGGTGTTTCAAAGCCTAGGCTAAAATTGCCATTATTATCCATTGCCACCCTTTACCACAACCTTAGCTCCACTGACTTAGTCTCCGCCACTCTACATTCTACTGAAGAAAGCCTCCATTTTGCATGAATAGTCAACAATGAAGTGACCAATCAAATTATCAGCAACAAATAAAAGGTTCCATCAGGTTCTTATCCATGGACGTTCATTTGGGGAGAGGTTAAGAGTGGAAAAGAGAATGCCAGGGTGGAAAGAGTATGTGGTAGAAGTGGAATTATAATAGAGTTGCCGAGAGTGCAAGAATAAGAAAATGAAATTACTGTCTTCAATGTTACTCAAGGATTCTGCATTTGAGCTAATATCTTTATCTTTCTTTTATTTCATCAGTGTTTTCCAACTTCTGCATCATTCTCCACCTATCTACCTATCTATCTAATTCTGTTTACTATCTATCTATCTATCTAATTCTGTTTCTTATCTATCTGTCTATATCTATGTCTATCTATCTATCTATCTATCTATCTACTGATATCAACATATAATATCACACATTGAGTGCCGGTGTTAATAAAACAGTGCTCAGTGTAATATAACAGAGCTATAAATTATATATTAATAAATATACATTTTTTCCTCACCAGTCGCACGTCTTGGAATTTCATGGTGTTAGATTCACCTGAAGATTTTGTTGTGCATGAGCCTCATGCTACTCTATCTATCTATCTATCTATCTATCTATCTATCTATCTATCTATCTATCTATCTATCTATCTACACAGGTAGTGTTACTGTCAGTTGAAATTCATAAAACCTTTCTCTTAAAAGAGTTTTTCAGGAAAATAGTTTTCTCAATCCACTAGCTGTTATTGATCATTTCATTATTGATGTAGTTTCCTTCTTACACTTTTGTTTAAAGTATCCATTTTAGTTGTTACTGCTGTTGGAAATCCTCAAGTGACATAATATCTGTTATTTGGTAATACAGACAAACATCTCATCAACAGACTAATAGGGGAGATGGATAGTCGATTAAAGCTGATTGTCCGTAGATGGGAAGGGATTATTTTTGAGTTATAAAACCACTATAGTAACTACCAGTAGTTATAATCATAATTATAACTTATTATATTATATTATTTTTATATAATTATATTATATTATAAATAATTAATAATTATAATTATATTATAATATTAATAATTAATAATATTATATTATAATATTATATTAATAATTAATAATATTATATTATAATATTATATTAATAATTATAAATATATTATAATATTATATTAATAATTATAATTATATTATAATATTATATTAATAATTAATAATATTATATTATAATATTATATTAATAATTAATAATTATAATTAATAATTATAAATATATTATATTAATAATTATAATTATAATTATATTATAATATAATATTAATAATTATAATTATATTATAAAAATGTATATACAGAATAAATAAATATATACTTAATATAGATATATTAATCAAAATAACAAAAATAATAGATTTCTCACAGCTACTTTCTCATGCACACACTAAATTATCATATTTTCCGTCTTTGTTTACAATTGAAAGGCCCGTTACCACCGCCAATTGGTCACTTTGAGAACTAGTAGGATTCGTTCTGCTAAGCTCACAAATTCTAAAATACATCGCTGATGATTTGGAATTTTTTTTTCCTGCAGATTTTTTTAATTTGAATGCAGATTTTGTCTGTTGCATCCAAAATCCGTTGTTGATTGGGGGGGGGCGTAGATGAGAGCTTTGTCTGTATTCTTTATTTTTGATTCTGTAGCACCATTCTATGGGGTTCAAAGAAGAATGGTCCTTGCTTCATTTACTCAAAGCTATTATAATCACTGTTGGATTTTCATTTTTCTGCAGCCCAGGTCCCTTCAAGAACGAATCTAGACTTGGGCTTCTGATAAAAGTAAAAAAAGTAACTATAGAAAAACAGAGGAGATTTGTTTATTTTCAGATTAAATGTGGCACTTTTGAACTCATTTGAAACTATTTAGTGTCTTTGGGCCCCTCTAGTTGGTGGGGATCTTTTATATTCAACAGGATCCCTTGATGCATCTTTTTATACATATATATATATATATTAAAAAGAAGAGAGGTACCGTAAACCTTTTTGGTTGTAATGTGGGTTTTTTTTTAAAAATATTATTCTTTATTTTTCATAGTTTTACATAGTTTTACAACACGTGTTTCTGGTCTTACGACCGTCTTCAGGTAAAGGGTGGAGATTTCCACATATTATTAAAAATAATTATTAAAAATAATTAATTTTTTCCTTTATGTTTTTCAATGTTACATCTTCTCTATATGAGACATTCTCTGTTTTTGTGTTGGTCATTCCAATGTCTTTCTTTAAATGGTAGTGAAGAGTTCTGAGCGAAGGGTCATAAAACAATTAAGGTTGGTTTGAGAAGTGATGAATCGGGTTGTCTTATCTTTTAATGCTTTAATAACCCCTGTGTGTTCTTAGATCCCTTAGATCTATTTCCGTTTTCGTGTGTTCCTGTCAGCATGCATGTATATATGTGTGTGTACATTCCCCCTGAATACATACACTGTCTCACTACGAAGAATTAGTAAACACATTTGTACACATACACACACACACGTACACATGCACACACGTACATTGTCCCACCACAAGGAATCTGTACAAACGCACACACACTCACACACAAACACACACATTTTTCCCAAGTTACATGTAACCAGCATGCACACACACACACACACATATACATATACATACGCATATACATACACATGTATTTCCTAAGTTGTGAGATATATATATATATATATATATATATATATATATATATATATATTTTTTTTTTTTTTTGAATGATAAAAATTATTAAAAAAATTAATTAAAATCTTCAGACATACTGGGTTGTAGATTAATATTCTTATGTTTTTATTGTTATTATTATTTCATTTAGATTCCTCGACTAGTTTCGGCCAACTTTGCCATCATCGGGAGAAAAAAATGTTTCTGCTTGCTAGTAGCAGTAAACTACAGAAATATATATATATATATATATATATATATATATATATATATATATATATATATATAGATCAATGGTTCTTAACCTTGTTGGAGGTACTGAACCCTACGAGTTTCATTCGTGCATTCACCGAACCCTTCATAATTGGAAAAATAAAATATGATTTCTTCAAAACATAGGGATATATTTTATTAGTGCACAAATGAACCATGCATCTGTTGCACACAAAATCAAAGATCATAACCAACAAAACATGACTTTCACACAAAAACGTAACTCAATGAATATTTACTGCAAATCAATGTGACTTTTGCTGTTGCATATCAGAGACAAATTCAAAAATGCGCGGTTCACCTTGGCAAGTACTACTCTCATATCATTTTTGCAACAACATCTGTTCCTTTTTTCATCTTCATGTCTACCATCATTGAAAAGTATTGCTCACAAAGATATCTTGTAAGAAGTGGTATGAATATCTTAAGCAATAAGAGGGTATCCTACGATTTGGTGACACCAAAACTTTGAAAGTGTTGTTGTTCTGAAGAGTTGCTGTTGAACCTGGCTCTGCTGAAGTTCAATGAAATTTGTCAAAGTATTCACTATTGATATATCTTGACTGCCACCAAACCACCTGAGAATGACTCAACAAACCCCTGAGGTTCAAGCGAAACCCAGGTTAAGAACCACCAATATTGATGTTTGATGTAGCTTTTTTAGTTATGGATAATTTTACCTACTTGGCTCAATTATGTATTTGACATGTAATAAGTGCAAACTTGTTCAATATTGAAAACCAAAATAAGAATCATGTAAATATATATATTTTTTATAGACATGGTGGGGGGGGGGTACAAATATATATATTGCATGTGCCCCCAAATTCTATTAGCCTCTTAAGGCCTAAATCTGACCTTGATTATAATCACCACAATTATAAAATAAATAAATCAAACTTGTTCAAAAGAATGCAAATAAAGGTATAACAAAGTAGAATTTGAGTTTATATTGTGTTTATATTGTTCCACCTGCACCTTAAAGTGATACACTAGGAACTGCAATAAAGAAACATAGGTTTGAACATGTATACAAGTCGTATCGGCAGAAACCAGATTTTGTTTGAGAACATGAAAAGAAATAAAATATATAAGATCTCAGCTGAAAGGATTAATAATTGTAATGCAAAGAATGGATATAGCTGTACAAGTGCACAACATGATGAAAGTTGGAGAAAGCACAAAATTAAAACAAATATCACCAAGGAACTGAAAAAAAACAATGGAGTATGAAAGTTTGGATAATTCTGATAATATATTGCACACTTGGATCTATGCCAAAAATATTGGGAGAAGAAATTAAAGTTGGATGTATTAGAACTTTGAGCAATTGCTGAGACAGTACAAATTCCAGTGTTACTGGAGAGTATGGTGGAGTAATGATTAGTGGCTCGGATTGAGGAATCAGAGAGCTGAGTTCAAATTCCAGTCAAATTCATAACATTCATTTATAAGCTAATACCCTTGGGAAAGGTATAAATCCATCTTCCCTCAGCCTATGGATAAAATAGACTGAATCCTACAGCTTTGTAGAGAAGGAAATTTTGAATTCAAACTACCTGCTGCCTTGTAGGTTCTGCCACTTTAGGCAAAGGCTTGAAGAAGGTAACTTCTAAAACAAATCCACCTCTGAGGAGGGACAGGGTAACCTCTACATCCCCAGTGCAAAAGGAACCAGCAATGTTCTGCCTTGAATATCATCATGAACAACAACTGTGAGATGGATGGAGTGGTGAGCACAATGGCACAAAATGACACAGAATAAAATGATGATGTTACAGGAGACTTGTTATTTTTTTACAGTTCCCAATGATAGTCATGAGACACCTTGTGATAATATGCACAGTAAATCTACTATACAAATTGGTGTTTCGATGCATATTTTATAGGATTACTTAAAATTTATTTCACAATCACAATAACCATGTCTTGGGAACAGTCAGAAACTTTCAAGCAGCATTGTATGCATGTGCTTGTAGTTATATGCATATATATATATATATATATATATATATATATATATATATATATATATATATATACACAGACACACATACACACACATATATATACATATGCACATATATATATATATATATATATATATATATAAGTCTATTTCGGTTGAGCTCGCTGGGGAAGGAAATGTGAGTTTGTAAACAGTGACTATTATGGTTGATAATGCAAGACTCTTCGGTAAAGTGAATCAAGTCCTCTTGGTCACTGTGTGTTTATCTAAAATAAATATGCTTAAAATTCACCTTTTTCCCTGTGGTGCAGCAATGGC
This sequence comes from Acanthosepion esculentum, assembly GCA_964036315.1. Lineage (NCBI taxonomy): Eukaryota > Metazoa > Mollusca > Cephalopoda > Sepiida > Sepiidae > Acanthosepion > Acanthosepion esculentum. Next base: position 116,071,128 of record OZ038479.1, read on the forward strand.
TTAGGGATAAAATCTCCAACTGATGCCAATTTATATATTAGCTGATTGATGTTATATTCAGCACCTTTGAGTTTCTTAGATGAACCATTTAGTAATTGTTCTGTCCACTCGTCAGTAACTGACTGCAGATTTTCACATTTTCATTATTTTTTAAGTTAAAAATGAATTTCTGAGCTAGATATTGGTGAGAGGTTAATTTTTTTCCATTTTTGCATGTGTGCATGTATATGTGCATATGTATATGTATATATAAATATTTACACACACACACACATATATATATATATATATATATATATATAATAGACTGTTTAATGAAATTTGAGGAATAAAAAGACAACAAAATGATAAAAAATATTGTCAATAAGATTAATGATATTTATTATATATTAGTAGGCCTTTTGACTAAATTGAAGAATGAAGAAAAAAATTTTAAAATCAGAAGTTTCAGACACGCCTGTGTCTTTTTTCAACTAAATGGGAAATAAAGAAAGAAGTGAATGTTGTTGTTGGTTAAAGGGATTCCTGTGGAAACTATATTCTCTGATTAAACCTAAATACCTGTTTAATCCTTTAATATGCAATTCTATTTTAAAAATGTATTTTAACTCCAATCTGTGTCTTTCTTGTTGGCTCATAAATGAAGACACTCTAAAACACACATCTAATATCATCAATGTTATGGAATGGTTGGTTGAAGTGTGCAGTGACAAATTTTTCCAAATCCTCTGCACTGTCCTCAGATTGACACCCAAACACTTTGAAATGTTCATATTGGAGCCTCCTGTGTGAATGCCAAGCAATACAGCATGTTGTTTCCAAATTTCTGGCAGAGTGAATTGTGTCATGGTGCTCTTTTTCTCACAGACAGTGCCCAACTGACCCTACTATACTATGCAGTTGACAAAATCAAAAACAATGTCCATGTGTGAAATTAAAAATATAAAATGGCGACAATTTACCCATCGCACATTGTGTGTGTGTGTATATAAATATATATATATATATATATATATATATATATATATATATATATATATATATATATGTTACATAGGCAAGGTGTACATACTTACCCAGACACAAATATATATGTTGTATATATAATCAGCATTCTGCATGCTTATATATTCAGAATTATGTACTGTAATATTTTGGACAAACAGTGGGGCAGGCATGCTAATGAAAATTTTGAAAATTAAGAAATACCTGCAATTTATTTTACCCTCAAGTTTTTTATTAGAATAAATTCTTGTAGAAAGTACTATGTGTTAAGATGATAAAAGACATCCTGGTATTTTGCCATTATTCACCCCACCCCACCCCAATATGCCTCCAGATATCACCTAGTTTTAGATTATTTTGCTATCTTCAGAACAAAGTACCCCAATTTTTATTTGAGCCCACAACCCGTTTATTAATTTTCATGCAAGCTGAAAGGCTCTGTCTATTATTTGATATTTTTCCCAATATATTTGAGAAGCAAGAATATATCTATTCACCTTTTCCGCATATATATGCATATAATCAAGAACTCTGCACTCTCCAAGTTAAACTTTAATCATCATTAATCATTTTAGATTTTTTTGGGGAGCACTCTTATTATAACAAGTGAAGATAAAAGGGATGTGAAGAAATGCAAGAATTTCTGAAGAGAGAGAAACCTTTCACTTAAATCTATTAAATTGCAAAATAAAAAGACAATTTTAAAAAGATGATATTTTATTGGAAACCAAAGTTTAATATCTGCTTTTCCTTAATTCAATGGAATGTTCTCAATTCTTCTTTCATAATCATAAAATAACCCAATTTAGATAAAGAATTTCATCTGTCTCAGAATTATGAGTGACAATGAATTCAAATGATAAAGAATTTTTTTAGAATGAATGAATGGTTTATATTTTTTTTTAATTTTAAAATTTTTTATAAGCTTTAATGGTATAAATACATTTAACAATGCATTTATCTAGATTTACCGCAAGACTGCTTGTACTACTATGAGTCCGGCTTAAAGTTCAGGTGAAGAACAGATAAAATAAATAATGACTATTAAAACAGATAGGACTTTTCCAATTTGGAAGATAACACTATATTTCTTACTCTCTGACTGCTAGAAAAATAATTTAGCTGTAATCTCTGCAACTCCTACTTTATATATATAAAAATAATTATATATTATAAAAAATAATTTATCATTATCTTTCTCTCACTCTCTCTCCCTCTCTCTCTCTCTCTATATATATATATACACACGCACACATGCACACACACACATATATATATATATTTAGTGTATAAGGGCAGCAGAACATTATTCAGACTTATGTTGTTAAATATAACAGACACTGAATGTCTATAATGTTTTATCATGGGCCATTCCAAGCTTCATATAATAGCTTTAGTTTCAAGAGAAAATAAAGACAAAAACTGTCCAACTATTTCACGACTGTTATCATCACATAGCCAACTTCTGTGTAAACAAAACAGGATGTGATCTTTGACAGTGAACATCTCTGTTGTAATGTCCATATAATCACTCTGATGATGGCTCATGTAAGCTGAAAGCTTAAATCGACAAGCAATATAATAAAGAAATGTCCAAATGTTGGACAGTTTTGTCTTTATTTTCTCTTGAAGCTAAAGCCATTATACGACACTTGGAAAGGCTCATGATAAAACATAATAGACATGTATAACTTCAAACTTTATTATAGTGGACACTTTATACTTGAAATAGACACTTCATTTTTATTCATTAAACAGTGTTTATTATGTGTAGTCTATTGGCCTGTGCATTTGAGAAATCTTACTAAAAATAAAACCATTAATTCTTGATATATACAGGGTGTGATGGACAAATTGTCATCTAAATTGGACAAAAATACAAATAACACTGACATCTCATTTTAACACATATATTTACCAAAATTACACAAAAATATCTTGAAATACTAAAGAGTAAATTTATTCAATAAAATCGCTGTTGGCATCATTGACTTTGGAATCTCCTGCAACTCTTCTGGACTTCTTGTGAATGCTGCCTTCAGTTCATCTTTGAAGTTACAAGGAGAAATTGTCTGACAGCCATGACTGGGTTCTCCTGGTTGTGTGGCATGATGCAGAGTACTGTTGCCAGACATAGGGTCTTCCAGCAGCCACCTTCTTGATCCAGGAAAGCACGACTTCCTCAAGGCACTTGATGTAGGCCTCTGTGTTGAGTCGGAATCCCTGTAGGAAGATGAATGGAGGCATAACATTGCCATCACTAGTGATCACTCTAAACACCTTCTTAATCACCATTAGATTCATTCAACTCCTTCTGAATCCTCTGCACTGTTCTCAGATTGACACCCAAACACTCTGAAATGTTTGTACTGGAGCTTCCAGTGTGAATGCCAAGCAGTACCGCATGCCGTTTCCAAATATCCGGCAGAGTGAATTGTATCATTGTGCTCTTTTTCTCACAGACGGTGCCCAACTGAACCTACTATACTGTGTAGTTGACAAAATCAAAAACAAACAACGTGCATGCATGATATGTATATATATATATATATATATATATATATATATATATATACATTATTTACATCATTCAGATCATTGTCTTCATCTTTATTGCCATATTCACTACGTTTTGGCCATTGTACACTCTGACCTTCTTCAGATGATATATATTTTAGAATGTCAAATTGAACCTGTTATTTAGTCTACAGGGGTAGATTGTTCTAATTCCATACCATTTTTTATATCTATGTTTCAGTTAATTCCCTTAGAGAATTGTGTTTATTATTTAAATTCTTGAAGATCATAGTTGACTTGGAAGCAAGAAGCTGGAAGAGAATTCCACAAGTGAGAATATATATCTTACAGTTAAAATGGCTAGATGTATTCATAAGTTCTATGCAAACAGTTTATTCTCTCACACTTCTCGCTTGTGGAAATCTCTTCCAGCTTCTTGCTTCCAAGTCAACTATGATGTTAAAATATATATATATATATATATATATATATATATATATATATATATATGAATTAGGAAATCATCCAATTCCGCGACCTTGGTTTCAAAAGTTGAAACCAATGTAGTAGAATTGGCTGATCTCCTAATTTTTTATACTTAAAAGCTTTAAATGTTAAATTTATATTTTTTTTATATGTGTATTGAGCACTTTTTAATACTACTGTTTCCTGGTCTAATTCAAGTCTGACCATTAACTTTTTATTACATATATATAATATATATATTATATAAGAATATTTATATAATATATATATTATAATATATGTATTATAATATATATATAATATATATATTATATAAATATTCTTAAATGCCTATAATTGATAACAGAAGCCATTGGTTTTCACTCTTGCATGGTCATGTGTGACGTCACAAGCTGTAGTGCGATTTTCACTTCCACGTCTCGTATACACAAGTTTGTCGTTGCTTGGAAATCTTTCATGCAACAAAAACAGACTATCATTACTGGTTTGTCCGGGTATTGTTTAATATATTGAAATGTAATTGTCATCTTTGATAATGGCTTATGTAAGCCGAAAGCTTATATAGGATTAAAAATCATGTATCAATATGGTGTTTTTCTTTTATCTTTCATTGATAATGTTATTAAGCTTATCAGACAATATGAAAGGAATTTACTTAAAATAAATAGACAAAACTTGTCTATTATTTAATGAAACATGCATCAATATATATATATATATATATATATATATATATATATATATATATATATATATATAGGATACTCTATGACAAAGTAGAAAAAAAATTTTCTTTAGGACTTCATTGGAGTAAAGTGATATTTATATGTTGATGCACACAAAGGAGATGGCATAATGAAATTTTGAACTTTGAAATTAAATTTTTATTTTAAATATGTGTTTGATTTGTGCTTTTTCCACTTTGTCATAAATTTTAATAAAATTGTTCTGATATATGAAAATTTATGTATCTTTTTCCCATATATATATATATATATATATATATATATATATATATATATATATATATATATATATATATATATATTTTTTAAGCTTATCACCCCAAGCAAGGCTGGAGGCCACTAGCATGCAAGGGGTTACAGAATGTTTGGAGGAGGAGCAGATAGGAGTGGTAAAGGAGAGGATGTGGAGAAAGATAGTGGATCGATCAAGGCAAGGGGGTTACAGAAGATTTGGAGCAAGAGCAGATAGGAATGAAAGGTGAAAGGATGTGGAGAAGGGAAGTGGATAGATCAAGGCAACTGGAGATGTCGATTGATGTTACACATGTGTGTATATATCATAAGCTAAAAGATAGAATAATAATAATAATCATAATAATAATATTTCTCAGATTTCTTTCATCAGACAAACTATGTCTACATTCTGCTATTATATTCTGTACAAAACATATGTGGACATTCTGTCTCTACTATATACACTACAGTTCAAAAGTTTGAAGCCACTCCCAGAATTAGCATGATATGAACTTGAGAGAAGAGTGAAACCTTTAGGTGTAAAACTGACAATGTGACCATGGGGAAAAGAGCTCTTAGAATCATTGAAAAAAAGAATGGAATCAATTATCAAACTCATACTTTGAGAAACTTTTGCAACAAATGCCAAAAATTTGTGCTGCAGTAATCAAAGCTAAAGGAGGATATTTTGCGTGAGGAAAATTTAATCATAAAATGTTTTTTTCTTTTTGTCATAATAAAATTTCTAATAAAAATCATGTCTCATTTTTTTTAACCATGTATAATAATTTTTGCTTATGTAAAATACAAAACAACTAATTTGGGGCCAATTTAAATCATTTCCAGGGGTGGCCTCAAACTTTTGAAATATATATATATATATATATATATATATATATATATATAGAGAGAGAGAGAGAGAGAGAGATATGTATTTTTAGGCAGCATATCTTCATTCAAGCATCTTTGGTTGAATAATCTAGACCTTATATCTATTTATTTTTATTTTAATCCTCTCAAATGTTTTATAACAACACTAAGAAATTGATCCGTGAATTTGAGAGGATTAAAATAAAAACAAATAGACATATATATATATATATATATATATATATATATATATATATATATGTATATATATATATATATATATATATATATATAAACTTTTATATTTACACACGTTCTATGTCTGATATTGAGCACTTTATCCCATAAATATAGCACACTTTAAGACTATATTTCTTCATATATATATATATATATATATATATATATATATATATATATAAAGTTGGATATTTAAAAGTAAGTTCTATAGCTTGGTACCCTTCATTCAACCAACTTAGAGCTGACATTATAAGCTTCAAGCAAGACCAAACAGATTGAACAGGAGAGATATACCATGCTCAAAAGAGACTTACAATTTGGCAAAGCAAGGAAATCCAGCCAAGGGAAAATATATAATGCATTCATATACATTGAAAATAAATTAACGTGGATAATTTAAGCAAGGAAAATGTCTAAATAGAGTTTATCAGAGGTCAGGAATCTTTTTGATCATTCTCGAAACACTTTCTCTGCACTAAATTGTTCATCTGGATATGGAAGAGCATTGGAAAGTGTAGGTCAGGGACAGACAGAGAAGAAAAATAAAATAATTCATTCCTGATGAAAGGTTAAGCATATTGGACTGCAGCTATATTTGCATCGGTATATTTACTACAAAGTAGGCAAACACATGCATACAAGCTCATATCGCATAATAGGTTCATAGAAAAATATCTATGTTTACAAGTTTATGCATAATGCATATAAGCACAAATACACATGTACACATACACAGATACACACATATGCACATGCATTATATATATATATATATATATATATATATATATATATATATAAATGATAAAATATATTAATAGACAGACCATGTCATTAGAATTTAATACAGACACACACACACACATACATATATATATATATATATATATATATATATATATTTATCTATATATATATATATATATATATATAAAATAAATCCTAAAGTGCCAGGAACAACCTACCTATTTATTTTCTTTATCCCAGCTCTACTTAGCGAATTGAGCACTCTACGTTTTAGCTTTGATACTGGCTTGGGGTTTTTTCTTTGACTAAAAACTTAAGGAACTGGACAATTTGTTTCACCCTGTTCTGATGTTTCTAGTTGTTTCTTTTTTTATCAATTTTTTTTCCTCAGGTACCAATTTCTTATGATATACTTGCAAGTTGTGCCATCCGAGTTTTTTTATCAACCGCATTTTACTATTAGTGTATATATATATATATATATATATATATATATATATATATATATATATATATATATATATTAAATGTAAAGATAAAAGTGGACACTGATATCAACACTCAGTGGCGATAGTCTGTTTCATTTAAACTGAAGATTGCGTTAAAGCCTGAAACAGATTGTCGCTACTGGGTGTTGACCTCAGTATCCACTTCTATATTTATATATATCTATATATATAAATTTATATAAATGTATTTTTATTATATATATATATATATAGAGAGAGAGAGAGAGATATATATATATATATAATCACTGAGTAATGGATTTTGAATTTTGATATTGTTGTATTAATAATATTATTATAATATATTATATTTAGACACTGTCAAATTTGGTATGAAGCCCTCAGTTTATTTTATAGTTTAAGCTTTTAGCTTATTTTAAGGTGTAGCTTTTACTTTGAATATCTGTGCCTGTATATAGATATATGGCATGGACATAGAAACTAACACTGCATGGTCACTGTCATTTTTTACACATAAAGTGATCATCAAATGTATGAGTAATTGTGTAGTGTTGTTTTATATATCTATTTATATATATATATATATATATATATATATATATATATATATATATTATATTTATATATATATATTTATATATATATATATATATATTTTTATATATCTATTTTTATATCTACAGAGCTTCTTTTCCACCATAAATACTATAAACTTTAAAGAATGTAAAAATTAGTAGATACAGACTGTGTGTACATATATATATATATATATAATTAATATTTTTTATTGTTCAATATATATTTATATATATTTAATTGTTTAAATTTTTTTAAGTTAGAATTCGTTTAATAACATATTAAACCCCGAATATGTTTTGGCTATTGCGTCTGATTGTCTAGGTCAATGTGCATGTGGATGTATGTGCATGTGTTTATCGATGTCTATGTGTAAGGAAAGTGCATGCACGTTTAGTTGTGTGTGTGTACGTTTGTGCGTGTGTGTGTGTTTGTTTTTTTTTTATCAAGGGTTGTGTCTCGTCACCGTTTTTTGTGTGTATATATATCTAAATATGTCTGGGCACTTATGTATTATAACCTGAGTGTGTTTGGATTGTTTTACATGAGAGGTGGTCATTACAGTTGAAGTAAACTGTAAAATGTATGGATTTTTGTCTGGAGCTATCAACATCCTTTTTAACGTAATTTCAATGAAAAAATAAATTAAATAACATATGTATTTTTTATTTTCTCCTCAGTAATTCTATAATTTTAAACTTAATAGAGATTAGATTCAGATTTCTAAATAGGTAATTTTTTACTTTTAATTTTAATTTCAAATTTTATAAATCTTTTAATATCTATGATAACCTTGCTTTGTTGTAAAATTTTTTGAGTTCTCATATACTTGTATTTTGATTGGTCATTCTAGCTTATGTAACTGCGTTTACCCCTAGCAAAGGATCGTTAATTAATTTGAAACTTTTATAACCATTTATTCTACATTCAACATCATCACTTGATAAGACACCAGAAGTGTTGAAACAAAATGGCTATTTTTGTAGTGATTTTATAACATATTTATGTTATAATATTTAAATAAATAATTATATATATATATAGACAGTGAGTACACAGGAATCAACACTGCATGATAACTGTCAGTTTCATTTATCTATTGATATAGATAGCTAGATATTATATATATATATATATATATATATATATATATATATATATATATATATATATATATATATATGTGTGTGTGTGTAATTTGGCAGCAACTTTTCTTTTAAACATGTTGTGTTGAATGTTAAAGACAACATCGTCCTGCATATTTTCTTTTGAATTTTCTATTTTCTAATGAGACTTTTTATTTGAAAATGATATCGAAATGAATATTGTCCGTACGATAACCTAGTACTTTTGAACATCATTGTTCATCTTCAGGGTCAAAATTTTTAGTCAAAATCTTTTAAAAACATTTGCCAATTGTCTTGTAAAATTAAGTACTGAATTATTTTTAAAGGCTTGTTGCAAAAAGGTTAATTCATCGAAATTTTTAGCAAGTATAAGGATATCATCAACATAACAGAGGTATATGGTAGGTGTTTCAATAATACCAAAAATTTTATCTTCAAGATGTGACATATAAAAATTGCTAAATGTTGGACCAAGGACAGATCCCATAGAGACGCCGTCCACCTGTAAATATATATATATATATATATATGTATATGTATATATTATATATACATAGATATATATTCTGTATTACTCAAAACATTTTTTTATTGGGTACACATATTTGATTTGCTATCCTTGTATTTTTTTATTTTCATTGAACAATGAAATTAATATCAATCGGCCTAGATTGAGAAGTTGAAATGAGACAAAAATAAATTTTATGAGAATAAAAAAGAGATAGATACATAAATATGTGTGCCCAGTAAAAATAACATTTATTGTGAAAAGAAATAATGTTGGATAAATAAAAATCCATATATACTTGTGATGTATTTTGTCATTCAGGATTTCATTGGATTACATTTCATGAATAGGAGACACGGTGGAGTAATGGATATCGGCTTGGATTGAGGAATCGGAGAGCCGAGTTTGAATTCCAGTCGAATCCATTACATTCACTTACGTGCTAATACCCGTGGGAAAAGTGTGAATCCTCTTCTTCTCCCTCCAGCTATGGGTAAATAGCAGGACAAATGGGATGGTAACTGGCCTAGGAGAAGAACAACTCTTAATTCAAGCCCGGAGTGGAGCTCCAAAGGCGAATGGACAGCACTTTGTGCTACCTTCTGGCAACTCCTGCTGCTGTGTTGGTAACAAACTGTATTGGTTTATCCTCTCCTTTGAACTCTGCTAGCAAGGCCGAGAAGGGGAACTGGATGTTTGGGCAGCCCTAGTTCTCCATATACTCCGCCCAGGCTTGTAGCGCACTGTGCTACTCCATCATCTCTCAAGACAGACAAATGTTCTTTTTTTTTTTTTATATTTCCATCACTTTTGTTATTAGGTATCCCACACTGTGATAGCAGAAGATCGGCCAGGAATGGTGGAGTGTTGTAAGAGCCAGGGAACAAATTTATTGTAGATGACCTTGTGAAAAAGGCACCCTCTAGACATTTGAATTGTGGTGAATTGTTTTTTGTTTTCTCCTTTGATCAGAATAGCATTATTTATAACAAAATTGTGGTCAGTCTCATGCAAAATGAATTTGGCTAGATATAAAAAAAAATATTCTAAAATTCCCAGGTCACCTCGTATGCATGTGTAGTCATATCGACGTAACAAATTTAGTCCAATGAAGTACTGAAGGACGAAACATGTCACAAGTAAACTTTTTCCACTTTGTCATACATTTACACTATATATATATATATATATATATATATATATATACACACACGCACATGCACACACACACACACACACACACACACACATATATCTATATCTATATATATATCTATATATATATATATATATATATATATATATATATATATATAAGATTAATAGTGGCTAACCAAATAATCAAATAGTTGGTAATTGAATTAAAATAAAAACAAAAGTGCCAAAAGGCTGAGTGAGATTTAAACATCGAGATACACAACACATCAAAAATTTAAATTTAAAGCTTCAATGTTTTTAATGGCAAATTGCAACTGGCATTTGATGTTTTCCCCCATGAGCATGTGTGTATGTGTATATATATATATATATATATATATATATATATATATATATATATATATATATATATATTTCCATTGGTGCACTTACTACAAAGTAGACAAACACACATGCATACAACTGATAAGTTCATAGAAGAATATTTATGTTTACAAATTTTATGAATAATGTGTATACACACATGCATATGTATGTGTATATATATATATATATATATATATATATATATATATATATATATATATATATATATATATGTGCATAACCAAATGGATAAATATAAATAAATGTACAAGTGAGCTTTTGTATACAAATACATATATATATATATATATATATATATATATATATATATATACTCTATAGTGTAAAAAAACAGGCCCCAATTTTAAATAACAAAGCTATTTAATATATTAAGAAATATACATATCTTACATTGATTACTCTTAATTTTGCTCACTGTAAGATATTATGTAAATTTCTTAAAATACATACATATATATATATATATATATATATATATATATATATATATATATATATATATATATATAGTCAAACCTAATGAGCCAGACACACCTACCAAGGTTTCACTTAGGCAGATCGTCAGGGTCAGCTGGCCCTGCCGATTTGCCTAAGTGAAACCTTGGTAGGTTTGTCTGGCTCATTAGGTTTGACTAGGTTTGCTCTATGCTTGTATTGAGCTCATTAGTTAGTTGTTTACTCGTATCGGGGTTTTTTCTTTGGGCCTTGAACCTGTATCTGTGCGATTATTTTCGACAGACTTTCATGTTCCTGGCTCTTTCTTTTTTTAAAACCTTTTTTTCCTTCGTGATTGATTTGGCTGTTGTTAAATCAAGAGTTCGACGGTTTTTCGACACGAGTATAGTTACCTATATTTATATATATATATATATATAATAAAAATATGGTTTTAAGTTATGCTATAATTATTGGTAAAAGTGCTCCATACCCGGGGTAGAGTATATGTAAATATAAAATTGGACACTGAGTTCTAGATGTGGATATATTTACATATGCAGGTAATGTTTATAAATATATATGTACATGTATACATATATACACACACACACACACACACACACACATATATATATATATATATATATAGCCATAGGGTTAGGTAAATGAGATAACTAGATATTAGCAACCGTATACACACATGCTGGCGTGCATATGCTGGTATGCAAATAAATAATTACCAAATTTAGCCAAGAGGTGTAGACCTAATATTGCTCAATGTGATTAGACAGAGCTAAGTAGGGACAGGTGTAATCTATGTTTACGAAAAAAAATTATTCATCCTAAAAAAATTAATAATCCAAACATACTAAATAAAAAAAAAGGAGCTTATGTCTAGCTGTATGCACAGAAAATAGTTTCTCGTAAAATATTGTAATCCTGGATAACCCACTTTCCGTCTAAATTTAATTTCAAATTTTATTTCCCGCCCACTTTTATTTCGGGTTATATACAGATTATCTCCCTTTAACTAGGCAAACATCATTTACGAACAGCATCCATTGTTCAAATCTTAAATTTAAGCATACTTCAATTCCCTTTTTTTTTCCTATTAGTAACTTATACCTACACCTTATTTGCTGCACTTAAATTCCGAGAAGGGTTTAGTACTATTTTTCTGCTGTTTTAATTTTGAACTATGAATCAGTGTCAATGCCATGAGCATCTGTATATTTTTTTTAATAAACAATAAGTTATATCTATATATAACCAACAAAACTCAAGTTACATACGTAACATAGGTATATGTGTATTTGTTCATATATATATATATATATATCATGTTTCTCTGACGATCGCAAGGGCATGAAACCAGGATCACAAACTCACATCAATACAACTAAGTATGTTAGCTCTATCACTGATACTGAGTACTATAATATATAAATAATATATATAGAAATTACATATATATATATATATATGTATATATATATATATATAATTGGTATTTTATATATATATATATATAATTGGTATTTTATATATATATATATATATATATATATATATATATATATATATATATATATATATAACTATAAAAGTGAACATAGAAGTCAACACGTAGATGCGACAGTCTGTTTCATGCTAGATGCAATTGTCAGGCCACGAGTACTGTTATTTTTCTCAGCTATTTATATATACGGGTCAGTGGTGCATTGTGGGTAGTCTATTTTGGCGGTTATTTTACCAGAAGTCGTTTATTTGTTTATTTATTTGGGTTAAATTATTTTGCTTGTTTTTATTTATTTTTCTTTTTTATTTTTATTTCTTATCTTATATATTTATTTATTTTTTTATTTTGATCGGTGTTTTTATAACATAGTAAAAATTTGTTTATATAGCTTATTTAATAGTTTTGTTTTTGTTTGGGAAGGTAATTAAAGCTATTTGTTCAATTTTGGGGTTGATTGTTGTAGTTTGTCCTAACTATTATTTTGGCGGGAACATGTTTATTACTTCATGTATTTATTTGGATTGATTATCTTTATTTGTTTTTTCTAATGACTAGTTTATCGGTATCAGTTGTTAGTTTATTTATATATTTGGATGTATTTAGATCAGTTTATTTTAATTGTTATTATTTATTTGTTATACTGTATATTTTCTCTTTTTGGTTTTTGATTTTTAAGTAACGTAGTATATTATTTTTTATTCATTTTTTTATCATTATATAACAGTTATAGCAATTTTTTTGTCTGATTTTTGGTTTGATTTTTATAGTCTAACTAATATTTTGGTCATAATAGTTTGCTAATTTGTTTATTATTTACTTTATTGATTTTGTTTCTTATTTTTTATTCTATTTCATCTATTCTAACAGGTGTGATTTGGTAATTTGTTGGATTAATTTATTTTGCTTATTTTATTGTCATTTTGTTTATTTATTTATTTATTTTTCCGTTTTCGATTTTTAAGTAACATAATAAAAATTTGTTTTCATGTCTGCATTTTGAGATGAGCTTTTATTTAATAATTTATTTTGGTCTGGGAAGGTGATGATAGCTATTTTTTCCTCCAAGCAAAGTTTGCAAGTTTTTGATTGGTTGTTGTAGGCTGATGATCTTTTCCTTATTTTCCAAGATATTTTTGGTGTGGTCTGCGTTTTGTTTTTAATTTCCCAGATATACTTAGAAAGCATTGTGCTGTTCGCATATTTACTATTTGTGAAAGATGTTTTGTGTACATAATTTCTTTGTTTTCAGGGTCCTTCAGTTACTCCTATGTATACTTTTTCTTCATTATCTGGTGATTTTATCGTGGCTTGGTATATTATGTTGTTTTGTAAACAATTACCATTTAAGGCACATTCGTTCTTTATCCTGCAGTTGCACGTGGGTTTAATTTGTTCGTGTGGTTTGTTGATAATTTTCCTGTTGTGCTTTTTTATTATTTGTGCCATGTTCTCGGTGCAACTGTAGCTGATTTTTACTGTGTTTTTTTTGTTGAATATTTTGTGTAGGGTGCTTGATTCCAGGAAGTGTTTGTGTAAGAGTTTGAAGAATATTTTTCCTACGTTTGTTTTTACGTTTTTGCTGTATGGTGGGTTGAACCATATGATATTTCTTTTCCTGTTGGCCTTTTCTGTGTTCTGTGGTGAGTATGTGAGTGTTGCTGAGAATCCGCTATTTTTTAGTGCTGTTTTGTATTCTTTCTTAGCTTTGTTAAATATATATTCATTGAAGGAATTGTTGGAAAGCCTGCGGTTAATCGATTTTGGTATCTTTTTGATTATAGAAGACAGGTGGTTGGAAGATGTGTGTATATAGAGTGGTTTATCATTGGGTTTTCTGTATGGTTTGTATGTGCCTTTTCTTAGGTTGAAGGTAACATCTAGAAAATCTACTTTGTTTAGGTTAGTTTTTATATCTGTCGAATCCGTTATTTTTGAAAATTTTAATTATTGCTTTTCTAGTTTTGTCTGTGTTTTGTTTGTTACAGTTTCTTAAGCTTATGAGATCATCGTCCCTGTAGAGTCCTGTGTTATTTCTATCTATTATTTTGCTTAGTTCGTGTAGTAAGTAAATACCTACAATTTCGCATGTCTCTGCACTATCAAAGCTTCCCATTGTAGTGTCAAATATCCCATCTTTCTTTATCCTTGCTTCTTCATTGTGAAATAGTAATGATTTACGGGAGTGCTTAATGATGTTGATTTCGTTTGGTTTTATTATTATTTGTTCCTGAGCTAAGTTGATGGCCTTATCTAACATGCATTCTGTTATGGATGGGTAAAATTCTTTTATGTCTAATTGTAGGAAGTGGCAATTTTGTTTGTTATTTATTCTGTGGAACCAGTCAATAGTAGCTTTTGTGTTTTTCCACTGGTTTACTCCTAACTTCTTCCTAAGTTCAGAATTAATTCTTTCTAGTATCGTTTTACTTATTTTACCTAGTTCGCTTTTAGCTGGGTTTATGAGTCTGCATACAAGGTTGGTTTTGAAATTTTCTTTGTGATCTTTTAGTGTGATAAAGGCTTGCGCCTTGCTCATGCAACTTATTCAGTCATCTAGGTCTAATTTTTGAGTGATTGCTTTAGCTTCTTTATTTATATCGTGTTCTATTGTTTTAGGTGCCTTTTTGTATGTTTTGTTTATGTTGTTCTTGAGTAATTTATTATGCGTAGGGGGGCAAAACAAGACATTTATACAAACTAAGCCCCCCTATGCACAATAAATTACTCAATAATCTTATAATTTGAAACATACACATAAGTGGATATTTATACAGATATATTTCGATATATCAATATATCTGTGCACATGTGTATGACATACCATATGTCTATGTATTAATGTAATATATTTGTTATTGCGTATTATTTTTACATAAGAAAATATATATAAATATAATAATATAGATATAGATTAACATATGGAGACAGAATGCATGATTGTCAGCAAGAGACAGCCCAACATGAAAATTATTAATTAGAGATACCAAAATCAAACAGGTACAACAATTTAAATTGTGAAAGTTACCCTCCAAAAGCTAAGCAAAGTATTAAGAGACAGGAAACTATTGTTAGAAACAAAGAATTATTTCATAATATCAGTCCTCCTATATGGGAGTGAATACGGGACAATCTCCTCACAGATGAAGAAGAGATTTCAAGCAGCAGAAATGTGCTTCTACAGAAGGATGCTGAGAATACCATGGACCAAAACATATGAGAAACAAAAAAAAACTTTAAAGAAAATGAAAAAAAAGGGGACTTATAGTTAACAGCAAAAAGAGATAGTTGGAATTTCTTGGGCATATAATGGGGAAAGTGGGCTTGGAAAATTTGACACTCACAGGACATATTTAAGGCAATAGGGATAGAAAAAGACAATGCATAACCTACCTAATGAGCTTGTATAAATGGTTGGCAGAACAGGGATTAGGAGAGATAGAAAAAGACAAAATTTATTAAGAGTTACAAAAGGCAGAAAATTGTGGAGAACCATTATTGACAATTTCCTGGAGAGACATGACATATATAAGAAGAACATAAAAATATGCATATATGTATCTATGTGTGTATGTGTGCGTGTGAATG
Organism: Acanthosepion esculentum; assembly: GCA_964036315.1. Taxonomy (NCBI): domain Eukaryota; kingdom Metazoa; phylum Mollusca; class Cephalopoda; order Sepiida; family Sepiidae; genus Acanthosepion; species Acanthosepion esculentum. Next base: position 116,087,741 of record OZ038479.1, read on the forward strand.
TATGTTTCTTTTCTTGAATGTTATTTTAGGTAAATTTACTTTTGTAAGAGCCAGCTCAGGCCGAAAATGGAGTACTGTTGCCATATTTGGGCAGGAGCTCACTTTCTAGTCTTGATAGAGTTCAAAAGCATCTTCAAGTCCTTGTTAAAGAAGGATTATTTTCCAACCTACAACCTCTCTCTCACAAGCAGAGGATGTGGAGAGCCACTACCTGCTCTATTGCTACTTTCATGGAAAGTGCTCAGACGAACTACATTCCTTGGTTCTGTCATGTCTAACCTTCATGGCTAGGACTTATTATGCCACTTACATTGTAGTACACCACCCACATTTCTTTTGTATTCCATCGGTGAGAAGTATGTCCGATGCAAACAGCTTCTTCCTGTGAACTGACTCCCAAGAGGACGTTTCCCTGATCACTACAATCTTAATTTGTTCAAGTCTAGAATTCCCTGTTATCTTCTCTTCCTATCCATATAATCTACCCTTTAATGTAACCCTCTACCTCAAGTGACCCCTGATTCTTGTAGAGGAAGAACCTTACTGTAAAAAAAACAAAAAACATTTATATACATGAAAATATAAAAATATATTTATCCATAAACTGGAACATTTACACAGATGAGTATGTCTTCTCTTGAAGTATATTTTTATGAATATGCTTTAAAGACATAATATTCACCACAGGTGGCAACAAAGAAAAATCTCTTGCAGAAATCAATAGTTTTCCACACAAATTAAAAAAAAAAAAAAAATTTTTATATGACTCATATTACGAAAGTGAACATTTTCAAAAAAATTTCCAATCAAAAATTTATTCACATGAAAATGCTACATTTAAGAAAAAAATTAATAAAATAACATAAAAAATAAATTTAAATAAAATAAATTTTATTTTTCAAAAATGAAAAAAATAACATCAAGTCTTTTAAACAAATGTCTTCTCTTTGTGTCCATTAAACTGAATTGCTATATTTGATCAAATCAAAAATATAAATTCATTACATGTATTTTTTGATGATGTAAAAACAAATTGCATAGTTTTTTTCTGCATTGTTTTATTTTTTATGTACATTATACATTAACACTCATGCTAAGCCATTTTACCTACTTGTACATATATACATATATATATATATATATATATATATATATATATATATATATATATATGTATGTATGTATGTATATATATATATATGAGATAACAATATATATAATTTTATATATCAAGAACAATATTGGGGAACTTGTATGACAAAGTGGAAAAAAAATTACATGTGACATATTCTGTCCTTCAGGACTTCATTGGGTAAACACAACAAATTTAGTCTGATGAAGACTTGAAGGATAAAACGTGTCACAATTAAACTTTGTCATACAATCCTCCCTATATATATATATATATATATATATATATATATATATATATATATATATATATATTATATTTTTACTATAAGAGATTATAATAAAAACATTTTTAAATCACTACACAAAACTTTCATGTTTCAATACTAGGTCAGAAATTAAAAATAGACTTGTAGGTATGACTCAATTAACCAATTATTCTGACATTTAATTGGTTAATCAAGATATAACTACAAGTCTATTTTTAATTTTTGACCTTATGTCACCCTACTTTAACTTTAGGAAGAGAAGTAATGATTTGTTTTTAAATTTCCCTAAAAAATCATTTTATAACCAGTTACCTAACATCACCTGAGGAAGTACAATCATAGGATTGAATCATGAAAGCTTTTGTTTAGTGATTTAAAAATGTTTTTATTATAATCTCTTATAATAAAAATATAATAATAATATTTTGCTCTACTTTGTATTATGTACTTTTTTAAAAGTAAATGCTATGAACTGTGGATTTTTATTCCATTTGTTCTTTCTCTCTAAATAGGAAACAAGGGATGAACATCTACTCCTGTTCAAAAGAACTAGGAGGAGTGTGAGCCGAACGATATCTACTCCTATTAAATATGACATCAATATTGTACAATGTTGTCTTTTTTTAATCTAAGAATTTGCATTAGTGATATTGATCATAATGTGCCCACAACTTATCCAATCCCCAGATATGGCTCTTGAAAATAAAGAAAGAAAGAAAAGAAAGAAAGAAAGAAAGAAAGAAAGAAAGGGATAAATCTCAGAAGTGAATATGATCTTCAATAAAATCTAGGTATGGATAATATTAATCTAGGTGGGGGTTGCATACAAAACAGGAAGGAGAGAGTAATTGATTAGGTCAACAGTGGAGTATAGATAAGGTCAAGGGTCACATTAAAAGAGTTTGAGGTAGGTATGGCTATTGTTCAGCTTTACATCAACAACATAATAAAAATCAGTAATGTAACGAGAAAGATAGTTGATATGCAGTCCACATTGGTAAAAATGCAGAGTCAATATTGAGCGTAAAATGTGAAATGTGCTGAGAGTGGAGAACTGTCACAAAGTATGCACACAAACACACACACACACAATGGCTGGGTTAAAAAAAAAAAAAGAAGGAAAAGAAGATATGCACAAATCATTTGATTCATCTTGATGCCGCTTCCACAAAAGAGAAGGGTTTAAGTTTTGGATAATGGTAAACCCCAGCCATTTTGGTAATTTGAGAATGATAGAAGGCACAAAAAAAAAAAAATAGGAGACACAGTGTTGGGGAAAGGAAAGGGATAAAATAAAAAAAAAATAAAAAAAAAGGGGAGGATCAGTTGGATACATTTGCCATTGAGAGTACTGATTGATAACGATTGGAAAAAGAAGTAATCAAAGTTAATCACAAGGGAAACAGATATAAAAAACGATTGACTCAAAACGAATGCATCTAATGTTGGCTTAATAGATGTTTCTAATATGATTATTAACAATTAGTATATCAGTTTGTCAATCTCTGTTTTTTTTGCCTTCTTTCACTCAATCTCCCTTTATTGGTTTATGAATGAGTAACACATAGTGGCTTTGACATATTAATATAGTTATATTAACATTCTATCAAAAAATGCACAGATATCTCTGTATTTACATACACGCACAAACACATACACACACAGACACAGACACACACACAAATATATATATGTATATATATATATATATATATATATATATATATATATTTTCATGTATTTACAGGGGGATATAAACCAATGTTAATTATTCTTATTCCATTATGAATATTTATAGATATATACTGTATATATTCATGTATAAGCCTACTTTATGTATAGTGCAACCCCCAGAATTTTTTTGTTAAAAACCTGACCTTTTCATATAGCTTGTATAGAATGCGACCTCAACTTCTGAACAATACTATTATGCCTACCATATTCAAATATTGTAATGCTGGACATCATCCTGGAGATATTTTATAGCAAATAAATGGTTTCATTCTTTTTTGTACAAAGTTACCCTAAAATGGTGAAAAAAACCACTTTGTGTAAAATATCCCATACAGAGATTTAGATATTGTACTTTTGAGGTGTGGTGGAGGATTGAGGAATCAGAGAGCCAAGTTTGAATTCCAGTCAAATCCATTACATTCACTTACATGCTAATACCATTGGGGAAGGTATGAACCCTCTTCTCCCACAACTATGGGTAAATAGGAGAACAGACCATGTTCTATAGCCTTGGATGGCAACTGGTCTATCACAGAAAGAAATGGCAACCTACTACGAGAAAAAATCTGCCTCATCAGTCATGCATCAAAAGATATATGATCACCTAAGCATGTATCACGTATCATGTATCACCTAAGCATGTATCACGTATCATGTATCACCTAAGCATGTATCACGTATCATGTATCACATAACTGACTTTTGTTTTTCTTAATGCCTGGCTATGGTAGTTCCTTTACTATTGGCCTGCATCCTACATAGCTTGTTTCCTTCTTTTGTTGGTACATGAAGAGCAAAACCTCATCCACTATGTATGACACTTAAAATCAATAAATTCCTTATATAATGCATGATTTTTAACCACTTCACAAAAATTACCTGTGTATAGTGTGACCTTATTTTTTGCATAAAAATCAGATCATAAAAACTCGCACTGTACTTGAGTATATACACAAATATACCCACACATATATATTCATGTATTTATTAGGAGATATAAACAAAATGTTAATCAGTCATATCCCTTTATGAATATTTATAGACATACATATACACAAATATACACATACAGAATGTATATATATATGTGGTTCTATTGATAAATGCATAAGTATACATATGAGGTCTGTACCAAAATGATCCAGCCATTTAATATTAATGTAAAGTAGCCTATCTTTGGCAATGATACCTTAATCCCCTGCAAAGTACCCCACTTGGGACATCATCCACTTCTCCTAGCATCCTTTTCACTTTTGCAACTGTCATCAGCTACTTCATCCCATTGCATTCTTTTTAATATCATCTATAATGATTCAGTAGTGATAAACCAAAAGTCCTTGGGAAGCCAATCTGGACTGAGGGGATGCTGACAAGCTGGGGTGATGTGATTTGTTTTTCCCAAATAGGAAAGAATGGGCAGTCAAGATATTCAAAACAGGTGTATACTCTTTATAAAATCTGTGAAATGTTCAGATCTTTTAATTCTTGCACAGTCAATAGCTGATTTTCTTTGATAACAGCTTCCATGTATCATTTTCAGACGTTTTGTTTGTTAACAGCCTTGAAAAATGGGAACCAAAAAATTCCAGTGAAGTTTGAAGTGACAGTAGTACCAAAATTTTATTTGGGCTTCAGACAACACTCATTGGTATCTTAACATAAAAAATGATGCACACAAACACACACACACACACACACACACACACACAATGGCTGGGTTAAAAAAAAGAAAGGAAAAGAAGATATGCACAAATCATTTGATTCATCTTGATGCCGCTTCCACAAAAGAGAAGGGTTTAATTTTTGGATAATGGTAAACCCCACACATTGACAACAAAAATGAGGACATTGATCTGAACATAAATAATGTAAATAGTGATAAATCCTCATCTCAGAAAGATGGTTCATGAATTTGGTAGCAAAGTAATTCTAATTTCAATCCCTATGCTGGGTAGTACAAACTCAGACTCAGTGGAAAACCTGAGTCGATACTACCATATGACAATAGCGTAGTGAATTAAATAATTGGTTCTTGAATTTGATAGTATGTGTTAATCATTCATAAACCAATAAAGGAAGATTGAGTGAAAGAAGGCAAAAAAAAACAGAGATTGACAAACTGTAATACAAGAGAGTGTCTGTTCTCCAGAAATGGCCAGTAAGATCCTTTCAGACTGGTTATCAAGTTAAATCCAAATTACATCTGGACTTCACCCATAGTCATATCTCTGAAAAATTTATTAATCATTTAAATAGTTTGTGTTGATAAAAATCCTGATCAGTATCACAGTGGGTGACCCTGAGAATACCAGGTGCTGTAAGGTTGGCTGTGTGGGTGGTGTAATGGATAACGGCTTGCAATTAGAAATTGGAGAGCCAAGTTCCAATTCAAGTCGAGTTTGTTATATTCTCTTATGCACAAATACCTTTGAATCCACCTCCTCTCCTTCAGCTATGGATTAAATAGTAGGTTTTGTATTAGCAAATTATTATTATCTCTAAAAAATTCTTGCAATCCCAAAATATTTTCTGACTTTAAATAACTTGCAAATGGTTGATAAGCTGTAAAAAACAAACAAATCAATGATGCTGATGAATGTCAAATTTTCAAGCAAATCATTGCCAATGTGAATGCAACAGTCACACAACATTCAGTGGTATCTCACTGCTGACTGAGTAATCCTATACGAGAGTGTCTGCTCATGCATGCACACTATGATCCTTTCTGGTGGGATGTCAAGTTAAATCAAGGCCATGCAACTCAAAAAAAGTTTAATTTTTTTTCATTATGTCAGTCATCAATTCATAGAGATTCTGTTAACAATATGTCCAGCTGCCATATTTACATGTGGAAATAACAAGTAAAAAAAAGAAAAACAAAACAAGGTATGTGTTCCAAACAAATATTTATAAAATGGATTGGCAAAGCATGACTACAGAATTATTAATAGCTTGCAAGAAAGAAATTAACTTCATCTTTTGAAGTTGTTGTGCTGTCAGGCTTGTGGTTGGCATAAGAAAGAGAGTGGGGCATTAAAACATTGACACCACCTGTAATTCTAAACCAGGAGTAGTAATTCTACAAACCACATCTTTGTTGATTTTAGTAGCATGTCAATTTTTACTGGTGCTACGTTTCAATCAATGCACACAAGTTGGACAATGTTAAACTACTTTAATATTTATCTATAGGCTTATGTAAAGCACTGATTCTCATATGACGGCTGGAGTTAAACAACATTGAGTCTGGTTAGTACCTAGATGAGTGACTGCTTGGGAATGCCAGATGCTTTAAGCTTGGATAACAGCTTGGAATTGAAAATCAGAGAGCTGAGTTCCAATTCCAGTGGGGTCTGCTTAAAAGCGGATACTCTTGGGAAAGGTATGAATACAAATCTTCACTCCGAGCTATAGGTTCATTAGTAGAACTTGTATCAGTAAAAATTAGTATTATCTCAAAAAAGAGTCATGCAATCTAAAAGAAAAAATATTTTATCATTTTAAATAACCTGTAAAAATTTGATAAGCCGTAAAAAAATATTTATCTATAGCTGAAGGGAGAAATGGTTTCATGCCTTTCCCAAAATCATTAATGTGAATGTCAACTATTCTAATCAGTTGGGTTCATTATATTCATTTACATGAAAATTCCCTTGGGAAAGGTATGAATACAAATCTTCACCCCCAGCGATAGGTTCATTAGTTAAACTTGTATCAGTAAAAATTAGTATTATCTCAAAAAAGATCCATGCAATCTAAAAAAAATATATTTTCTTGTTTTAAATAACCTGTAAAAATTTGATAAGCCATTAGAAAAAAATATTCATCTATGGCTGAAGGGAGAAATGGTTTCATGCCTTTCCCAAAATCATTATTATGAATGTCAGAATTTGAACATGTTTGACTGATTCCATTCTCCATGACATTTACCAGTAAGCCAGTACATCTCTCCAAATCTCACATTCTGTGATTTATTTTATATCACACCTATCCTATAATAGCTGCAAAATAATGCATATATTTTTTATTTTCATTTTTGGCAACATTTAAAAATTTGGAATGAGTCTATGTCCAAATTGCAACTTTGTGTTGTTAAGTTTAAACTTGATGTGTTTTTTTTTTGTTTTTTTTAATAAAATGAGTTGTCTTAATGTAAACTGTTCAAATGTAAGCAAAAGTTGAAATTTTTAGAACTGTACCTGCTGTGTTTATACATCTCAGCAGATAATATCAACCATAGTTGGGAATTTAGGAACATGCAAGGAAAAACCTGAATGGACAAATAATGCTTGAAATGCTATTCATTACAATGTTCTAAAAACAATGTGAAAATCAGCAACCAAACAGCATTAAATTAATAGTTTCCGACACTTAATAAACTATTTCATTTTCACTGAGTTTATTTTTTTAATTTCTGAGATGAGGATTTATCACTATTTACATTATTTATGTTCAGATCAATGTCCTCATTTTTGTTGTCAATATCACAACATTTTAGCTGTCATGTGTTTGCCAATCCATATAAACTCCAGGGAATTTCAAACTGAACACTTTTTTTCTTCTCTGGGAGTAAATTCAGATTTTTCTCGTTCTGCTCTCCATGTTTAGGGATTGCTCACCTCGTTCACTTTCTACTACTGCTCAGGTATTGATTGCTCTGTTTCCTCTAAATCTAAGTCTGTACAATTGGCTCAGCAATTGAAATAAGAATTTATATGCTACCAAATTCAGGAACCAATGCTTCAATACACTAGGCTGTTATTGTATAGTAGTATAAATTCAGGTTTTTTCCACTGAGTCTGAGTCTGTACAATTGGCTCAGCAATTGAAATAAGAATTTATATGCTACCAAATTCAGGAACCAATGCTTCAATACACTAGGCTGTTATTGTATGGTAGTATAAATTCAGGTTTTTTCCACTGAGTCTGAGTCTGTACAATTGGCTCAGCAATTGAAATAAGAATTTATATGCTACCAAATTCAAGAACCAATGATTTAATTCACTACGCTATTGTCATATGGTAGTATAGACTCAGGTTTTCCACTGAATCTGAGTTTGTACTACCCAGCATAGGAATTGAAATCAGAATTACTTTGCTACCAAATTCATGGACCAGTGCTTTAATCCACTAGGCCATTATCATAGATTGAGATTCATTGGAAACAATAACTAAGCAGTACTAAAATGAGAAGAAGTTGAACTATCCCTAGACATGAACATCAGAACAAGAATAGTCTACTCCTGTACATTAAGTAAAAGGGTTAGTTTGAAATTACCTGAAAGTGATCACCCATCTCAGGACTGACTAGGCTTGATGTTGCTTAACTTTCATAAGAAGATGAATACCACTTCAGAAGTATTAAAAACCATCTCTTGGCTGGCCTTTGAACTTTCCTACATACCTTCATATTACCTTTTGAATTACTTATTAGTGGTGTCAGAGTTAAGCAGGTACAGGAATTTAATGAGTGTAGCAAAAGGTGAGGGAAGCTAGGACTCAGAAGTCCAGAAGTACATAGGAGTAACGAAAGATGCCATTCAGAAGTTTACAATATATTAAAGGGTAGGAAAATGTGATTAGAAGCAAAGAAGAGAGATCTGAACTGCTATGTATTATCTAATCTCCTATATATCAGCAAATGTAGAATAATTTCCTCACAGAAGAAGAGGAGACTTGAAGCAACATTTTACCAACAAATGTTTAACATACCATGGATTGAACATGTGAGCAATGAAGAAGTTTTAAAGAAAATAGTAACTAAAATGACACATACTTACAATCAGAAAGAGATAACAAAAATGTCTGGAATATGTAATGAGGAAAGGGGGCCTAGAGAATTTAATGCTCTGATGGGTTATAGAGTAAGACATAGTTTATGAGAATGTGTTATTGGTCCTGACCTGACATCTTGGCTTCAGTCCTTTTCCCACCACCATAACATAACTTCCCTGTGTCTTTTCTGTAAATACTTTCATGGTAATCGTTCTGATGAACTTTCCGCTATGGTAGCTAGACTTCTTGAATTTAGCAAGCTGTACTAGATTGGTAGCAAAGTCTCATCAATTTACAGTTGAAATGGTTAGATATAACTGTAAGTTCTATGCTAACAGTTTCTTCTGTAGTACTTATCGCTTGTTGAACTCTCTACTGGTTTCTTGTTTCCCAGTCAACTTTGATCTTCAAAAAGTTAAATACAATGTCAATCATTATCTTCTGTCTTCTTAATTCTTCTTCTTTTATTGTCCTCTCTCCTTAATAGTAGCTTTTCTCATATTCTCTAACACTCAATAGTCTCTTGCATTCTAGTGGCTTTATTGCCTTGCTTGCGGTGAAATGATTAAAAAAAATGTAGGAAAGGTAATGGTTAACCCTAGACTTGAACAGATTAAGAGTGTATTAATCTTGGGAGTGGGGTCCACAAAGCAGTGGCCTGTAGGAAGAAGCGGTTCAAGTATAACTTACATTTTGCCAATGGAATATGAAGGGAATGACCATGGTTTGTAACAATGTCCATGGCATAATGAGTCTTAGACTGAAGTTTAAAACTGATGGAATGAAAGAATATAATTTTTCTGGACACTTTCCTTGGAAATAGTGTTAGAGGAACTGTTTTAGTGGAACTTACATTTCGCCAATGGAATATGAAGGGAATGACCATGGTTTGTAACAATGTCCATGGCATAATGAGTCTTAGCCTGAAGTTTAAAACTGATGGAATGAAAGAATATAGTTTTTCTGGACACTTTCCTTGGAAATCATGTTAGAGGAACTGTTTGAGTGGAACTTACATTTCGCCAATTTGAATATGAAGGGAATGACCATGGTTTGTAACAATGTCCATGGCATAATGAGTCTTAGCCTGAAGTTTAAAACTGATGGAACGAAAGAATATAGTTTTTTTTGACACTTTCCCTGGAAATAGTGTTAGAGGAACTGTTTGAGTGGAACTTACATTTCGCCAATGGAATATGAAGGGAATGACCATGGTTTGTAACAATGTCCATGGCATAATGAGTCTTAGCCTGAAGTTTAAAACTGATGGAATGAAAGAATATAGTTTTTCTGGACACTTTCCTTGGAAATAGTGTTAGAGGAACTGTTTGAGTGGAACTTACATTTCGCCAATGGAATATGAAGGGAATGACCATGGTTTGTAACAATGTCCATGGCATAATGAGTCTTAGCCTGAAGTTTAAAACTGATGGAATGAAAGAATATAGTTTTTCTGGACACTTTCCTTGGAAATAGTGTTAGAGGAACTGTTTGAGTGGAACTTACATTTCGCCAATGGAATATGAAGGGAATGACCATGGTTTGTAACAATGTCCATGGCATAATGAGTCTTAGCCTGAAGTTTAAAACTGATGGAACGAAAGAATATAGTTTTTCTGGACACTTTCCTTGGAAATAGTGTTAGAGGAACTGTTTGAGTGGAACTTACATTTCGCCAATGGAATATGAAGGGAATGACCATGGTTTGTAACAATGTCCATGGCATAATGAGTCTTAGCCTGAAGTTTAAAACTGATGGAATGAAAGAATATAGTTTTTCTGGACACTTTCCTTGGAAATAGTGTTAGAGGAACTGTTTGAGTGGAACTTACATTTCGCCAATGGAATATGAAGGGAATGACCATGGTTTGTAACAATGTCCATGGCATAATGAGTCTTAGCCTGAAGTTTAAAACTGATGGAACGAAAGAATATAGTTTTTCTGGACACTTTCCTTGGAAATAGTGTTAGAGGAACTGTTTTAGTGGAACTTACATTTCGCCAATTGAATACGAAGGGAATACACATCTATTACACTACTTCATGGCGTAGCATGCAGAAGTGGGGGGAGAGGGCGTGACGAACCTGGGTATCTATATCGGGAGGGCATCCAATCAAAGAGTGAAATAAAAATTTAATTTTTTGTAGTTTGAAATTGTCTCAGTTAACTTTGTTGCAGAAGCGCCCTACAGTCTCACAAGCTGGCGTGAATATGGATCTGTGTTTTGATAAGCAAGACCAGAGTAGGCCTCCCTTCTTGAGTCTTAGAGTTGATCACAGATTTCACCAAATTTCTGTACATCATTGTCCATGGGTAGTATAATTGATATTGTTGCAGACTCGGTAGACTCGGTAAGCTGCATTCAAATTCCATGCTAATCTATAGCATTCGCTTTAATACAAATACCCTTGGGAAAGGTATGAATTCATCTCTTCTCACTGCAGCTATGGGTTAAATAATAGGGTAGACAGTGGTATCTAGCCTTGAGTGGAAACCAGTCCAATTTAAGGACAAGTGTGAATTTAAACTGTGAAGAAGGTCATGGGAAACCACTTCTCGATCTTTTCTAAGAAGACAGTGCGATTCACAGATAATAAACAAATGGATCCTGTGGAGAGCCATGATCACCTCTGTCCTGAAGAAACATGACATTAAGAAAAAAATCAAAAAATCAGGAAAGCATGCAGGGATTTACTTTACTGTGTTTAGCAAAAGAATAAGATTGAGAGCAAAGATGGTAAAATATATGGGTGACCCAAATTATGGCAGAAAAAAAGAAGAAAGGGATGAAGAATTGAAACTGAAGAAGACAATGAGAGCCATAGCTATAATTAACTAAGCAATCTTATAGCTGTCTCTGTCTTGACCATTTTTCTACTCAGGTTTGTTCAGCTCACATTCCTCCCCAGTCTTTTGAACAGGAGCAGAGACTAATCACTTGTTTAGGATTGGGTTTCCAATTCCTTCTAAAGTCTTCTAATTCTATTTCAATCCCTTGTGTCTTAGTTGCTTTATCATCTTGCTTAGGGGAAATTGATTAAAAAAAAATTGCCTCTCTCCTTTACTTGACTCTGATTAACATACTCTATAGACACCAGATAAAATGGAAGGAAAGTGAGAAGAAAGGACAAAACCTCAATTGTAAGAAGATAAATCCTATGGTTGTGAGCAAGAGAAAAAAGCCCAAGATGTGGAGAAGTCAAAGTCAAACAAGTACGGAAATTTAAATATCTGGTAAGCATTTTAACAGATGACAGAAAATATGACACCAAAATTCAAAGGTGCATTGGAAGAGCAAGAGATTCCTTCCAAAAACTAAACAAGGTACTAATAAACAGGAAAATTTCCTTAGAAATAAAGGAAAGAGTGCTGGAATGTAATATCAATCCTCATATATGAAGGCTATGTAATATCAATCCTCCAAATGAATGCTGGACAATTTCCTCACGGATGAAGAGGAAACTTGAGGTGACAGTGATGTAGTTCTACAGAAGGATGCTGAGAATAGAACAGCCAAAATTTTAAGAAAAATGGAAGCAAAAAAATCACTCGTACTTAGAATCAGAAAGAGTTGAACTTCACAGGACATATAGAAGGCAAAATGGGCACTTTGACATGATGTAATGGTTAGCAACCATGTTTTGTTAGAACAATTATAACTGAGTAGTGAATTTGATCCTCACTGGGTGCTTCATACTTTCAGCCTTGTGCCACATCTAAGCTATCACCATATAGAAGGTAAAATGGACAGGGAGCAAAAACAGGCACCCCATGAGCTTGTGTAAATGGACAGCAAAGGATATGATGTTGTGGAGAGCCATAATCGCCCACATGATGAAGGGATACTAGACACATACAAGAAGTAGACACCAGCTGACCTGTTAGTGTGTACAAATTGGTCAATATAAATATATACAAGGAAATTTAATAACTCCATCCTTGCCTTAGATAGTTGTAAGCATAAAAGTAGGTGTCAGTTTCCAGTCATAGCCGCCAAGCAGTAAGGTAGGAGGTTGGGGGGTGCAAATTGATTGCTTCTATTCACCTTCAGTGCTCCTCCCACTGTCTCTCCTTCATTCACCCCTATTTTTTTTTTCTTTCCAACCCCTTTACATCCTTCTGATTATAAGATGACGGACAATTTATCAGTTGATACTCAAATGTTCATTATTATTTAGTTTCTTTGATGGTTGGTGATGATAGAGATTTGAGAAGACAGATTTAGGGGGAAGGAGATGAAAGGGGAAAGAAAAGGTGTTAGAATTGTCAGGGGGGGTTTGCGATTGACCAGAGAAACAGGATAGTTGGGTGGAGCTGTAAAAACAACTTGCAAATCTTTTAACAGTTTAATACATGAATCATGGGGTATATCTGCATCTCTGGTTGACAGTAATTTTCTAACTTTGATTATCTCTATACTATTTACATTGTTCGAACTGTTGTTCACATCTTTGTTACCATATTTACAATGTTTCACTCCAGTCTTCTTCAGGTGATTGGAATTTCAAACTGAACTCTTTATTTCATCCACTGGGGTAGACTGTTCTAGTTCCACGTGTCATGACTCTTTTATATATCTCAGTTATCACCCTTTAACTCAACTCTCCAAGTTTTTGTTCACCACTGCAGCAGCTAGGTATTGAATTCATAACTCTTTGTTTCAAGTCACTGGATCCAACTAACACTTTTATACACTGGGCCAAGTGTCCTTGACATCACAGAAATATAGACAAAGATTATCTCTCTACATAATGATTCTGGTTGATTCTGTTTCATTCCCTTCACACATACACCCTTGCAAAAGACATGGATCCAGATATGGAGTTAAATATTGTGGCAGACTGGGCTCCCTAGCTCTGTTTGGCAATCATTCTAGAAGTAGGATAACTTTGAATTCAAAACCAGCCTGAAGAGAGATTAGTTCTGACAGACTATCTTGTTCTAGACCAGTGGTTCTCAACCTTTTTTGCTCAATGCATCCTTTTCTCCATGAGTCAGAATGTCATCCCCTGCTTCCAAAATTGTGCAACTTAGATGGTGCACACCAAATAATATGCATATATTATTGAAATTCTTCATTCTTTTCTATATTAGTATATATACATTTACATGGATTATTTTTATAGAGGAGTTTTACAAATTTAATAGCAATAGAAAATTTACATGAATTTTTAACTTGAATACATGTACTGTAATTTGTTTTGATTCATAACTAATTATTAAACTAGTACACTGAGGCATACCTCAATGAACAAAAGTTTCAATAAAATGCCAAGGTATTGTAATTCAATAAGCAAAAAGTTAAATAAAAGCTCAGGTTATTTAAATCAATTTTATTCTGATAAAGGTTACCGTCAATGAGAAACTTGTGAAAAAATAAAAGATCACTGCTGAACCACTGAAATTACCTTCTAGGAGGAATGCCCCTTACTTAAGAATCTCCATTCTAGACACACTTACTGCAGCTATGGCTGCAGTACATATGGGGCACCAATTACTAAATTAGGTTACAAGACTTGTTACTGCACCAAACATATTTGAAAATCTTTTTTCTGTAACTTTTTGCTATAATAATGAAAAATATATATAAAATAACAAATGAATCCTGTCTTGATCGAACATTCAGCCTTAAGGTTATCAGGTGAATCATATATTAACTTTGCCAGTGTTCTCCCTGAGCAGCATGGTAAAATTGACTTGCAAATACTAAGTTAGGAAGAGTGCACTGATACTATACTGATCTTAGACAAAGGACCAGTGACATTTTACTTAGGCAGAGTGTGTAGGTACTACACTGATACAAAATAGAGGGCCAGGAAACTTGACTTTGGTCCTAGGCAGAACAAACAGATACTACACTGGTATGTGCCTGCCTATATGTAAATAGCTTTAAAATTTTTGATGGGTACTCTTTGTCTGTTCTAATATATAAAACACAATATGACATTATATAATATGCCACACATACTTGTAGATGTTTTGTCTGTAACTTTTTGCTGTAACAAAGCAAATAGATACATGAAATAACAAGTGAATCCTGCCTTGATTTGAAAATTCAGTCGAGAGGTTATTAAGTACCATGCTAGTGTTCCTCTCTGTGTAAAACTATCGGGATGTGGCATCCCTCTGTCTTTTCTACAAATATTTTCAGGTAATAATTCAGATGAGCTGTTCTTCTTAGTGACTTGACTGCATGAATTTAAGTGTGATGCTAGATTGGCAACTTGGTCTCATCATTTTATTGCTTAATTAGCTAGATGAAACCATCAATTCTATTCTAATAGTTTCTTTCCTTACACTTCTCACCTGTGGAACTCCCTACCAATTACTTGCACCCCTGCTACCTACAATCTTCAAGAATATAAATGCAACATCAATTGCCATCTTTTGTCTTCCTGATTGTCCTTATTCCTTTATTGTCCTTTTCCTCACTTATCATCATTAACTAAGTTTTAGAGAAAATGGAAACAAAAAAGACTCTTATACTTAGAATCAGAAAGAGAGAGTTGACATTTATCCCAGGCACATAAAGAGGAAAGAGAGCTTGGAAAATTTGATACTCAGTACAGATTGAAGGCAAGAAGAACAGAGGAAGAGAACGCTTAATCTACCTAGCAAGCTTGAGTAAATGGATGGCAGAATAAGATTTAGGAAAGATAACAAAAAGAACAAAATTTAAGAGCTACAAAGGACAGGAGATTGTGGAGAGTCATGATCGCCAACATCCTGAAGACACATGGCACATAGAAGAAGAAGTTTATTAAAATAGTTATTATTTCCTTGCTTCATTAAATGCTATGTTCATTCAGAGGGGGAGGCACAGCGGAGTAGTGGATAGCGGCTCGGATTGAGGAATCAGTAGAGCCGAGTTTGAATTCCAGTCAAATCCATTACATTCACTTACATGCTAATACCCTTGGAAAAGGTATGTATCCTCTCTTACCCCCCAACTATGGGTAAATAGCAGGACAGACCAGGTTCTATAGCCTTGGATGGCAAATGGTCTACCTAAAAAAAAAATGGAAACCTACTGCAAGAAAATATCTGTCTCATCAGTCATGTATCGAAAGATACATGATTGCCTAAGTGTGTATCACACACAGAAAATAACTGACTGATGCCCATTCAGGCAGTCGTCTGTTAGGAGATTGTCCAGCATTCACTGTTATATAGGAGGGCTGATAATACATAACAGTTCAGTGCTCTTTTTTTGTTTCTAATAAACTACCTAACTGGTATATTATTTTAATATAAATTAAGTATTGCTGTTAAAATATTTTTTTCTTTTTTCCCTTCAACTCAAAATATCTTCTAGGTTTTGAGTTGATGATTCAAAAAGTAATACTACATTTTTCGAGTGGGAACAAAAATCTGTTCAAATAAAAGTTAAATTTATTTGTTAAGAAAATCATCATCATTATCAGATATGACAAAACGCGAATGTGAAATTAATCCTTTCATTCCTTGTCGAAAGAATCTTGGATTCCGATTGTAAAGAATTCTGATAATGTGGAATTGATCTTGTTCTTGTGATTAAGGGTTTTGCCAATGAGAAAATGTTCCAATAATCTGATTAAATGGAAATCTTAAGGTTTTGACGGTTGTGTTAGAAGGATGCAGGAAAATATCTCAAATTATCAATTTGATTTTCTTCTTAATCTATTTTTATTGAGTTCTGGCTGGCTTTGTTGTTCTGAAGAACAACAGACGATTAAACAAAGCAGAATATTCTTGTGTGTAAATCTATCTTTCTTCATGTGTTCTTGTGAATAAATTATCTGTTGTGATTGTCATACCTTATTCTAAGAGCTTCTAATCAGTGAAAGTTACTATATTCCACCAACACCAAGACTTTATGAGGTGGTAATGTAAAGCATTAGTTTAGAAGCTGCTATTGGTTTTTCATCCAAAATCACAGATTCTTTCAATAAGGAATAAAAGAATTAGTTACATTATAAACATTTTAACTCTCTACCAAATCTAAATTTTTGTGCCAAAACACAAAAACCTAGTTAGCAGAAATAGAAAGGGTAAAGGGAACACTTGAGGGTTACAGCTTAGGAAAAGACGCAAGGATCCAATGGCAAGAGGAAAAAAACAATTCAAGAAGGCAGAAAAACAAAGGTGCAACCAGCTTTCTGAATAAATGTAAACACCTACTTTTACTTGCCCCACAAGCATCTCTGGGACATATAGTAATTTCAGAAAAGTACTTTTTAAATTCACAATGTCCTTGGGAAAATTTCTTTGAATTCTTTTCATTTGTTACTGTCCAACTGCAGGAGAATTTTCAATTGAAGTAGAAGGCTCTTTGCAGCTGGCTGGTAAATGTTGTCTTCTCGCCTGTCTCTTCTTTGATGTCAATTTGCCTTGTCCCCTTGCTTTCAAAATGTCTTCTGCTCCTTCTCTACTGGCCTGAGTTCTATTTATTCAGAAAAATACGCTCACACAAGACCATCGTTTGGGTTCTTACTAAGGCATGAGGCCATGTCTCTCATTGGTCAGTGTGTACAAAAAAATAATTTTCCATAAACTAGATTCTTAACAAATTTGGCAGATTTTAATCACTGAGCCTAAAAAGATATACAAGTGTAACAATTTTCCCCACTGCCTGGCCTTCATAAAAATACACTTCTCTCAAAAGAACATTTACAGAAAAAAATTTAGATGATTAAACATTATTATTACACCAAACACTAACAGAAATAAAAAATAAAATTTTTACAACATAGTTTTTCTCAGTATTTACATTAGTCGGACTATTGTCCTCATCTTTGTCGCCATGGCACATGGCACAGTGGATAAAGGCATTGGTTAGATCCAGTGACAGACCCAAAAAGTGTGTGTTCAATACCTGGTTAAGGCAGTGGAGAACTTTCAGAGGGAAAATTAGCAGGAGATAACTGATAACTGACATCCATCAAACATGGCACGTGGAACTAGAACAGTCTACCCCAGTAGTATAAATAAAGGGTTCAGTTCGAAATTCCAACCACCTGAAGAAGGCCGGAGTGTACAAATACTGTACATAATACCTCATCTCAGAAATATAGACAGACTCTGATAGTTTCTCTCATTATTAGTCCTCGTTGGCAGTGCTCATTTACACTTCCTTCTGTGTGAAATGGTACCTATGTTGGATCTGAAAAGATGTCCGCAGCCACTGCATGGAAGAGTAGAAGGTTTCAGTTTTTTTTCAGTGGATGGAGAGCTCCGGCTTTTCTTTGGTCTCTTTTCATCTGGTGTTTTCGAAGGATGTTGTTTTTCATGGATTGCTCTTCTCCAATTGGTTCTTTCTGCACCTTCCATTTCCCAGTTGACCAGATTGATTTCTGTCTTCAGTAAGGTGTTTTTGAACTGATCCTTGAATTGACAATGTGGGGCTCCACTTGGTCTCTTGCAAGATCCAAGAATAGGATTTGTTTGAGTAGAAGTTTCGTTAATAATCATGATTAAATTCATTACAAATTTAGCATTTTTTATATTTGAATAGATGTTTTTTTTATTGCCTTTTCAAAAGATGTTAGGTTATTTTCCAAACAGACTAATATTTGTTGCAACATATACTCCAGATGTTGATTGACAAAATAATCATTTAAGAGATAAAACTAAAGAGTTTACATCAAGTACAAACAGCTGTTTTAAAAATGTAAAAAAAAATGGTAGATATATGATTTTTAGTCGTAGTAAATCACACTAAACCTAGACAATTCTATTCTTCTTAGAGTAATAATAAAGTGTAAAAGATGAAAGATCCTCCCAAAATATACTCATAAATAATCAATATTTGTAGGCAATCAATATTAGTTTAGCAATCAATATTTATAAGTAATCAATATTTAATGATCACTTAACCAAACTTTAATGTTTATTTACCAAATATTAAGTATGTCTTTTCAACATTATTTTTATCCTTTAAGAAAATTACCAATCAGTAATTTTGTGAAACATTTTCAGTGGGGCAAAGTGATGATTAGCTTAAAATTTTAATAAAAATTTAAACAAATAAATATAAAATAATCAGGTAATATTTTCCACCAAATTTATAAGTTTTCAGGCACTAATATTGTGTCTTAGAAATATAAACAATTCTTACATTTGGATAAATGTTTTTTATTGCTTTTCAATAAATGTTAGAATATGTTCCAGACAACCTAATGTTTCTGCAACATATATTCCAGATGTGGTTGACAAAATAGTTATGTAAGTGATGAAAGTAAAGAGTTTATATCAAATACAAAAATCAGTTTGTAAATATAACATAAGTAGGTATTCACCTTCAAAATTTCACACTGGTATCTCTGAGACAGTGGTTTGCAAATTTTCTTTCTCTGGGCCACATTTTTGGAATGGAAATTTGTTTGCACATCACCAAATTTTATGTGATAAAAAGTTAATTTAAAAAAAAAATAAGAAAAAACAGTATTGGATAAAGGGAGAATACCGCCGTTTCGAAATCATAACATTATCGTTGATAATTCTCTCCTTCAATTTGTGGACACTAGTTACTAAATTCCTAATAGTTGATATAATGCAAAAATATCATAATGATAAACTCGCTCACTAATCATTTATAACTATTTATACTGGGACTCGTGCATGCAATTACAAGTAATCCATAATAATATTTTAAATTTTGAAATCATATTTATTTTTGACATGAATTTTTCAAAACTGTTTCTAAATCATTGTCTTTTAATCATTCTGCCTCACCTGCTATCCTCTTCTGCCAAAGCTATGAGGCGTGCTGCATCATTTAGGAACCACTGCTCTAAGAGAGGCCAGTACATATTGGGGTCACCACAGATCAACTTTTCTTAACACGAATGTTCTTTATTGACATTAAATTTGATTCAAACATCTAGTATTTCTTGTCATGATTCATATATTACACTCTTCATTGATCTTCATTTCACAAATATTTACATCTCTGGGGTATTGTCTTTCCAATGACAATCCTTTTTGGTAGGATTACTGATACATAATGCAGGATGTCCCATGAGTTGAGGTACATACTTCAGGTTTTTATAATTAAAGTCATTTTAAGTAAAAATTACTCTATACACACAGAAGTGTGCAGAAGGAGGAACTGAGGTATCCATATCGTGAGGCTATCCAATCAAAGAGTGAAATAAAATTTTAGTTTATATTTAATTTGAATAAAGTGTTCACCTTGATAACATTCCAAGTTTTTGCTCTCTCTGCTGATGCCAGGGATTGAACTCACAACTCTTTAGATCAATTCACTTTTTGGATCAATCAACCAACACTTTTATCTACTGACCCAAATAGTTGTGAACTAAATCCCTGGCCTCAATGGAGAGAACAAAGCCTTGGAGAGTTATCAATACAATTTTAACCAAAACTGGGATATCCAAAGGCATGGTACATGAAATTAGAACAATCTACACCAATGGACTAAATAAAGGGTTCGCTTTGAAATTCCAATAAATTCCTGAAGAAGACCAATGGCTGAAATGTCATGAATGTGGCAGTAAAGATGAGGTCAACAGTCCAAACAACGTAAAAAGAGTAAATAGTTACAATACCTCATCTCAGAAATATAGTCAGATTCTGAAGAAGGCCGGAGCATACAATGGCTGAAACATTGTGAATATGACCGTAAAGATGAAGACAACAGTCCAAACAATGTAAATAGTGTAAATTGTTAGAATACCTCATCTCAGAAATATAGACAGATCCTGAAGAAGGCTGGAGTGTATAACGGCCAAAACATTGTGAATGTGACAGTAAAGATGAGGACAACAGTCCAAATAAATCAGAAATATAGACTGTGAATATGACAATAAAGATGAGGACAACAGTCTGAACAGTATAAATAGTGTAAATATTTTATTTTAATATAGTAATTAGTCTGGACAACTCAAATTTTGTCCATAATTAGGTTCCACTAGCAATTAATATGCTGACTTGCTTTCCTAAATCACTGACAGTAGAATAGATTTTCTTCAACAGCAATACATGATATTTTAAAATCATGTTTCTAACACAAATACCATTGATTCTCATCTTTGTACGTAATATCTTCCTGTTCATATATTAAGTTAATCAGTATTTTTCTCTTATTAAAACTGTACATTCGCTCAAAGTACATGATTTTGTTTCAAAAATTACCATTTTCACATTGTTCAAATTGCAATATAAAACACAGTTCCTACTTTTTTTAATAATCTTTAATGTAAATATTGAATTTCAGTTTCATTTGAACAAGATTGTGAAAAAATAGGCAAGATTTTTCAAAATGAAACCTGTTTTAATAAAGTTAGAATTAAAAAAAGAAAAAATTTAAATAGCTGTGTTTTGTAGTTTGATTTTCATTAGCTTTGTTCTTTTGAATTTTATAAACACTTGGCTCTAAGAAAAAACAAAACAAGATTTATATATACATTACGTACACATTACTGACAGTGTAAAATTTCATAAGTACACAACCAAACCAAATAGACAAAATGATTGCCTTCATTATTGCAGCAAATTCAAGTTTATTGGATAATTTTTGTCATTTTTCTTCCTTTCATTAGAATATATTGAAACTGATGTCCATGTATAAGTTCTACTTTAGGAGTGTTAGCAATAAAGTAGCGTATGTTTCTGGGGAATATTTATTAAATGTAGCTTGGCATTTTCCGAGATCTTAGGATAACAGATATTTTTTTTAATATTTTCATTAATATTTTGTTTCTTTTAGTTGATAATGGCAAATCGAAATTTTAACAAGCTGATATCAAAAATTATTTTATTTTAAAAATTTCAAAAATGTTTCAGCAGAAAACAATCAACACAGATGGTGCCACCAGATGATATAACAGAAAAACATAATGTCTCAGAAGAAAATATGCTTCAGCGACAGAGTATAACCCACAACACCTAGCTAATTGATAAGCAAAATAAGGCTGAGAACCCTATTACATAATGGAATACTTAAATGCTATGTAATATCAATCCTAGTAAGTATTCATCACAGAGGTTAGCATGGTTGATGCTAACCTCCAGCTGAGGCACTCACTGTGCCTTCTTGGGCTAACATTTTCCACTACCATGAAGTGGAAATATTGAATCATTTGCTAAGTCTGCTGCTTGTAAAGTTGGTTAGGAAATTTTTCTCATCAGAATCTATCTTACTCATTTATAAATCTATCATTCAGCCATGCTTTGAATATTGCTGCCACATCTTGTCTGGTGCATCTGTTATGTATTTAGAGGTTCTAGATAAAATATAAAGAAGAATCTTCATTATTATTGGCCCTGACCTGGCATCTTAGCTTCAGTCACTTTCCCACTGCTATAACATAACTTTCCAGTGCCTTTTCTATAAATATATTCATGGTAACTGTTCTGATGAACTTCCTTTGGTATGTAGACTTTAGGAATTTAAGTGTAGTACTAGAATGGTTGTGTTCTTTCATCATTTTAAAACTGAATGGCTAGATGTAACCATAGGTTCTATGCTAACAGTATCTTCTCTCACACTTCTTGTTTGTGGAACTCTCTTCTTGCCTCTTGCTTTCCAGTTAAGTTTGATCTTCAAAAATTTAAATGCAATGTCAATTGTTATATTCTTTTTCTTAATTCTTGTTCTTTTATTGTTCTCTATTATTAATAATGTTTTTCTTATTTTTTTCTTATATTCTCTAACACCCAGTAAGCCCCCTGTGTCTTAGTGGCTTTATTGCTTTGCTTGGGGGTGTAATAATTTTTTTTTAAAGTTTTCCTTTTCTAAATGTAGGTACAATTAATACTTGAATCTTTAAGGAGATCTTTACATTTTTTTTTTCAGATCCTGCAGCGACTTTTGAATTGAATGGATTTGAAACCTGCAACTTGCCAATGGCCCAGCTGAACATGTTTGTACGAACGTTTGTGCTGCTCTATGCATTTCATGTGTGTCTTTGTGTGGATCTTACTTACTATGTGCAGGAAGGTAAAAGTCCGGACACTTACATTGGTGATATTGCTGCTGACTCACACTTAATGGATAATGTTCCCACCCAAGATCATAGTCTTCCCAAATTTGATCGCATTCTGCACAGTGATCCGGGCAACATCCAGTTATTCCGTGTTGCGAAAAAGACAGGAAAACTCTATACTACACAGATGCTTGATGCTGAGGCTCTCTGCCAGCCAAAAAAGGAGTGCTTTGAGATTGTCAAGGTTGTAGTCAGTCGTGCAAAATCTTTCATGAAGATCATCAAAGTGAAGGTGATCATAGAAGACGTCAATGACCACCAGCCGGAATTTCCAGAGAAACAGATTAATATCGAGTTTTTGGAAGATGTTGGCATTGGAGCCAAAATATCAATTCCAAATGCCATTGACAAAGATGTCAGCACCCATAATTCACAGATTATCTATCAGATGAAGAAGAATATGGATGATCCATTTGCATTGTCTGTATCAAAAAGTGTTGATGGAACATCTGATCTGAGTATGATTCTAGAAGAAAGACTTGATAGAGAAACAAAAGATTCTTACATGATTCAGGTGATTGCAAAAGATGAAGGATCTCCACCAAAGCAAAGTGTGTTAAGTGTCCACATATCAGTTATAGATGTCAATGATAATGCTCCAGTTTTTACTCAGGATGTATACAATGTTTCCATAAGGTATAAACATGATGAAGAAACTCCAATAGCCATCTTGTCAGCAAGAGATTCTGATTCAGGCAAAAATGGACAAATTTCATACCATTTCAGTTCAAAAACTTCTGAAAGTGCAAAGTCTTACTTTCAGATTGAAGAGGACACTGGTGAAATTTTTCTAATGAAGACCTTCCCCCAGGGACAGAATTTGATTTATGAGTTATATGCTAAAGCAACAGATGGAGGAAGCCCCTCCCTCAGTTCCATTGCGATGGTTCTAGTTAATGTGATTAACCAACAGAACATTGCTCCCACCATTAATGTAAACTTTTTCTTTACATCATCGGGAAACACTGCTGCCATATCTGAGGATGTTGAAGTTGGCAGTTTCATTGCTTATGTGATGGTCACTGACCCAGACATTGGCGAGAATGGACAGGTTAGTTGTAATCTCCGGCATAATAAATTTGAACTGCAGAGTCTCGGCACAAAAGAATACAAGATAACTGTCACTGACTCATTGGACAGAGAAACAGAAGAGCATTATGATGTCGTAATTAGATGCCAGGATTATGGGTCTCCACCTCTTCACAGCGATAGGTCTTTCTCAGTCCGAGTGGTGGATGTCAATGATGTACAACCCCAGTTTTCCAAAGATATCTACAAATTTTGGATTTATGAAAATGAGAGCCCCAAGGGCATAATTGGTTCCATTAATGCCACTGATCCAGACTTGGGTGCGGGTGGGAGATTAACATACTCATTGCTGGCCAAAGACAAAAACTTTTTACCTTTTCAGATATCAAGTAATGGATCGATTTCAACAGTAATCTCTTTGGATCATGAATTTCAAGACATTTATAATTTTCAAGTTTTTGTTAAGGATAATGGGATTCCTTCACTGAACAATACTGCAAACGTCATGGTGAAGGTCAGGGACAAAAATGACAATGCCCCTCATTTTACATTCCCAAACGTCAGCCCTTTCACGATGGACGTTCTCTATTACCCACACTACACCAACAACATTACAGTTTTGAAAGCATCTGATAGTGACAGTCGAGAAAATGCCTTTCTCAAGTATGAGATTGTTTCAGGTAATGACAAACAGTTGTTCACCATCAACCATTACACTGGCTTGTTGTCTTTTACACGAGTGGTCACTCAACATGATGCTGGGTCATATGACCTCCGGTTCGTCGTCAAGGACAGTGGATCTCCAGTCTTATCAGCAAATGTCGACATGATTCTAACACTGTCCGTGAGCAATAAGACCCTGAAAAGGTTAAAATCTGTCCACGTAAAATCTGATGAAAGTATCCATCTTGTTTTGATGATTGTCATTGTTTTGGTCGCTGTGACTCTATCAGTGGCAATCACAGCAGGAATGTCAGTGTGCATCCTCCGATGTAACAGTCGGAGACATGCCCCCAACAGAGATGTAGATAATTCTTGCAAATGTGCTAGTGAATCTGGACACTACACATGTCCATCGCAGCAGTCAGCCTTCTGGCCTGATGCCCTTGCAACTGAGCCAGATTTGAGCCGGACACTGACTGGAAGATCAACTCGGGGACCATGCCATGGGGAAGACTTGAGTAAGGGACAAAAACCCACAGATGGCATATATCAGGTGAGAGGAAGCAGCATGTCTTGTTCTAACAACTATTTTTATGCATCATAGCTTAAATTTACACAGGTAAAAATATTGTACATGACAAAATTTAACAAACTGGCAATACTTAAATAAAGTGGTCCATTTGTAAAAAAAAAAAAAATGGGTGTTTTCATTGCTTTACTACTGAAATAGCTAGATGTAAATCTAAATACTATTTTTTCTTGCACTTCTCACTTGCGGAACTCTCCTCCAGTTTCTTGCTTCCCTGCTACCTACAATCTTCAAAAATTTAGATGCAATGCCAACTGCTATCTTCTGTCTTCTTTTATTATCCTTTTTCCTCAATAAAGTCTTCTTATTCTCTTTTACAATCAGTAACGCCTTGTTTTTTTTTTTAAGCGTATCACCCCAGGCAAGGCTGGAGGCCACTATCACGCAAGGGGTTATAGAAGGGTTGGAGGAAGAGCAGATAGGAGTGGTAAAGGAGAGGATGTGGAGAAAGAGAAAGACAGTGGGTCGATCAAGGCAAGGGGGTTACAGAAGATTTGGAGCGAGAGCAGATAGGAATGAAAGGTGAAAGGATGTGGAGAAGGGAAGTGGATAGATCAAGGCAACTGGAGATGTCGATTGACGCTACACTTAAACCGTTGGAGATTGTATTTGTCAGGGAAACAGTAATAGGGAAGGGAGTTCCACAGGCAAGATGTGCGAGACATGAAGCTATTGGAGTAGAAGAGACGTCTACATCTAACAGTTTCAATGGTGGAGGGGTGGGAACGGGATGCCAGCCTCGTAGGACGTTTAAATTCATGAGGCCTAGGAACAAGCGAAAGCAGCTCCTTGGAGCAATTGCCGTGAAAGTATTTGTAAAAAAACTAGAAAAATGTGTCTTAGTGGCATTATCACTTTGCTTGGGGTGAAAGGATTAAAAAGGATTTTGTAGATTACCATTTGATCCTCCTCAATCTGACAGAATAAAAAAGATATTAATTTTTAATTGATTTAGAAATGGGATCCCATTTATAATATCAATACAGTATAAAATCAATCTCTGACATTTTAAGAGTTATTGAACTTTTCTATTATTTACAAATGTCAAGTTTGAAACAGTGCTATATGGTTGATATCTGCATATTATTTTTTTCATTTTCTGAATTTCTTTTACTTTTTTTCTTTTTTTAAAAGACCTTTTTATGGTGGGGGAGGAATATTTTTGGAAGCACATCTGCAAATATTGGGGATAATAATAATTTCTTAAATGAAGAATAATCATTTATCTTAAATGAAGAATAAACAGATATATACTTTTATTATGTAAATTTTTGTTCTTTAATAAAAAAAATAATTGTAACCATGTAATCCTATTGAAAAAATTTGCTTAAATTTTTAACATTTAGAAGAAATTTTCTTGTAAAAAAAAGGTTTATTTTCACAGTGACAAAATACAAATGATTATCATGTTACCCATTCAGTTTGTTTTCAACATAAATATATATATATATATATATATATATATATATATATATATATATATATATAGTTAAATTCCCAGATCAATTCTATGGACAAGAAAGATTGGTATAAAATGACAATTGGAAAAATCTTAGATTTTGCCGACACGTTTCGTCTTCCGACTTTTTCAAGGCAAAAATGAAATCGAAATATCTCTGTTGTTATAGTTACATTAAAAATCCAAATTTAAAAAGATAGATGCTTTGGATTTTTAATGTAACTATAACAAGATATTTCGATTGTCATTTTATACCAATCTGTCTTGTCCACAGAATTGATCTGGGAATTTAACTGTATTGTCGACATGGAAAAAAAAAAAAAAAAATCTCTTACTATAAAGGTAATTTACATTAACCAGAAAAAAAAGGCTTGGACAGAAGCGTCTATCTTTTTAAATTTGGATTTTTAATGTAACTATAACAACCAAGATATTTCGATTTCATTTTTGCCTTGAAAAAGTCGGAAGACAAAACGCGTCGGCAAAATCTAAGATTTTTCCAATTGTCATCATATATACATATATATATATATATATATATATATATATATATATATATATATATATATATATTATATATCTATATTATACATGAATATAGACTTAATTATTTTTCTTCTTGTTTCAGTTTTCTCCAGCACAGTTTCAAACTTGAAATTTATAAATAACTGTTAAATAATAGTTAAATAGCTCTACACTATGTGATCTAGATTTTTTGAATTTAAGCACAGTACTAGACTGGCATTGAGATCTCATCAATTTACAGTTGAGCTGGCTAGATGTAACTGTAAATTCTATGCTAATACCATCTTTTCGGTCACTTTTCGCTTGTGGAACTGCCTTCTGGCTCCATGCTTTTCCAGTTAACTTTAATCTGCAAAAATTTAAATGCAATGTCAGTCGCTATCTACTGACTACTGATTACTCTTTTCTTTTCCCACTCATTATTAATCTTTCTGTTCCTAATTCTTCCACATGCTGTGACCCCTTGTGTCTTAGTGGCTTTACTGCCTGCATGAGATGATACCGATTAAAAAAAAAAATCTAATAACACTGTAAAAAGCCAGTTTTTTATTTTATACTTTATTCATATTTAAATAGAACTCCCCTTCTTAATCAATAAAAATCAGTGTTTTTTTTTATTCTGACAAATGTCATGACTTGAGAAAAGTCAAATAAATGAAAATCTTCAAAAATATTTTTTTTTTAAATTTCCCCCTATTTTTTTTACAAGTGGACCAGTTTACTTAAGTAGTGTTAAATCTTATTTTCAAGTAAATAAAACTGACTTGCTTCATATAACCACAAAATGATTGGCTACAATACAAAAACACATTTTATTTACATTATCTACATTCAGACTGGTGTCCTTATCTTTGTTGTTATTATTGCAAAATTTTAGCTGTTGTACACTAAGGCCTTCTTCAGGTGTCTGCTAATCTGGGTAACCTTCAGGGTATATAGAACACTTTATTTAATTTATAGGGGCATGTTTTTCTTGTTCTGCTGTCCATATCTAGAGAGATTTCATCTTTTTAGTACTGCTCAGTTATTGCTCAACTTGTTTCCAGTGAGTCTAAGCCTGTACTAGGGATTAAACTCCCAATTATGCCACCAGATATATAACCCAATTTTTCAATTCACTGGCCTATTGTTCCATAGACAATTTACCCCTCTATATTAGACCAAAGGTTCAATTTGAAATTCCCTTAAATTTACCTGGATTAACAGATACCTGAAATAGGACAGAGGGCACAACCACTGAAACATTGTGATAATAACAAAAAAGATGATGACATTAGTAATGTATGTAATAAATCCTCATTCCAGAAATTCACTCAGAGATAAACACAAATTATTATCATATTAACCATTCAGTTTGTTTTCAACACACACACACACACACACACATATATATATATTATATATCTATATTATACATGAATATGGGCTTAATCATTTTTCTTCTTGTTTCAGTTTTCTCCAGTTTATCATTGTCCAACTATTGTCCGCTGAAATTAACTGACTTCATTTTTCTTGCTAATATTTCTACATTCTTTTACAAAACAAAGATAGCCACAGATTTCATCTCATATCTTTATAAACTGATCTGTTTGACAAAGTTAAACATAATTTCTGTGATTGTTGCATCAGTATTAATAAAGATAGACTTTTCTAATTTCTTAAACCTTTTTTGTTTTGTTTTTTTTGCCGATAGATTGATGTTGTACATTTCCTAAATAAATACAATTGTAAATAAAGAGCATATAATAAATTTAATTTATATGCATCATATAATAAAATACAGGTTGGCCATCAGTAATCTGGTAATCGGTAATCTGGTTCAGTCAGCAATCCAGTAGTTCCTATGAGAGCAATTTCAAATTTCTCAGGTCACTTACCACTACTGTTTGCTGGCACCTGCTGTTGCATCCTCTGATTTGGGGCATTTTCAAAAACCAGTAGGACATTTCTACTTGTCTTTTAGGAATTTTCATTGTAACCTGCTCACATTTATCCCCAGTCATGACTCCAATGAATACAGAAAGTACTTCTCATGGCATAAAGCTTAAGTACCATACATCGTCCATAACAGATAAGTTAGAACCTCTGAAAGAGCTTAATAGTGGCCCATCTTTGTGAAGCTTGTAGGATTTATACAGCATTGGCTCATCTACAGATTATGACATAAAGGAACAGAGAGAAAAATTAAAATTAAATATGAAACAGGGTTAAAAAAAAAAGAAAAGAAAATTAACCATCAGTAATCCAACAAAATCACTTATCCAGCACCTTACAGACTCCATTGATGTTGAATTAACGAAGGCTAACCTGTAATCTCATTCTAAAACTTGCTTAGACAATCAAGCTTCTTCTTTATATTGCTGAAGTTGCTACTACAATATTTTGGCTTATCTATTCTATAGCCTTCTTCAGGGTATGATCCACAAGGAAAGAGATGGGGAGTGAAGAGAAATAATTTTGATCTATAATTTGATTGCCTATTTAGATATAAAGTGAATCAAAATTTAAACCCAACAGGAAGAAATAAAATCTGAATGTGTCTTGTAACATTGCATTGAACATTGTTGTATCAATCCATTTTTCACCTGTTATGAAATATTTAAGCAATGGTTAGTGTTTCTCATGGTGTGAAGTGCAAATTTATTGTCAACAGGAAGAAATAAGATCTGGATATATCTTTTAACATTGCATTAACATTGTTGTATGCAACCCATTTTCATCACCTTTTATGGAATATTTAATAAAGTGTTAGTGTTTTTCATGGTGTGAAGTTTAAATTTATACCCAACAGAAAGAAATAAGATCTGAATGTGTCTTTCAACAATGGAAGGCTTTCAGATTTAATTTGGAGTTTTATTCTTTTGGAGACAATTAGTCTGAAATCTCATTGCTAGTGTTGGTGAAACTCTTTCTTTTCAAAATTATAATAAGAGTTTGTCAGCTGATCTCTCCTTTGATCAAGTTCTAGCAGCTCAGTGGGGCAAAAACTGGCTGGTTACATTCAATGCCTTGAACACCAAACAAGTGAATGAACCCAGAACTTTCACCAATCACAATGAACGGATGTTTCATCAGGGAAGCCACATGACTTGATTGCCTATTGAGACTTAAACTCAATCCAGACCTCAAGTGGGACATGTATATACAATCCATCGCTAAAGGTGCTTGAAAAATGATAAATTCCCTGTACTACACCAGTAAGTACTTGACTCAACCTGCTATGAAAATGGAGTTCTGCTGCCATATATAGGTAGGAGCTAACCAATCTTCACTTTCCAGTTTCGATAGAGAGTTCAAAATGTCTCCACGTCCTTGTGGGTGACAAATTATTTTCAACCCTACAACCTCTTTCTCACAGCCGAAATGTAGCAAGCTTCTTGCTGCTCTATCACTCTTTCCATGGAAAGTGTTCAGACAAACTACATTCCTTCGTTCTACCAGTTTTAACCTTCTCGTCTAAGAACCACCCTCATTCCCTTTGTATTCCATTGGTGAGACATAAGTTCCACTCAAGCAGCTTCTTCCCACAAACCACTGCTTTGTGAAACCGACACTTCAATCTTAACCTGATCAAGTCTAGGGTTAACATTTACTTCCCCATATATCCGCATAAACTGTGCCGCTTACTCTGTAACACCCTACCCTGAATGGCTCTTGGGCTTTGTACAGGATGAACATCATTATGTAAAAAAAGACTATGGGAATACTTTCTGAGAAATTAGTATCTTGAGTTCCACTGACTATCAGATGCTTGTAAAATCAGCAATACTATATTGGTAGTGTTAATTTTGAATCAGTGTCCTGGTGAACAGCATTTGTCTTTCTATTTACAGTTGTTTGGAACTTGTACCAGATTATTTCCCAGCAGGCATTTTACCAGTAATATTTATCTCTCTATGGAGAAATGTTATTGATATGATTGTATCAAGATATTCCTTTTGATGTTTTTAAAGTTATTGCCAATTTGTTAGTAACAGAGTGCTTCACTGCCAACACTATTGTTGATATTAAGGAAAGACTGGCATGGTTGAACTCATGACACCATCTTTATACTCAGTATACATTACAATCACAAGTTCTGTAAGCTGTTGGGTCATAGGTGCAACACATGTACTGCAGCCATAGCAGCAGTGGGTGTGTCTAGGATAAGTCCATACGTTTTCATGTTGTTTTTTAATTCAGAGTTTGTTTTTTTATCATACCAAGGCTAAGGAACTTAATCAATATTATTACATACATGGGTTATGAATTCAAATTATTCAATGGATTCCACCCAAGATAACCTGACGGAGCCCATCCCTTTTTAGGTTTGTTTTGAATTCAGAGTTGTCTTTCTCTTAGACTGGTTGCCAACCAAAGTTAGAGAACCAAGTCTGTCATAGCTGGAGAGAGAAAAGTTGTATTCTTGCCTTTTCCAAGAGTGTTAGTGCAAAAGTGAATGCAATAGCATAGTGTGGAATTTGTACTTAGCTTGCTGATTCCACTTTCTGCACTGATATCCATTAGACCACAGACATACATATAGAGAGTGTGATGGGTAAATTGTTGCCATTTTATATTTCTAATTTTACGCATGCACATTGTTTGTATTTGATTTAGTTGACTGCAGAGTATAATAGGGTCATTTGTCTGTGAGAAAAAGAGCACCATGATGCAATTCACTTTGGTAGAAATTTGGAAATGGCATGCTGTACTGCTTAGCATTTGCACCAGAAGCTCCAATACAAACATTTTAGAGTGTTTGGGTGTCAATCTGAGGACAGTGCAGAAAATTCAGAAAGAGTTGGATGAATTTAATGGTGATTACGAAGGTACAGCAACTTGGAAAACTCACTCTGATTGTTCTGATAAGAAAAGAACTCCCAAATTTGTGGATAAGGGCCTCAGACTCAACATGGAAGCCTTCATAACATGCCTTGAGGAGGTAGTGGCTGCTGGAAGACCCCATATCTGCCAAAAGGACTCTGCACCATGCCATACAAGTTGGAGAATCTAGTCATGGCTATCAGCAATTTCTGTACACACATAACCCTTTATATCTGGCCACCTAACTCCCCAGACTGCAACCCCCTTGATCAACAATACGCCTTTTAACACCAAAGATGAACTGAAGGCAACAATTATGACAGCATGGCGACCAACTTAAACAAGGTGACAGTCCAGAAGAGTTACAGAAGATTGTCTGGATGGCATTGCTGAAGCCAATGGCAGTTCTATTGAATAAATTTACTCTTTAGTATTTCAAGATATTTTTGTGTAATTTTGGTAAATATATCTTTTAGAATGAGATGTCAGTATTATTTTCCTTTTTGCATAGTTTAGACGACAATTTATCCATCGCACCCTGTACATACCCATGGTTAATACCACGACCTTCTGCATGCTTTCGTGTCTTTGGCACATATACAGAATGAATAGTGAATTTTCAAAAATAAAGAAATGTATAAAGATGGGATTCTCAGTCAAAGTATTAAGTTTGGAATAAAAGCATGAAATAAATTAAATTTATTACAAAATTACAAAATGTATTAAAATATATATGGAATTTAAGGGTTGCATATTTGGTGCATGTGTGTTCACATGTAAACAATTAAAGAAGAAACATACAAAAACTTGGGTTTATACTACAGACCATTTATTCTTTTTTTTTATAATGATTACCGTACACTAACAAAGTTCTCACTGTCTCTTGGGTATGGTCATTTTCTTTTTCTGGTCCAGAAGTTAGTTAGGCTAAGTAAGGATAAGAATGGTTAAAATGGTCATGCTCAAGTCAGCTTTGCACTGAGTTGGAATGACCAAATTACTTATTTTATAAGTGGAGCTACAAAACACATCCAAATGTTTAGCATTGGAAAGTCACAAGAGAGAGTTCAGTCATTAGTGGACTGGAGAAACAAACATGTCCCAGTGTGGACATCCTTTACCAATTTTACAAGATGGAGGAAGAGAAAGTGGAAGGAAATATTTGTCTTTTTATAGACTTAAACAGCACCACCTAATGGGTATTTGGTAAAGCCAAGTTGTGTAATAACATTTTTGGTTCCTTCATTACTAGCATCATGGGAAAATGTATTTCTTTTTTTATTTGTTATTATTATTTTATTTATTGATTTTATTTCATTTTCCCTCATATATGCAACTTGAAGGATAAATTATTTATTTCAGTTTAAATTCACTCATTGACAATTATCATTTGCATGAAACAATTCATTAATAAAACAAGGAACTAAATAGAAAAATAGGCAAATTAGTTTCGGTTATGATAATGTAATTGCTTAAATAAAGAAAAAGTATCTGTAAACTGATATAAGAGTTCATGTACTTCTATAATCGTAGGCCCATCATTAAGTGGAGGGCTTGGTGGGGCTAACTCCCTAGAAAGTGATTTGCTTCCTCCTTCCTTCATGAACATAATTTGAATTAATTTTAATGTACAAATTCTTATTTGTAAGCTCTGCCTGACATAAAAGATTCCCATAAATCTAAACAGTGGTGGGCCTGTATAATCGAAATAATGTTATCGTTTTCTTTTTTAGGGTAGGTGATGTTAGTTAATTTAATGGCATTTTACTGAAAAGGTAAACATTGGTCCAGTTCATACTGAGTTAAAAGTTTAACATTGTCCAGTTTATACTGAGTGGAAAGGTCGAAATTTTTCTAGTTTATCTAGTCTGCAAACTCCATCCAGAAGGTGATCCTTTTTGGGACAATATTAACCATCTACAAAGGATACATTCAGCATATTTTAGGACTTTCTAACAGGACTTCTTTCCATTTTGTGGGTTTATGGTGCAAGAGAAGTATTTCATTTCTATAATAAATTTTTTAATGCATATTGCATATTCTTGGTTCTGTAATAATGATACAACTCTCTCCATCACTTATTAGATATAAAAATAAATTTCCAACCCCCTGTTTATTCCAGACACCCTTTTCATTGAAGCCCCAAGATTACATTTAGTTAGATTGTATTCTTTTCATCTGATGAATTGACACATATGATAGACTCAGTTTTTATTAATTTAAAAGGTTATAGCTCGATTATAAAACATAAGTATACATCCACTTAGTGCTTAGCTGTTATATAACAGTAGTCCTCCCGTATGGTAGTGAATGCTGGACAATCTTCTCACAGATAAAGAAGAAACTTGAAGCAACAAAAATGTTGAGAATACCATGAACTGAACTATAAAGTGAGCAACTATAAAGTTTTAGAGAAAATGGAAACAAAAAGGATACTTATGCTTAACATCAGAAAGAGAGAGCTAAAATGTCTAGGGCACATAATGAGGAAAGAGGGCTTGGAAAATCTGATACTCACAGGAGATAGTGAAAGCAAAATGGACAGAAGAAAGCAAAGCGTGACCTACATAACAAGCTTGTGTAAATGGTTGGCAGAACAGGATTTAGGAGAGACAGCAAAAAGACAAAAATTATTAAGAGTTACAAAGGACAGGAAACAGGAAATTGTGGAGAGCCATGATCACTAATGTCCTGAAGGGGCATGGTACATAGAAGAATCCCTGTTAAATGCTCAAAAGTTATTAAACTTTGTTTGAACTTACTAGATTAGTATTATCATTCAATGAATTGCTTAGGACTTTGGAGTTTATTGGCTTCAATTAATATAGAGGAAGGTTGAAGAATCATCTTCTATGTGCTGTATCTCTTGAGGATGTTGAGGATCATGGCTCTCCACAATTTCTTGTTCTAAAAAATCCTGCCAAAGATGTTGGACTCTATATCAATGCCTCTAAAATTGAATTCATAGGCTTCACCCAGCAGGGCACAATACAAATTGTCTCAGGTGGATCACTACATTCTGTCAAATCTTTTACATAACTAGCAAACAAAATAAATTCTACTGAAATGGGAGGCCTTGAATATAATGAATGTAATCTGGAAATCTGATCTACCAGACAGCCTCAAATGGAAATTCTTTCGAGCCACCGTAGAGGTAGTGTTAATGTATGGTACCACTGCCTGCACACTAGTAAAAACCCTAAGCTTGATGGAACCTACACTCAGATGTTGAGAGCTATACTTAACATCTCTTGGAGACACCATCCATATAAATCACTGCTCTACAAACCCATCTGTACAATCTTACGCAAATGCAGAATGCACTTTACAGAACACTACTGTCAAGCAAAACAAGAACTCATGAGTGATCTACTGCTCTGGCTACCTAGCCATGGAGCAAGATAGGTTGCTTGCCCAGCAACCACCTACATTGACCAGCTATCTTATGACAGAATACCACTCTAATGACCTTCTGACCTTGATGCTGGACCATGATGGCACAATAGACTCATAAATATCCAAGCTAGATGAACTGAATAATCTATCTGTTAATAAATTTTGTCTTTTTGTTATCTTTCTTTAACCTTTCTCTACCATCCATTTACTCAAGCTCTCCAGGTAGGTTATACATTGTTTTCCTCTTTCTCTCTTACCTTCAATCTGCCCTGTGAATATCAAACTTTCCATGTCCTCTTTCTTCATTAAGTGCCCTATAAATATCATCTGTCTCTTCCTGCTCTTATAAAAGCCAACAAAGATGATAATATTAATCTGAATTATTGCTAAGCTTGAAGAAAGAATGAAGTTATTGAATATCTTTCTAAACAAATGATAGATAGCAGCTATTTCAATTAATTCAAGTGAAATGATGTTTTCAATAAGATCAAATGTAAAATTTTAAAATAAAGAGGTACATTATTATTTTAATTATTGTCCACCTTGCTTTCTTTCTTACATAGTACGAACTGGTTTATATTTGAAATAAAGAGATGGGTGAAAATTATCAGATATATATGATATAGTATCAAAATAAGCAACTGCTTTTTGTTAGATTTTAAACAAGAAGCAACACAAAACATACTTACCTTCTTGTATATATATATATATATATGTTTTGGTTCATTAAGACTAATTTTTCTTTTTTGTTAATTTCATCAAAACATTTTTTTCCTGACAGCTATTCCCAGAGAACATGTGCACTCCTTCTCAGTGACCTCATAGTTTATGCATCTGACTGCAAACATTTGGAACTATCCATGCCTTGAACCCATGACCTTCCAATGAACGAGGTGAATTTCACCAACACTCCCATTTCCTGGATCATGTTTTTGTTCTTTTTCATCAATGACCTTCTATATTCGGTTGATATTATTTTTTTTTTACCTGAAAATCAAGTGATCTTAGTATATGTACAGATTCCTTCAAACATTTTTTTTTTCATTACTGATCCCTGTCAGTTATTTTGGCTATACCTGAATTTAAAGTTTCCAAGAACTAGTAGTCAAAGGCTTCCCTCATATAAGACTGGATATGTATAAACCTTGAGAAAAAAAGTTCAACGTTTCAAAGGGCATCCAAGAAAGGTCAGAAGGTATAGTGACTAAAATGTGATAAAGACAACACAGATGAGGAGGTTCAGATGAACCAAAATATTTTTCTTTATACTATTTACATTTGGACTATTATTCTCATCTTTGTTGTCTTCATCACATTGTTATCAACAATGTGATTCCTTGCAGTTGTGGCAAAGAATGCTTTAAAGAAGGTGAAACAAGCTGCCCCCTAAAAGTAAGGCTAGAGGAACATTGAAAAGATATAGTGAGAGTTGAGACAATGAAATCAGGCATGGCTGATCATGTATGTATGGAAACGGGTAGTCATCAGCCCCAGTGGAATGAAGTGAAAGTACTGGACAAAAGAGAACATGTCTTAGATGTCTCAAAGTGTCAGTGCATATGCGAGTCTATGAGGACCTCCTTATTAGGCCTAGCATAGAAATAAATACAAAATGAGAGCTGGTATATATATTTTGTATTTATTTGTATAAAGAAAGAAAGACAAATGACAGCAAGTTTTTAACAGCCACAGCAAATCTCAAGCATAACAGGCAGGAGCATCACTAATCAAAAGGAAATTTAGGTTTAAGGCTCCAAGTTCACTACAGAGAATTGTACTATGGGACAAAAGTGGATTAAAGTATTGGTTTGTCAATTTGATGACATAGTAATTGTGAGTTCAATCCTTGGTCTGTATTTAGACTCAGTGGAAATGAGGCAAACAATAACTGAGCAGTACTAAATAAGAACTAGATGAGATATTGCTAGACATGGTCAGTAGGATGAGAACAATCTACCCCTGTAGATTAAATAAAGGGTTAAGTTCAAAATTTTCTGAAGTTGCCAAGCACCTGATGAATGACGGAGAGCACAATAACCAAGACATTGTGACAATAACAACAAAGATGAAGACAATAGTTTGCATGTAAATAATTCTCAAGTCTAAGTAAATAAACAAAACTACTCTCTTTAAATCATCTGAGAGAACCCTTTTGGCCTTCAATCAGCATGGCTGATGCTAACCTCCAGGAGAATGACTCATTATGCCTTCTTAGGCTAATGTTTTCTGCTAACATGAAGTGGAAAGATTATATTGAATCAGTTGCTAGGTCTGCTGCTAGGAAAGTTGGTTCACTGTGTTGTGCTAGACATTCTTTCTCCACTGAATCTATCTTGCATATTTATAAGTCTACTATTCATCCATGCTATGAATATTGCTGCCACATCTGGTCTGGTGCTTCTACTATATATTTAGGGATTCATAATAAAATCCAAAGAAGAATCTGTAATGTTATTGATCCTGACGTGGCATCTCGGCTTCAGTCACTTTCGCACTGCTGTAATGTAGCTTTCTTGTGCCTTTTCTATAAATATTTTCATGGCAATTTTTCTGGTGATATTTTTTCTATGGTACCTAAACTTTATGAATTTAAGTGCAGTACTAGATTGGTGGCAAAATCTCATCATTTTACAGTTGAAATGCCTAGACATAACTGTAAGTCCTATACTAACAGTTTCTTTTCTTGCACTTCTAACTTGTGAAACTCTCTTCTGGCTTCTTGCTTTCCAGTTAAGTTTGATCTTCAAAAATTTAAATGTTAATCATAACCTTCTTTCTTCTTAATTCCTATTCTTTTAGTATTCTCTCACCTTAATAATGTTTTTTTTTTCTCATATTCTCTAACACTTTGTAATTCCTTGCATTTTAGTGGCTTTATTGCCTTAACTGGGGTGAAACAATTAAAAAATAGAAATAAATAAATAAAAATAATAAATTATAGAAATAAATTACTTATTTTTCAACAGCTAAATTGTTAATATCATTTTGTCTAGAATTAATTTAATGATAATGATTTAGAGAAGTGTCTAAAAAAATTCTGCTAAATGATGAAGACAGGAGTTTTATTTTAAATTCTTACACATTATTTTCATCTCCAGGAATA
Source organism: Acanthosepion esculentum (assembly GCA_964036315.1). Lineage (NCBI taxonomy): Eukaryota > Metazoa > Mollusca > Cephalopoda > Sepiida > Sepiidae > Acanthosepion > Acanthosepion esculentum. Next base: position 116,126,209 of record OZ038479.1, read on the forward strand.
TTAATGTTTTCTAAAGAAAAAAGTCAAAGAAAATATATCAAATTCCTGGAATTATATTCGGCATATGTAAAGCCAATTAATTTTTTAATAATTAATCAGCATGATTTAAAAGAAAATGTATACCATATATTGGCTTGGCATAGATGGAAATTTGATATGCCAGCTATTAAAAGGAAAATGCTTGATGTCTTCTTATAGGATCTCCAACTCTGATTTTAATTATTGGGTATTTTTTTGCACATTCATTGCTATCTGATATGCTGATCTGCAAAGTTAAATTATCTTTTTATCTTTGAAAAACTATAATCAAATGGAATGTCTAATAGATTGGAAAGGAAGAGAAAAAAAACATCCTTTAGTTTGTATTATTAGATTTGTCATGCTTTACTGTTCACCATAACAAACCAGTAAGGTAATTTAAAAAAAAATATTTCCTATCGTTTTAAAGACTTTTGACAGCTTCAGCAGAATTAAATATTATTAATATCTCATTTTTTATTCAGGTGATATTGGAAACTGCAGGAAGAAATAATTTTGTGATGCTTATTTCAAATATAGGAAATATAAACAGACATAAAGAATTAAATAATCTGGAAAAAAAAGGTTTAAGATTATATAGAAAAATGCCTTATCTCTTGTTAAAGTACAAGCTTCTTTTACTGTTTTTTTTTTTTAAATAGGCTTCAATCCCCATTACTTAGTGATAAGATGAATGCAAGGTTGATATAATTGTTAGCAGCTTGGAATAAAAGATCAGAGATCCAAATTCAAATTCCAGTTAAATTTGTTACAGTCATTTATGCACAAATACTTTTGGTGAGGGTATGAGTCCATCTCTTCTCCCCTAGCTATGGATTAACTAGTAGAACTTGTATCTCAGAAAATCATTGTTATCTTGAAAAAAATTGTTAATGAAATATCCTCTTTCAAAAGAAAAAAACAAAAATAAGAATGGATTTATTCTTACAATTCAAAATATGTTTTTGCTTTAAATACCTCTAAATGGTTAATAAATTCCCCAACTATGGATTAAATAGTGGTACTTGTATCACAAAAAGAAATCATTGTTACCTCCAAAAATTGCTAATGAAACATTTACTAACAAAACAAAAAAAAAGAAAAAAGATTTATTCTTACAGTTCAAAATAAGGTTTTGGTTAAAATAACCAACAAAGGGTTGATAAGTCATAAAAACAAATCAGTCAATCAATTAACCAAGCAACATAGTTATTAGACTTTTTATATAGTTCTAGTATTTACAGATGTGTAGGTAACGTAGTGGTTATCATAACAGAAAGTGCGATTGGCATATTGAGTTCAAAGTCCAGCCAAGGCAATTACATTCATTTTTGCACGACTACTCTTATAAAGGTATGTCCATCTCATCTTCCCTTAGCTAGGTATTAATAACAGAGCAAATTGTGTTTTTGAGCCTTAGTTGGCAACCAGTCTAAGAAAAGGACAAATCTGAATCCCAAAACCAGTTGGCCATAGAGCTGGCTGTTCCACCTAGTAAAAACATACTTGCTACAGAAACCACAGAAGCAAGCTGTGACCCTATACTCCACTGGGTATTTAAAAGGTTAACATACATATATACATACATGGGTTAAGCAGCAGGATAGATTGAACTCTCTAGGTTTGGTTATTTGAGGATAGATTAACTACTGACCCTTGATTTGAAGAGGTTAAGATTGTAATGTTCAGAAAGCACCTGTGCAGGAGTCTGTTCCATAAACTCAAAGTTCATTGTTAAAAAAACCATCCGAGTGGAACTTTCTGCCTACATTTGAAATATGGAGTAAATGGGAGAAATTCAACTTTATGGAAGTGGCATGTTGTGAAGGTCTGAACTAGTGGAACTAAAGAATGAAGCTTATCTGAACATTTGCCATGGAAATGGCAAGAGAGTAATCCAGATATGGCAGCAATACTCAACTACTCTTTATGAGTTAAAAGCAACAATTGATAGTATAATATCCCAGAGATGTTCAAGTGTACTAGCATTGAAACAGCCAGGTTTATGATTCAATAATTTTAACATATATTTATAAAGCTAACATGCTAAAGATGGTTTGTTCAGGAAGAAAACCAACCTTGACAGCATTGTTCTTAAGCTGAATACAAATGAGTACTCAACTAAGAAAATTAAATTATGCTTTCAAGAATTTGATAGTGAAATATTTGAAGAATTTTTAGCATAGATTTTCTCCTGCTCAGTAGAATATTTTTCTAGAGACAATTACTTTACTTCCTACCACCTCCTCTTTTATTCATATCACACACCTCATTCCTTATAAACATTTTAACAGTAACTCTCTACTATGAAAGCCTGACTCACTTTAGCGAAAGAGATAAAATTAAAAAAAAAACAGAGTATGAGACAGACTTGATTTAATAAACTATTCCTGAATCTAACTTTATCTAGTTTGGTTATTATTCTAAGCTTACATCCTTTCTGTTGTTATTGATGAACTAGCAGTGAAACACCAGGTTATCACAAACATTTCAATGTAATTTATCATTTTTCAAAGATAATATGAAAGAAATGTAAAAATCAATTTCCTTTTTACTAAAATGTAGACAATAAATTGCAGAAATTATTACAATTATTTTATCATATTTTGAACTTACTACAGTAGTAATTCTACTAGCCACGGCATTTACTGATTCAGCAATTAAACATCACCACCGTACTGTCTGGGCACGCATGTCATTAAACTGATTCCAGCCATTGCAGGTAGTTCAACAGTAAGCCAATGAGACAATGAGACCAAGTTGCCAATCCAGTAGTAAACTTGGATTAATACAGATGAGCTGATCAGAACAATGAAAATATTTGTAGAAAAGACAGAGAGAAGCCACATCACATCGGTGAAAATTGACTGAAATTGAGTTGCTTGTTCAGGATTGGTTCCAGACATTTCAGGTTTTGAATTCAGAGTTGTCATTCTAGATTGCTCTGCTATTTACCCTATAGTCTGGTTAGTCAAGGTGGCAATACTAAGAGTTAAGCAAGATTAGTTTGCTCCACAACAAAGTTTATAGTTCTTATTACTTTTAATAAGCCATACATTCTGGTTCAGTGGAAAGAACAAAAATTATATCACAAGAATGAATTAATTTGGAAGAGTTAACTGAAGCACAACCTCTCCTATCATTGATAGCAGAATGAGAATAATCTATCCTCTTGGATTAAATGAAGGGTTCATTTTGAAATTCCCAGGAGAAATGCAAATGAAAGATACCTGAAGAAAATTGAAGAGAATGCCATGGACAGAGTATGGGAACTACAAAAAAGTTTCAAGGAAAATGGAAACAAAAAGGACACATACTTAAAATCATAAAGAAACAGTTGAAATTTTTTGGACACATAATGAAGAAAGGGAGCTTAGATAATGTGACACTCGCAGGACATACTTAAGGCAACAGGAGCAGATGAACAAGTAACTTGTGTAAATGGATAGCAGAATAGGGAGAAGAAAGAACAGAAAAGAAAACAAAAACTGCTAAGATCTACAAAATATAGGAAGTCATGGAGAATCATGATCGCCTACATCCTTAAGGAACATGACACATAAAACAAAATATATAAGCGCTATGCATAGGGCAATATCAGTAGAGAAATCTGCTTCTCTTTTTAACATTTTCATAGTCTTCCAAAAATCACCAAGAAATAAGAATTCTTTTTTTACGTATTTCACTCCAAACAAGGTAATAATGCTACTAGGACACAAGTGATTACTGGAAATGAAAGAGATTGAGAAGGCTTTAGTGAGGAGAAAGGACAATAAAAGAACAGGTTTCAAGAAAATAGAAGATGGCAATTGGTGTTGTACTTAAATTTTTGAAGATTGTAGGTGGTTGCAAAGCAAGAAACAAAAAGAAGGTTTCATAGGCAAGATGTGTGGGAAAAGAAACTATTAAAATAGAATACATGGTTCATCTAGGTAGTTCAACAGTAAAACAGTGAGACATAGTGGCTAATCTAGTACTATACTTAAATTCATGCAGTCAAATTCATCAGAACAGTGAAAATATTTGTAGAAAAGCCAGAGGGAAGCCACATGAGAAAGTGACTGACGTCTAGGTCAAAATTGATTACATTAAAGAAATTTTGAATTTTATAAAATATCTCAAGATATATGGTAGGAGCAACAGACAAGATATGGCAACAATATCCAATGCATAGAGGAATGGTAGACTTATAATTTTGCAAGATAGATTCTATTGAGAAAAATTCTCTGGTTCGACACAGTGAATCAACTTTCCTAGCAGCAGACCTAGCAATTGATTCAATATAATTTTTCCACGTCATGTCAGTGGAAAACATGAGCCCAAGAAAGCACAAAGATTTTCTCTCCTGGAGATTAGCTGATGGCAGACAGAAAAGATTCTCTATGGTGTTTTAATGAAATCAATTTTTGTTCTTGGAGTATCCATGAACAGTAGTGGCACAACTGGATATAACTGTGTAGCACTGGCTGAGTCAAAGCCACTTCAAATAATAACACCCACAAGGTCTAGTAGAAGAATGAAAGCAAATTTCCAGATCTAGGTCATATTTAGTTATATTTGATACTAAATGAATACTTTAGTATGCAGGTGGCATTTATAGGAAAAATGTTTGGTTTTCAGAGCTTTAACTCAGAATTTCAGTAAGAAATTGCATACCTGTAAACAAAAATAAACATACATACATATATATATATATATATATATATATATATATATATATATATATATATATGTAAGAATTCAGGTATCAATAAAATATATCTGTAAAGAGAATATTAATAAAAATAAAAAGACAAGAAGAAAACCTTTTGTGCCAATGTGTTTTGTTCCTTGAGGAACTTTATGAAGGCAAGTGTAGAAATTTTATTTAGTAACTTGTATTTATACACATTAAATAAAAGTGAGTTAATTTTATTGTTGTTATTTTTTTAATATAATTATTATTTATTTTGATGTAATTTTATTTTATTTTATTTATTTAATTAATTAATTTTTAATATTTTAAAGATCATGACTTAATCGTTTTTTTAATTTTTAAAAAATTTTTATGGTCATGCATAAGAATGTTGGCTTGAGAAAACAGCATTTCTTTTAAGAAAAGGTATATTTGAAAAAATCCATGGTGTAAGTTAATATTTTGGCAAGAATCAATAATAGCACTTTCAAGAAATTTTCATCAAAGTAATTTTTTCTTTTAATAAGTGCGTCAGTTTTGAGATCAAAATTTTAGTTGAAATTTGCTACTGGAGTTCTGAAGGAGGATAGTACAGATTCTATAATTAAAAAAAACTGCCAGATAAATAACTCAGATGTCAGTAAAGAGTATGCCCAAGTTTTAATAACAATAATAAAGATGTGACTTCTTGATAGTATCAGTCTGGGAAGACAATCATAAATATCATTAGGAAGTTCCTGGAAACCATAACATGGTTTGGCCCAAGCCTTGTGAGTGAAATTAGACAAAACTGTTTGGAACTGTTGATGGTTGTGATAACCCAAAGTCATAAGTTCTTGTGACTGAGGGTTTGAGAATACAGCTTTGTTCAACTGTCGATCATCCTAGATTATGTGCTGTCTCCAAAAAAATTGTAACTAAGGTCTGCTCAGCATAGTTGCAATATAAACCACAGAAACATAAAAATGTGTCTGAGTGGGTGCCTGCAACAGAGGATAGCTAGCCACACAAGCAAAAACAGTGCACTTAGAAACACGCAGCTGCTTTATGATTAGAACAAAAACTAATAATGAAAAAAAAAACATTTATTTTGTACAACAAAAATTTCAGATCATATTTACCATCCTTGTTAATGCACTTGATTCAATGTTGCTTTATAAATCACATGGAGTAAACATTATATAGTGACAATTTTAGATTGAAATCTAGCAAAAATCTCTGTCAGGCTTTGGACTTTTTGATTCACCATCATATGTGATACTATAAAAACTCTTCTAAAAGATAATATTGCTGGCACATCTGGCCTCCTCCTGGTAAATATCTGAAGATTCATGACAAAATCCAGAGAAGTAACATAGCTTCCCTCTGTCTTTTCTATAAATAATATGGCATTTTATGAACTCTAAGTGAATAATACCCCAAAGTTCCCACCACTCACACATCATTACCGTTTTTTTGAGGGAGCTCAGTTTTGGGGGTTGGTTGAGGAAGTTTATCTTTGGCAGCTTTTTGTATTGAATACCTTTTATGTTTGTGTACTCTACATTTATTTTTAATTGCCACATAAGATTGGTAATTAAGATAATATATTCATCATTACAATTGGTTCCCCAAAACAGAAATTACTTCCTTTTTTTTTTATTGATATCACCCCAAAAAAGACAATAATGCCACTAAGATGCAAGTGGTTATTGGGTGTGAATAAGAAAGGGAAGACGTTCATGAGCAGAAAAGACAATAAAAGAACAGGTTTTAGGAAGACAGAAGATGGTGATTGATGTTGCATTTAAATTTTTGAAGATTATAGGTGGCAGGGAAGCAAGAAACCAGAAGAAAGTTTCACAACTGAGAAATGTAGGAAAAGAAACTGTTAGAATAGAACATATGGTAAAATGGTGCAACTGAGTTACTAATCTAGTACTACACTTAAATTCATGTACTTGAGGCAGAAAGGAGGAAAAGAATATATACAATATAATATCATCTGAATTATTACCTGACAATAAAACATGCTTCAATATTTATAAGATTAGGCATGAATTTCTAAAGAATGTTTAAAAATTAAAATATCTGAATTATTTTTGTCTATCAAATCAAGGAGTTCTGTGAATATGACTTTTTGCATAACAGCTTTAAACCTTTTGTTCTTAATGGGATAAATTATGGCTTGGCTTCATGAACAAAGATTTAAAAGGGTTTTCTAGATTCATTACAAACACTCAATTTTTGAGATTTATACAGGAAAGATACATTTTTCTACAGAAACATATTTGGCAGAAGTTTGAAGCCCAGTCTAGTAGAGATGTTTGTTTTTATAAGTTCCAAGAAAATAGCTTTTAACAGTTATTAATAATTGCAGTTAATTTTATATAATAATATTGTTCAGACATTTTTGTCCAACTAGGCCGGGTAGTACAAATTCAGACTAAGTCGAAAATCTCACTCTATACTACCACACGGCAATAGCTTAGTAGATTAAAGTATTGGTTCATGAATTTGGTGGCATTGTAATTCTGATTTCAATCACTAGGCCAGATAGTACAAATTCAGTTATAAACTAAATTATTTCAATTATTCTCAAAATTAATGATTTCATGTACTGAATTAATAAACTATTATATTTTCATTGGGTTTAACTTCTATCTTGTTTTTATTTACAAATGTAACAATTATTACATTGGCCAGAAAGTACTGACTCGCTTAGGAAGTGGGAAAAAAATTATGGAGTAACACCATTTATTCTTCAAAATAAAGTCCGTCATTCTCGACGATCTTCTGCTAGAGATCAGCCAGCATCCGAATCTGTCCCAGATACAAGTTCATTGGCTTTAAATAAAAAAATGTAAACAAGTTTCCTTCACTTTATCAAAAGTGTTGAATCACTAGCTGTGGAGGAAGTCTACCATTGAGCAGAATAGGCCAAATCACTCAGAGCAGCATCAGGACTGAATGGTGAATGTAGAAGAATCTCAACATCATCCATCTGTTTGAACTTCTTAGTCAACCTGGCAGTGTTTGGCCCTGCATTGTCTTGCTTGACCTTGATTGACAAAAGCAGGATACACCTTCTTTAGTTTGTCTTACATGCGGTCTATCTGCTGGCAGTATGGTTTAGCGTTGATGGCATGATCATGTGGCACAAGCTTGAAATGCAGTACAGAGATCAAGATTTGTTGTTTTCTTTCCGGTTCCTAAGTGAGTAAGGATTTTCTGACCAACCTAGTATTTCATGTAAGATCTCAAGCATTAAATGTAACAACTATAATGTGACAGAGGTAGTAGTAAAAATTAAAAGTTGAACCAAAAGAGTTAATCGATATATATATATATATATATATATATATATATATATATATATAAAAGAGTTCTCATGTTTCAAAAGTGAGAGCCGAGACCCCTAATATAATTTGAAGAGACCACACTTATAAACGCGCGCTAACCAAAAGATAGCTTGTTCCCAAATTCTCGCTTGACGAGGAAGCGTGACCAGACACCTTAACTCAACATAATTTCAAAAATTATATTAGGGGTCTCGGTTATATATATATATATATATATTTTAAGACATTTTTATGTTTATACATTCTTTTTTATAAATATAAATATTTAAGTAAATGCTCTGTTTTATAATAAACAGTATTAAACAACATTTACTGGCCTGAATGTCCGAGAAATTTTCATAGAAAATATTCGTCCCCCGACAGGAATCGAACCTGTATCCGATACGGAACTGTCATATAGCCTGACATGTCTTTAACTGTTTTGGCTACAGAGGAGCATTCAGTTAGCAAGGTTGAATTTACTGCCTTTAAACTTCAATCTTCCATGAATCTCTCATGTACATTCATATCTGCTCAAAGCGTATCCAAATGTAAACAAATGATATGAATGTACGTGAGAGATTCATGGAAGATATAACGGTTCCGTATAGGATACAGATTCGATTACTGTCAGAGGACAAATATTTTCTATGAAAATTTCTCAAACATTCAGGCCAGTAAATGTTGTTTAATACTGTTTATTATAAAACAGAGCATTTACTTAAATATTTGTATCTATAAAAAAGAATATATAAACATAAAAATGTCTTAAAATAATTGTCGGACTTTGTCTATTTCATAATATATATATATGAAGATATTATAATTACCTCCAAGTTACAACCAAATTCTCAATATGCTTGTATTGTTTAACATTTTGAATTTTGAAGATTTTAAAATCTTCACAAATTAAAATAAAAATACCATTTGTTATTCATTTTTAATGATGATCTATTTTGTTATATTGTGTTTTGTTTTCCAGGTGACTGTGTTTTAAGAAACCTACTGATATTTTTTTTTCTCAAAGGTTAATCAAATATATTCCATAATTATCAATTCAAGAAAGTTAAGTAATATACATATAATCAAAATCTAATTGAAATTATTCCAGGTATGAATGCACATTTGTAGGGAAAATTCATTAAAAAAAGTCATGGAAGAAAAATTATAAGATACACTTTCTTAGATTTAATAAAAACATGAAGAGGAAAAATCAGAGAAATAATATTTTTATTGAAGATAGGGAATATTTTTATATGATTGACTTAATATATCTGAACAGAAAGTTATATAATATTTATAATAATAAATTACATCGCTAGTTCAAGTAGATTAATGTATAATAATGGTAATTCATCATTGGAGAAATTCAAAGAGAAACTTAAAGGCTCATCTTTTGTCTTGAATTCAAACCTTCAAAGTTAATAGAAAGATAACAAGCAAGGTGAGGACACTCGTCCAAATAGATTAATGTATAATAATGATAATTCCTCATCTGAGAAATTCAAAGAGAAACTTAAAGGCTCATCTTTTGTCTTGAATTCAAACCTTTAAAGTTAATAGAAATATATCAACCAAGATGAGGATGCTCAACCAAATAGATTAATGTATAATAATGATAGTTTCATGTATAATAATGATGGCTATTAGTGCATGAAGTGAAATTGGCAATACCAAGTTCATGTTGCAACTGTGTATTGTCTTCACTTGGAACAAATGAATTTGAGAAAAGCATGAGCAAACTGAGTTTTCTAATCTTAGAGGGTAATCAGTCTAGGTGAAAGACAACTCTATATTTGCAACTACAGAGAAGACAATTTGAAACTAACCACTGTCTTTCTAAGGAAAGAGATTTGGGCAGAAACATGTTTGACTTGTTTAGATTAGAAACACATAAAAATTAAAATTTGTTTTTACTTAGGTTTTTATTTTGTATGTAACTTTCTTTTTTTTAATTTTTTTTTACAGTAAGCTTCACCTTGTGCAAGTCCCAGGGGTCATTCGAGGTAGAGGGTTACATTAAGAGGTAGTTTATATGGATAGGAGGGGAAGATAATGGTTAACTCTAGACATGAACAGGTTAAGATTGTAGTGATTGGGGAGGAAACATTTTATTGGGAGTCTGTTCCACAGGGCCGTGGTTCATGGGAAGAAGTTATAAGTGTAACTTACTTATCACCGATTGAATAAGGAGAGAATGTGGGTGGTTTGCTACTATGTAAGTGGTATGGCAGGTCCTAGGCATGAAGGTTAGACCTGGCAGAACTAAGGAATGTAGTTGATCTGAACATTTTCCATGGAAGTAGCAATGGAACAGTGAGAGACTCGCCACATCCTGCCTGTCATAAAGAGGTAGGAGGGTGAAAAATAATTCTTTGCCAGCAAGGACCAGGAGATTCTTTTATCAAGACAGGAAACTGAGGACCAGGCAGTTCCCACCTAAATATGGCAACGGGAATTCATTTTTGGACTGATCTAGCTCTTATAAGGTTAGAGGAAAGCATGAGGAGAACATGATCATTTTAGCTGCATCTTTAGTGATGGATTGTAACTTAGTGTTTTCTTGTTTTTATACATGCCAACTGGTGCCATATTTTATGCTTTTTTACATTAAGAAACTTCTTTCATGGCTTTATGCATGAATTCTTGCTGGCGATATATTTTTAAATACCCTTTTTGATTGTAAAGTCTAAACTGGAGGAACATGAAGGATACAAAAACCAATGTGCTAACTAAATCTGATATTAAACATCAGTCAAGGTATCTTAGGAGAAAAGTCTGAACACTTATTAATTTTTTTTATATAGTATGTGTAGATGACACCGTATTAGAATTTTACCATTAAATTAAATGCTGAATCCAGAATTTTAAACAAAAGTTGTAACATAAGTATTATTATTAACTTTTTATTAATCTTTCATCTTATTTCTGTTGCTTTTTTTATTACACTACACCATTTCAACTTGAAACCAAGAAAAGTCAACTTCAGATTGAGAATATTTAACTTCACATTGAAAAAATTTGATTAGGCACTATATGTTCCCACCTCGTCTATGTCACAGATGGCTTGACTGTCTGCGGCTTCTTCATGGTGCTGTTTTATTACATGGGGCCAAGCACCCTTTGGATGTTCGGCCTGCTACTGCTGGATGTTGCTAGCTGACTCAACAATGCTAGTGTTGACAGTGCCCATCTCTCCCTTTTGCACAGTGCAACTTTTGATGTAGCCACCGATGTGCATTGCTGGCTATCAGTGGTCATCTTCAGGGCATTGTGGTGATGGTCTGGCTCCAACACTTGCTGTCAATAGCTGATTAACATGCATTGCTGGCTAGTGGCGGTCATCTTTGGGGTTTTGTGGTGATACCATGACAAAGCCTCTTAAGCCTATCTCTGCCAGCTGCTGCTTGCTGTTCCCATTTTTTTTTCTTTACTTTGTATCTGTATTTGGTATGTTACTGAAAGAACTTATACTGCTTAGTATATGTGTCTATGTGTTATGCTTAGCCAGTGAATGACTCAAACACTGGCCAGCAGCATTGACGCAATGCATTTGCTGGTAGCCAGTGATATGATACAATTTGTTTTGAAACTATCAGAAAAAAAACTCACTTTCTTATACATCTTGTGGTATTTGCCAGTGGACAATTTATGAGACCATTTTAACATAAAATGTCTTTATTTTGCTTTTTTAAATCCATTCACTCCATGCAAGCCACTAAGACACGAAAGGCTATTTGGAGTGAAAGAGAATGAAAAGACTTCAGAAGGAACCAAAAACCCAATCCTAAATGGGAAAAGGGCTAAACATCTACTCTTGTTTAAAAGACTAGGAGAGGAGTGTGAACTAAACAAATTTTGATGGATTTATAAAAATTTTCAATCTGAAGTTGATTATTTTCAATTTGAAATTGAAAAGTTGTAGTTGTATTAGATGTAAATATATTTGAATTTCTTAAAGGAAACATTGTCTGTTATTATTAATTTTTGAAACATCTTTTTTCTTATATTTGTTACTGTTTATCGGAACTCTAATGTTTTTTTTTTATAATTGCTCTCTGATGGCCAAGTAAACAGCAAGAATCACTAAAAAAGACTGAGGCTATGCTTCTTAATTAAGTCATAAAAAAAATGTAAAAACAACCTAAGCTTCCAGGCTGGAATAAGAGTGTAGTAACTGTTCCCTCCTCTTGCCTTCAGACAGGATATACAAATAAAGAAAGACTGGTATCAGAGCAGCAACTCAGAATTGAACAAAAGAGAGAGGGTCATAGTCAAAGGCAGATTCGGCACTTTGACTTGGTGTAATAGTTAGTCTTGCTAGATCAATTAGGACTGAGTAGTGAGTTTGATCCTCACTGAGTGCTCCACGCTTTTGGCCTTGTGCCACATCTAAGCTACATTTATAAATTCCACATAATCAAAGGCAGATTGGGAGCCAAAGCTGGCCTAGATAAACACATGAAATTGACCCATTAACAGATACTACAGTTATAATGAGCAGGTTGGTCTTTTTGCCCTACTGTAAGTTCTGGAAGAAAATAGAAACTATAGAAGCCAATCAAATTACCTGCCTACTAAGTAGATATCAGGTGGTAATGGCTGGCTTTTCATTTCCAAGTATACACATCTGCTAGGGTGGCTAGATAATCCCTGTCGCAGACACCTGTTCAAGCACATTTTTGTTTCTTCAAAACCCAGTGCCAGCCATATGGCAACTATACTGACTGGTTTTTAGTTACACTGCATAATGTGTCATGATCAGTATTTGAACACGGGCAGGACACTCAAAAACTCTGTCATGATGACATGTGGCTTCATGCTAGCACAACCATTGACAACTCCCAAACAGATTTTACTCACATGGGTAAACTGTGATATGTTTTTTATGCCTTTCTCAATGAGGAAATGCATTGGGATTGTCTCTATCAAGAAGTCTTCTCCTTGATAAATTAACCATGGTTGAAATGTTAAAATTTTAACCACTTGACTATGCATTGGCTATTGTCCGGTTCTACCACAAACTCAACATACCTGGATTTTACCTGATATGCTAGGGGTCCAACCAACCTCTGGTCTGAGTATTTCTATGACTTCATAACACTGGTCTCCATGAGTGAAAAAACTTTGTTCTTATGCATGGACCCACATATATATGTGTGGACCCACATGTATTACATTCTACCTATACCAAGAAATAGTAATTGAGTATTGTAATAAAAGAAGAAACAAAAATAAAATGGAAAATAAACTTGTCTGAAAGTAATAATGATAAAGGATAGTTTAGAAACTTTGTACAGTTTAAGTATATTACACATTATGTGCTATTATGTATTATACCTATCTATCTATCTATCTATATATATATATATATATATATATATATATATATATATATATATATATATATATATATAATAGTGTATTTGGGCAGCAACCCCTCTCTAATTATCTTTTATTAAAAATGATTGATAAGGTACTTCTATTATGTTAATTGCACTCATATACTATCTACAACCGTTATCCTTGAAAATGGCTAATAGGTTGTCAAAAGCCTCTGAAATTAACAATCAGGTTCCTTTGTAGACAAAATAAGTCTAAAAAGAAACCTATTGTTTGCATTAAAGAAAAGTATCCTAAGAACCTTCAGAAATACCTTGTCAGTCATTTTTAATGAAATATATGTATATATATATATATATATATATATATATATATATATATATATATATATATATATATATATACACATATATATATGCATGTATTTATGTGTGTCTTATTAAAAAGAGTAGACATTTTATTTGTATTAAATTTATTGATCTTTTCTTTACTGGTATAGAAATAATGTTTTACAAATGTTGTTGATGTATAAAATAGTCAAAAATCATTTTGGGTCCAAGCTTTCGACTCACATGAATCATCATCAGAGGTGTGAGTAAGAAAAGAGATGGAAAGAAAATCAAATGTATCTTAAGCATCTCATTGTTTTAAAAGTGTCATTATTTTTTGTTTGAAAGCTAAATCCAAGAAATAACATGTCTATTCTTTTATTTAATAAGACATGTTTATTTATAAGAACATCTGTTGCCAAAATATACTGAATATATATATATATATATATATATATATATATATATATATATATATATATATACACACACACATATACATATATATATATATATATATATATATATATATATATATATATTAGTGTTATGAATTTTTGGAACCCTATGTTCCTATGTCATAAATCAATGAACTTTTGTTCAAAAGTAATGAAAATGACATTAATTTGTTTTAGTTTTTGAAAAAGGTCACCTTCAAACCAAACATTCAATTTTATTATATATGCAATAAGGTTAAAAGATCAAAATATTTCAGAAGCTTTATTTTTCAATTTGCTAATGATGTAATTGTATAGTACATATGTATTTCTTAACAGATTTAACAGTTTATAGCTATAGCATAACATAAAATCTTACAAATAAACAAAAATTGCAAACTTGCAGAAGCTTTATTTTTCAATTTGCTAATGATGTACAGTGCAACCTTGGTTCCCAGATATCTCACATGTTGAACACATCAGTTTTCAAACAGAAAATTCGGGATGAAAATGCCTCGGTTATTGAACAAAATTTCAGTTCTTGAACAACATTACCGAACCGAGTCGACTGCCATGTTGTATACATTCGTATATTGTGCCGTACTTTTCTTTTCCAATTTTATTGTACTGTGACTCTTTTTTCTCTACATTGATTCATATTGGAAAAATTGTTTTGGTTTACAAACATTTCAGGTTACAAACGGCCTTCAGGAATGAATTAAATTCATGAACCAAGGTTCTGCTCTATTTGGATAGTACTTATGTATTTTTTAATGCATTTAACACTTTATAACTTACAAACTTACAAATAAACAAAAACAAGTTCTAGAAGTTTCCATATAGTTTTAGAAGGCTCCAAGAAGTTCTAGAAAATTCTAGAAGGCTCCAGAAAGTCGTAGAACTACCATACTTCTACACAATTTTAGAAATTTTTTATTGGGGGAGTGACACTGAAAAAAAAATTGAATTAAACCCTTCTTTATTACTTTTTAACAAAAGTTCATCAAATTATGAGATAGGAAATCAATTATTTTACAAAAAGTCAAAGTCATAACCCTGATATATATATATATATATATATATATATATATATATATATATATATATATATATATATGTGTGTGTGTTTATGTATATATACACACACACATATATATACATATATATATAAGGGTTATGACTTTTTGACATTTTTCCTTATTCAAGTACTTTTGATCTCCTACAAGAACATCTTCAGAGGTGAATCATGTCTGGTTAGCTCCCTTATACTGGGACGCTTGTCTGCAAAAGCACCATAGCTACAACAGATAAATTTTAACATTTTAAAATAATTATAACAGAGCACATTCATGTGTGTTTTCAAAACTCACCATCACATTGATTACAGTTACAATAAGTTTGTCTTCGTAATTCAACCCTGAAGATGATCTCGGAGGAGATCGAAAGTACTTGGGTAAGGAAAAATTATGACTCCTTCCTTGATGAATTTCAACTTAAAATCAGGAAGTTAATTAGACAACTATAAAGGATTATTATCAAAATAAATAGACATAATATGTCTATATTATTCAACAAAACATGTTTGAATATATATATATATATATATATATATATATATATATATATATATATATATATATATATTTGAATTGCTTATAATTAGTATTATTTTTGATGAGCATATCCTATCCAAAATGATTCTGTTCTAAAATAGAAATGTTAAAAAATGATACAATGTGTGACAACAAAAAAGAAATGTTGATGAAGAACAAAGTGATCTCCATGCTTTAATTAAATTTAATTTGATTAAAGCTTCATCTAAATTTTAATTCAATTTAATTCAATTTTAATTTTATTTTTGAATTTTAATTTTATTTTTTTAATTTAATTTAATTTATTTTTTAATTTAAAGCTAAATCTAAATTTTAATTTAATTTAATTTTCAATTTAATTTAATTTTTATTTTATTTTTGAACTTGAATTTTATTTTTTAGTTTAATTTCATTTCATTTTAATTTCATTTAATTTCTTTTTTTTTATTTAAAGCTAAATCTAAATTTTAATTTAATTAATTAGTTTAAATCAAATTTAATTTAATTAAAAAAAAAGAAAAAAAAAAGAAGCTCATGAAATTCAGCACTTTTATTAATGAAGCATCATTATGAATTTTAGGGCGTTATTTTTTTTTTATATAACTTTTACAGCCAGATGCCCTTCCTGATGCGAATCCATATGTTATAGACTGAAGTGTGTTTATGGCGTTGAGCCTCCCCATTAGTCGCCTTTTACAACCAACAGGGTGAGCCACTTTACTATTCTCAGCCAATCACCATGAATAATCACTCAAAACACTGATATGTATGCATGCAAGCATGTGTTTGTACATAGGTATATTTGTCTGTTCTTTTTGTATGTGTGTACATAATAATATATATGGTAAATATACAAAACAATTAGGAAAACTCTTATTTGACATGTTTTGCTGATCAAACAGTTATCGGAAAAGCAAATTTTATTTTGATTAAATTTATATTGATGAAACAGAACATAACTCATATATCAGTCATATGAACACTGGACACTTTTTTGGAAATTCGACTAATGTTTTTAAAGTTAGATATTACTAATTTCAACACAATTTATTTTTTTAAAATTCTAATTTAAAAAACAAATTTAAAAAAATTCATGCATTGAAAATGTTACAACCTACTAATCCCCCCCCATAATTAATATAAAACCAGGCATCTTCAGCCTGTCCCCCGGTCTTACTAAATTGGTATTTAACCTTTAGCACTCTGTATTATTAATATTACTTCTCTTTCTACTGCATTCTTTTTCAAGGCCTCTAAATCACAGTATCCTTATTGTTAATTTCACTCAGTTGTTTTCTGTTGTCATAGCAGGATATGGCAACACAATAAAATTCAAACAAATTCAAATTCAGGGATCAGTGTCACCTTCAGTGGTAAGTTAAACTATTTGTACAGCAAATGAAGTCACATACAGAGTGATAAAAGTTAAACAATGTGGGATAAGAAAAAATCTTAAAACAATTGAATATATAAATTAAACCTGAGCTGAAATTAGTAAAATCTAATTTTTAAAAATGATAAAGCAAAAAAAAAAAAAAAATAATAATTCTGCATTCATAATACAAATAGGAGTCAAGTTCTGTTTCACCAATGTAGGTCTGGTTAAAATAAAATCCATTTTTCTGATGATGATGTTTTCCAAATTATCTTTACTCTTCTGTCAGATTGTCATCCAAATTTAAAACAAGTGTACAGGTTGCCACTGACTTATGACCTATGGTACTTACAAATGTTTGACTTTATGATCATGACTGCGAATTGGTGTCTACCATCTGGCCATGACTGCTCAGTGAATATGATTGTGTGTGATCTGAAGTTATCATTCTCTACTGTGTTGACAATTTTGAAGGAGAGAGAAAGAATTTGTAAAGCTGTGTAAGGTTCTGCACCTATGCAATTGAAATGAAACAATGAACCAGGTTCATCAATGAAATGGAGAAATTGCTGCTTATGTGGATGAAAGATCAGATCCAAAAAAAAAGGTTTTGTTGAACCTTATTACTGTGCAGACAAAGGCAAGAAGTCTATTTCAGACTTTGAAGGAGAGTGCTGGAGAAGACTGCAGTCAAGAATTTGTAGCAAGTACTGTCTGGTTCAAGAGATTCAAGAAAAGATTCCAAATTTTGTCTAGGTGTTTTTAGACCTAGAACCCAGCAAACTTACAAAACAAGGGTTAATCCCATTGGAAAAAGAAAGAGTAAAAATAAGAAACAAAGCAATGTGTAGAGAGATGATAAAAACTGTATATACAAAAATACAATAATGCTTAAAGAAAGATTGCGAAATTAATTACAGGCTGAATTATGACCAGATTGATTTACGGCCTGTTGGCCATAATCAATCATGCTCATAAGTTGACGACGACCCATATATATATATATATATATATATATATATATATATATATGTATGCA
Source organism: Acanthosepion esculentum (assembly GCA_964036315.1). NCBI lineage: Eukaryota > Metazoa > Mollusca > Cephalopoda > Sepiida > Sepiidae > Acanthosepion > Acanthosepion esculentum. The sequence continues at coordinate 116,144,337 of OZ038479.1, forward strand.
TTAAATATGGGTCAAAAACTCACAGAATGATGGAAGAAACATGTTTCCCTATCCTATCATATACACACACATATATATATATATATATATATATATATATATATATTTGAAAGATAATTTTGAAAACTTCTATTTTGACATGTTTTACCAATGGATCAACTTCATCAGAAAAAAATAATTTTATTTCAGCAGAATCTACATTAGAGAGTTCCTTACACTTGTATGCTACCAGAAGCTCCATGATCATAATTTTTTGGACCTGGAAAATGTTTAAAAAAAAAATGTAATTAATTAACTAAGACACAGACAAAGCTAAATTGAAAGTGCCATGATCTGCAAACCCCATATAGATATAATACAATTGAGCTATTTAATTTAATCACCTGTCATTATATAGGGACACAAATGGCTTAAATTTATGTACAATGTAACCCGGATATAAGAGAGTTGTCGGGACTGGAGAAGAAGTATCTTATACAGTGTAACCCGGATATAAGAGACCCTGATATAAGATAAACCCGGATATAAGAGAGATTTTCTCTGGTCCCAAATTAGAGCCTGTGTTAATGTATAAATAATAGACGAAACCCGGATATAAGAGAAACTCGGATATAAGAGACTTCTTCTTTGGTCCCGACAACTCTCTTATATCCGGGTTACACTGTATCTGGGTTTCTCTTATATCCGGGTTTGGTCTATTTTGTTTTATTAACACAGGCTCTTATTTGGGACCAGAGAAAATCTATCTTATATCCGGGTTTCTCTTATATCAGGGTTACACTGTATATATCAATAAATAAGAGTTGAAATTGGAAAAAATCTAATTTTTATAACATACAGTTAAAGTAAAATTCAAGAGTTTATATGCCTAATGGATTGCATGTTGTCTTGCTAATATAGATTTTGTTGAAATAATTTTTTTTTCTGATTAAGCTGATCCATTGGCTAGGCATGTAACAATAGAAGTTTCCAAAATTGTCTTATATATTTATTCTTCTATCAGATTATCATCCAAACTTTATTCTGATATATATATATATATATATATATATATATATATATATATATATATATATATATATATATATGATAATATCAAAACTGTAAGTGGTAAGGATAATCTAAGTAGGTCTGTTTAATATAAAATATTAAAAAGATAGATCCATGAAGAAAGCTCAATGTATTTATATATACAGCAATATGATATACATCAAAGGAAAAAGCTTAATACATCATCGAAGAATTTGGTAATAAATTTATTTCGACAGATAAGTTTTTAGTATTTGCCTCACCCAACCAAAATTATAAAATAGTTAAAATTCATCCAGATAATATATCACATCACAAGTGAACAGGAAGTAAATGTCTAAATTACTTGAACTAGAAAAAATTTCCTGGGGATTTACATTAGTGAAGAGAGAAGTGGGGAAAGGAAAAAGGAGAAGCAAGTTGTCAGAACAATGTGCTGGGTTAGGAGGGGGGAGTACAAATGGCAGCTAGTGAAATACATTGAAATTAAATTAAAATTTATATCCTCATCATCTAATTTATGTCAGTATAATAGTAATCATCGTCATATATATAAAAAAGAGTGAAAAATTAATAATATAATATATAAAAAACCTTTAAATCATTATATCTAATTCATGTTCATAATAATAAAATACATCATTCATATATATATATATATATATATATATATATATATATATATATATATATATATATGTGCACACACTCACATGCAAAACAGACACAACACACACACACACACACACACATACATATATATATATATGTGTGTGTGTATGGCATATACATATAAAAAACATGCAAATATACACGTCCACACAAAGATATGAGTAAACACATATATTCAATGCATACACATACATACATACACACATGTATACATATATACATATATATATATATATATATATATATATATATATATACACATATGCATACATATAAACACCTACATACATATACATAAACATACCTACACATAAATACACACACAATACACACACACATATATATATATATTTATTATAAGTTATTACATATAAACATACAAGTTACCACTACATATTACCACTTTTTACATTTGTGTGTGTATATATATATATATATATATATATATATGTATATATTCACACACACATACACACCCCATTATATGCATATATACATACATACATGATAATTCACATCTATACATCCATATATAATACACACACATATGCATACACATATACACACATGCATATACACATATATAAGTATACACACACACACATATATATACACATATATATAAATACACAAAAACATATACATATTCATATACATATATATACTCGACTCTCCCGTCGAATTCAACGTATAAGGGTCAAGCAGATCAGTTCCTAGGAAACCGACAGACCAACAACAGCACATGAGATTTGATTATAATGGTGAAGGTTTCATGCAGGACCATCCACACTTTTTGAAGGGCCGAATACAGAGACCTGGTGCACATACATATATATGCATATACATACATACATATATATATATATATATATATATATATATATATATATATATATATATATATATATATATATATATATATAATATATATATATATTGTGAATCTGGGATGTAATCCCTCTTTTATACAAGTTTTTTGATAACTGACAAACTACTGCAATTAAGTTTCTTACTCAATTTTTCTTACATTTGTACAAATATTTTCTTTTCTGGACATAATCTCAGTAAGAACTGCTCTAAATGTTCTATATAACCGAGTGCTTTCGGCTATTCTTTCAGACATTATCAAGAATATTTTTTCATTATGTAGATTTAAATACATATATATATATATATATATCGATAGGAATGGTTTTTACTTTTAAAAACATGGTCACCATGTTTTGGTTGTGTTCATAATTGATATTATAAAAAAAGGAAAAGCCAACACTCACTAATAACAGCTATGAACATGGCATAATGACCAAAACATGCTGACCGTGATTAGAAAATGAAAAAGTCCATTCCCATCCCTATAGATGCATATATATTTCTTTTTTTTAATCAGTATCACCCCATGCAAGGCAGTAAAGCCACTAAGACACAAGGGGTTATAGGATGTGGAAGAATTAGTAACAGAAACATTAATAATCAGCGGGAAGAGAAAAGACCATTCAGGAGGCCAGTAGATAGTATTTGACATTGCATTTAAATTTTTGCAGATTAAAGTTGGCTGGAAAGCATGGAGCTGGAAGAGAGTTCTACAAGTGGGAAGTGCGAGAAAAGAAACTGTTAGCATAGAATTCACGGCCAGTTTAACTCTAAATTGCTGAGATCTAGATGACCGTATAGTACAGTGCTTAAATTCAAAAAGTCTGAGTATCATAGCAAAGAGCTCATCTGAACAATTACCATAGAAACACTTATAGAAAAGGCACAGAGAAGCAACTTTACAGTGATGGGAAAGTGATGAAGCTGAACTACCAGATCAGGTCTAATAATATTACTAATTCTTCTTTGGATTTTATCAAGGAGCTCAAGATAAATAGCAAGGGCACCCAACCCTATGTGACAGCAATATTCTAAGCATGGATGAATGGTAGACTTATAATAAGATATGTAAGATAAGATACTGGAAAGAAAGATTGTCTCGCTTGACACAGTGAACTGACTTTCTTAGTAGATGACTTAGCAATGGATTCAATATAGTCTTTTCACTTCCTGTCAGCTGAGAATGTTAGCCTAAGAAAATGCAACAAGTCACTTTCTTGGAGGTTAGTACCAGCCATGCTGATGGAAGGTAGAGAGGGATCTCTCAGATAATTAATGGAGGGAAGTTTAGTTTTGGAAGCATTAAAATTAACAAGCTATCTTTTGTTCCAGTTAATGATGGACTTGAGTTTGTTTTGGACAGGAGCTGCCATTTTGACCATGTTGGATTGATCAGCAAAAGTAAATGGTTGTGCCACTGATGTAGATAACAAGTTGAGAGCTGAGGTCATTTGGAAAGTCTTTAATAAAAATTAAAAACAGAGTAGGACCAAGGATGGAACCGTGAGGGAAACCCACATTGGTACAAAAGGATTGAGACAAGTAGCCATTCAGGCTAACTTTCATTTCACGATTTTATTAGGAAAGACTGGATCAATTCAAAAATGTTTCTGGAGACACCATAACTTTTCTGTTTGTGGAGAAGACCTGTATACCAAACACTGTCAAAGGATTTCGGGATGTCCAAAGCTCTAGCCCAGGCTTCACTGTTTTTATCTCGAGCATGATAGACTCTTTCCACATTTATCGTTAGTGCATCAGCAGTTGACCTGGAGAAACAAAAGCCATATTGCTTGTCTGAAAAAAGGCTTTGTGATGAGAGATGCTTAACCAATTCAGCATTGATTAGGGTTGTTAGGAGTTTCCCAAAAAGAGGTAGAAGGCTAATAGGCCGATAGTTGGAAGGGTTGGATGGTTAACAAGAGTTCTTAAAAACTGGAACAGCAGATGACTAATGAAGCCATCTTTATATTAAATATGAAGCTTCTTGTTGTAATCACAGATAATGTTATCAAATGTTTATTGGTATTAAAATCAGTCAGTTCCAAACACTTTAATTAAAATGATTATATTAAAAGGGGGCATGGTGGAGTAATGGATAGCGGCTCAAATTGAGGAATCGGATAGCTGAGTTTGAATTCCAGTCCAATCCATTACAATCACTTACATGCTAATAACCTTGGGAAAGGTATGAATCCTCTTCTTCTCTCCCCAGCTATGGATAAATAGCAGGACAGACCAGGTTCTATAGCCTTGGATGGCAACTGGTCTACTGCAGAAAGAAATGGCAACCTACTGTGGGAAAAAAATTTGCCTTGTCAGTCATCTATCGAAAGATACATGATCAACTAAGCGTGTATCACGCGTGGCACATAACTGACTAACTTTTGTTTCTACTTTCTGCAATTATCATCAGTACATTTACCTGGAGAAACAAAAACCATATTGCTTGTCTGAAAAAATGCCCTGTGATGAGAGATGCTTAACCAAATCAGAGTTGATTAGGGCCTGTAGGAGTTTCCCAAAAAGAGGTAGAAGGCTAATAGGCTGATAGTTGGAAGGGTTGGATGGTTCACTAGAGTTCTTAAAAACTTTTACATCCAGAAAAGAAAATACTTGTATGAATACAAGAAAAATTGAATAAAAAGCTTAATCACAGTACATTATCAGTTGTCTTTAATAAAAACTTGTATAAAAAAGGGATTGCAGCCCAAATGCACAAATCTTATCATATGTAGATATAGTAGGACAATGAAAGAAATTTGAGAGATAAAAAACAACAAAAATAATAATATTGATAATAAAAATAATAATATTTATTGTATATAAGTAGGACTTTTCACTTAATGGAAAAGATGTTAAAAATCAGAATTTTTAGAAACATCTGTGTCCTTTCTCAGTGAATAATAAAATGAAATTGGAGTTTTTTAGGGGAATTTTTTTTCTGAGGAATTATATTACTGATGAAACATACTTTTGGGTTAGTTGTTTCCCCCAATTAGGATTGTAGAGGGTTTGTAGATGTTTTTTTATGTGTGGAAACTGTCTTCATTTAAATATTTAAATATAGTCATATTAATATCCAGAAAAGACATGGGCATGTCTGAAAATTCAAATTTTTAATAACTTTTCTCATCATGCTTCCATTTGGTCTAAAGGTCTACTAAGATAGAATAAATATTATTATTATTATTATTATTATTATTATCATTGTTATTCATACTATTTATTTGGACTATTGTCCTCATTTTTTATGTTGTTGTTAATGAACATTACTAAAATAAGAAGTAGACAATATACCTAAACATGGGCAGTAGAACAAGAACAATCTATCCCTCTAGATTAAATAAAGGGTTCGGTTCAGAATTCCCTATAGGTCATCTGGACCTATATACACCTGATGAAGGCCAGAGGACATAATAGCCGAAATGTTGTGATAACGACAACATAGATGAGAGCAATAGTCCAAATATAAATATAGTGTGAATAATGATAACTCCTCATCCCAGAAATTCAGACAGATATTATCATTGTTGTTTGTTTTATCTCTCAAATTTCTTCCATTGGCCTACTATACTGACATATATATGTGCATGGGTAAGTGTGTGTGTATTTTTCTGTTCATGTTCTTATTGTGTTCTGGATATGCATTATCTTTTAAGGAATGAATTGTCAGAAAAATATGCGCCCTCTGGCAGGATTCAAACCTGTGTCCCTTAGGGAAAACCATAATTAGATCTGACGTGCCTTTGATCAAGAGATCCTATGTGGCTGAGAGGTTAAGTCAAGTCAGATCTAATGAAATTTTCCCCTAGTGGATGCAGGTTTGATTCCTGTTGGAGGACCCATATTTTTCTAACAAGATTTCTTGTATATTCAGGCCAGTAGACGTAAATAAATAAATATACTGTTTAATAATAAAAACAGCATCTACTCAAGTACAAGTATCCATTAAAAATAACATTTAAACAAATAAATTAATCTATATATATATATATATATATATATATATATATAATAAAAAGATCTGAACACTAATATTCCAAGGTCAGTGTTCAAATCTTTTTATTATATCCTTACTCTGTCCTGGACATTGAGTTCTACCTGGATCATATCCCCTTGGATTTATTTTTATACATATATGTATGTGTATATATAATTGCATATGTATGTGTATATTTACCACTAAATTTGTCTATATATATATATATATATATATATATATATATATATATATATATATATATATATATATATACAAAAAATATCAGCAATTTTTGTATGTGTGAGTATGTTTCTATACACATTATATGCATCAACACATACTTTATTCTTTATTCTTAGATTTATACATAGTTGTTTAAACATACAAATAAATATATTGATTTACAGATATACATTTTTCTAATAAATAAATACTGTTCAATATTTTTATTGTAAATTCTCAAGAACAAAAAACAAATAAATTCACTTTCATCATATGTTTAGGCTTTATTTAAATTCTAATCACTGCTTTTTAAAACAACAAACATTCCCAAAAAACCATCCTTTTGACACTACATTTTATTGTGGGCATGTTTATCCAGGTTCACCTATATTTTTTTGTATAAATATATATATATATATATATATATATATATATATATATATATATATATAATTAATATGAGTAAAATTTTGTCACTTAGCTGACTGATGTTACTTTCAGCATCCCTACTCCAGAATTTCATAGGCAAATGTGTCCATCCACTTTCTTTACCCTTATCTCATCTTCTGATGAAGCTTTGATAAAAGTAAAAAATGTTAGATTTATAAATGTTTTTTTATCCTATCACTCACACACACACACACACACACACACACACACACACACACACACACACACACACACACACACACACACACACACACACACACACATAAATACATAGATTTTAATTTATTTAAACTATTGTTCTCATCTTGATTATTATGGATATTATAGACACAATGTTTCGGCTAAGTACTCTCTGGCCATATTCAGGTGTCCATTGTTTGACTGCTATGGGATATCTTTTATTTTGTTCTTGTGATGCCAGTTCTTGTTCATTCCTGCTGAACTAGTGCATATAGCTTCACTTCCTAATCCAGGATTGAACTCACAGATGCTAGATGATAGTATCACATGTCTAACCAACCTCTGTATGCACTAAGTGACTGTGCCAGTGATGTATTTTTGTAACCTTTGTATTTAATGTCAGATGGTTTCGACATTTGTTTATCATGGTGGGTTTTGGTAATTTTGTATTTTCTTTTGAGATGAAGAATTGTTAATATACTTTAATATATTTTTATATTAATGCATATATACATATGTATCGGTATTGGTATTGCATGTGTGTATATTTTCATAGACATCTACCCTTCTGTACACAATAAGGAATATATACTGTGTTAATTATGTTTGTGTTTACTACTGTTAGAATTTATTTGGATCTAACAGTAACTCAAGAGTAAAAGAATAATAATAATAAAGATAAAGACAACAACAATGGTTATAGAAATGGGAAAACAATGGAATATATACAATATTAGTGGTTGGTTTTTATTCCTTATATTCTGTCTTGTAATCATTTGTCCAACTGTTAATTGGTTGCCTTTTCTATTTCATGTCTCTACCACCTGCCACTGATGACACATACACCTCTTTTATTTTTGTTGCCACTCACTTGCTAATGCTGAATGTTGTGTGAATATAAGTACAAAATAACCGACTTTATATAATTGCTATCTTTCTTATGTATATTAGTGTGCTCTATTTTAAATACTTTGAAAAAAAAGGCTTTTCTGTTTAAGAACATTTAAAAGAGCTTTTTAATTAAGAGCTTTTAATATATAATGCATACATAAATATGTACAAACATAATACCTCTGTAAAGTATACATGTCAAGCATTTTGTGTGAGCAATTTTTATTACTTGAAACTTTCACAGGCAACTTTTCCATGGCTTCTTTTTAAATTTACACAAGTTATCTGCCCTTGATTTTAAATATTTACATATGAATGTATCTTTGTTACTGTGATATCTGTAATATAATTTACTGATGCATTTTATATATATATATATATATATATATATATATATATATATATATATATATATATATATATATATATATATATATATATACATATACATATATATATAATATGGATAAAACAACTGAAAAGTTGCAAATTAAAAGAAAAAAATTGAATGTTTTTTTGTGAAAGTATTTATTTATATGTTTTTATATATATATATATAGTTGATATTTCAGATCACCTCGATCTTTCCTCAGAAATTAATTAAATAACTGTATTCAGAAGTTTGTTTACAAGTAGCGTCCGTCGTGAGACGCGGATGTCACGTGATGTGGAATGCAACTGTGTTTGAATATTTCTAACGTAAATCTAACTTTAGATATAGTTAAAAAACCTTTTTAAACAACATCTAAAATATTATCGTTAGATTTACGTTAGAAATATTCAAACACAGTTGCATTCCACATCACGTGACGTCCGCGTCTCGTGACTGATGCTACTTGTAAACCAACTTCTGAATACAGTTATTTAATTAATTTCTGAGGAAAGATTGAGGCAATCTGAAATATCAAATATATATATATATAAACATATAAATAAATACTTTCACAAAAAACATTGAATTTTTTTTCTTTTAATTTGCAACTTTTCAGTTGTTTTATCCATATTATATACATATCAAGAAAGTATACGTGGCTTCTCATTATGCTATATATATATATGTATATATATATATATATATATATATATATATATATATATATATATATACATACATTAATGTATATTTGGGCAACAACCTTTTTTTAAGCATCTTTTGTTAAATATGGCAGGCATAGAAAATTTAATTATTTTTTTTATTTAGTTTTTAAGCATTCTGATGGTTTTCCTTTTGATGGGAGTAAGGGAGTACAAAAATTTTACATAATTTTCATTGTCCCAAGTTCTTCTGGCCACATCTTTATGGAAGATTTTTGTACTACTTACTTCCACCAAATGGAAAAACATAAGAACACTGGAAAAACTAAAGAAAAAATTAAGTAAATTTTCCTTATTTTTTACATATATATATATGTATTTTAAGAAAATGGATTAAATTTGACATTTTGTTATTTTCAATTTATTTTGTTTAAATGTTATTTTTGATGGGTACTCATATTCAAGTAGAAGTTCTGCTTTTTAATTAAACGGTATTTGTTATCCAACTACATCTACCAACCTGAATATTTGAGAAATCTTGTCAGAAAAATATGCTAGAACCTGTATCACCTTTGGGAAACCATCATTGGATCTGAGTTCTACATGGTTGAGCAGTTAAGCACATAAAAAAAGACAGAGCTTCTACTCGAATATGAGTATCCATCAAAAACAATTTTTAAACAAAATAAATTAAAAAAAAAAGATATATATATATATAAATGTGTATAAATAAATATAAATATAAATGTATGTATATATATATATATATATATATATATATATATAAATGTGTATATATATATATATGTATAAATGTATATCTATCTATCGATATATATATATATATATATATATATATATGATTTGTATGTTATTGCTTTTCTTATGTGTATAAGAGTGTTCTATTTTAAATACTTTTCAAAAGCATTTTAATTGATAGCATTTAATATATAATGCATACATAAATATGCAAATACATAATGCCTGTGTAAAATCTGCATATCAAGCATTTAATGTGAGCAAGATTTTATTACTTAAAACTTTCATACACACCTTTTCCATGGTTTCTTTTTAAATTTACACACAAGTTATTTGCCGTATTTACATTAGTCGGACTATTGTCCTCATCTGTCGCCATATTTGTCACATTGTTTCGGCCGTTGTACGCTCCGACCTTCTTCAGGTGGTTGGAATTTCGAACCGAACCCTTTATTTCGATCACTGGGGTAGACTGTTCTAGTTCCACGAGCCATGTTTGATGGATGTCAGTTATCAGTTATCTCCTGGTAATTTTCCCTCTGAAAGTTCTCCACTGCCTGAACCGGGTATTGAACTCACACTCTTTGGGTCTGTCACTGGATCTAACCAACGCCTTTATCCACTGTCCTTGAGGACACATGGTACAGTGGATAAAGATGAGGACAATAGTCCGACTAATGTAAATACTGTACATAATACCTCATCTCAGAAATATAGACAGACTATGAAGTTATTTGCCCTTGATTTATACTTTGCACATTTCACCAATAAATTGCCCTTGCAACAATTTTTCAGAATGTTATTTTCAAGATTACATCTGCACACTATTAATGGAAAAAGAATATGGTGGTTTCAGTTTTATTTTATTATTATATTTTAGCAGCTGTCATACTTAAACTTTTTTTTTTTATAGAAGACATTTAAGAACATTAAATTTTCGAGAAAAATTAAAAGCTAATTAAAAAGTCATAAAGGATTAATTTATTATTATTGTATTATTTAGAATTTATTATCATTTTAGTATTTGGATAATTCTCACATATAAATATATATAATATATAAATATCTGGATCAATCTCAAATATAAATATATATAATATATAAATAAATTTATAATTTATTATTGTAGCATTTATAATTTTTCAGTATTTTAGTGTTTTGATAATTCCCAAATATAAATACATATTTTCTGTCTGAATTTATGGGATGAGGAGATATCATTATTTAGACTGTTTTTATTTGGACTATTGTCCTCATCTTTGTTGTTGTTATCACAATGTTTCAAACTTTGTGCCCTCCAGCCTTCATCAGTTCAGTTCAGAATTCCCTGTAGGTTAACCAGATTGATATACACCTGATGAAGATGTATATTGATAAGGTATATTTATAAGTGTAAATAATAAATATATATATATATAATATATAAATAAATTTATAATTTAGATCAATATCGACCAGGTGTCTTACAGTCTTTGTTTCCCCAGAAAATCTTTTAGAAAATATTTGGCTAATTTTTTTAGAAAGCAAATTAATATACTCAAAATTCTAACAATAATATTCAGCTCCAATTAATGTATATAATGTAATTTCTTATATATAGCAAGCATTTAAAAAACTATGAAAATTATTTGGAGATTATTATATGCCTCTCTATTCAAATTCATCTTGGTTGTTATACTCACAATGTTTCAACTGTTGTACCTTCTGACCTTCTTCAGGGGTTAAATTACTGAAATCTTGAACAGAACACTAGTTATTGAAAATTGCTTTTTTTTAAATCTCATATTTATAAAGTTTACCATTGGTATAGGTAATATTAGCTATTTTTCTGCAAGGAAACTGTTGTAACCTAAGGAAGGTTACTGAATAGAATAATCACATGAAGGTTGGTAATGGACGATAATACTTAGGACACGAACAACACATATAAGATTCGCCAGTGGCACATAGAAGAAGTAGTCAACTGCTAGAAGTGAGTCAAGTGAATTCCACAATCTCCAACTGCAGACCAACATACAGTATTTACTACTGTATTTATGTGAATGCATTATCGTCCATAGGTATGCTACAACAGAAACATTTGTTGTGAAGGAGGCATGGTGGACTATCCATTATTCTACCATGCCTCCTCAAAGTCAGTTATGCGCCATGCATGATACACGCTTAGGTGATCATGTATCTTTTGATACATGACTGACAAGGCAGTTTTTTCCCCGCAGTAGGTTGCCATTTCTTTCTGTGGTAGACTAGTAGCCATCCAAGGCTATAGAAATTGGTCTGTCCTGCTATTTACCCATAGCTGGGGGTGGGGGAAAAAAGGATTCATACATTTCCCAAGGGTATTAGCACATAAATGAATATAATGATTTGACTGGAATTCGAACTCAGCTCTCCGATTCCTCAATCCGAGCCACTATCCATTACACCAAAATGTTTTCTTTTCTTACATTTCTCAGTATTACTTGAGTCTTAGTGGTGTTCAGTCAAGAAGTAGGCCCCAGGCATCGCCAAACCTCATCAAACCTTTGTATGTCACTCATGGGTTCTGTTAGGAATATTATCTGAACTCAACATCTGATTTAACTATTATTTTATTTTTGCTATATATTTTATTATTAATATCATATTACATTTATTATATTGTGTCAGAACAAAAGTTCATAGCATTTTTAAGTAAATTTCAAGGCAATACAGAAATACTTGTACATAGAGTAATCAACCATATACGATGGTTCTGTCTGAAAAATAATGGGACTGATGTCACAAACAACTTATTTCAATTCCAGACAGCAAACTACATGGTTTCCCCTTCAAAGTAATCCTCCTCTAGTCTAATGCAAGTCTCCAGCCTTCTCTGCCATGTTTCTATTCACTACTGGAAGGATTCTTCTTGGATGCTCCCTCAACTCTGTCATTACAGACCTATTGATGGCCTCCATGCCTTCAAAAGGTGTCCCCTTGATGATCCCATTCAGCTTGGGGAAAAGGAAAAAGTTACAAGAGTAGGTGAATAGGGAGGCTGTTCTCGTATGGTGGTGTTCTTCTCGGCCAGAAACTTCCAGATGCTAAGAGTGTTGTGAGCAGGTGCACTGTTGTAGTGAAACAGCCATCGTTTGTCCTGCCACAACTCTCATTTGTTTTCGTGCACTGAGCAAATGATAACACAGTCTGCTTATCCCTCTTTTGTCCATAGCACACACAGCACACCCTGTCCCATTACTTTTCAGACAGACCTCGTATGTGGCATTATTCTTTCCCTACCTTTCACCATCTTTGAGGAGGCATGGTGGAGTAATGGATAACGGCTCGGACTGAGGAATCGTAGAGCCGAGTTCGAATTCCAGTCGAATCCGTTACATTCACTTACGTGCTAACACCCTTGGGAAAGGTGTGAATCCTCTTCTTCTCCCTCCAACTATGGGTAAATAGCAGGACAGACTGGGTTCTATAGCCTTGGATGGCAACTGGTCTAGGAGAAGGTCAACTCTGAATTCAAAACCATTTGGCGTCTGCACCGGCATCCGGCGGCCTCTTGGTTACTCCTGCCTCTGCGTCTGTGGAAATTCTGCGGCAAGTAAGAGCATATTCCTCCCTCCACTGGGATAGCACGCGAGGTGTGGGAACTGCGTGTGAAGTTCAAACTTCCTTGTTACTCCGTTTCCAGAATTCACCGCCGTTGGAATCGGGAATGGCTGTCGCTCATTTCAGCATTGGCGACGGATCGCCGTGCTTGGTCGGCCTTCGTTCCGGACGCAGTGAATTCCTTGGAAGGAGCCGGCTTAACCGATCCAGGGTGAATGCCACAACATACATACATACATACATCTTTGAGGTAGAATCGTGATTCCTTCCTCCCAGAACTTTCTTTTTTGGGTAATCAAGTAATTTAAAGTTTTTACAGGCTTGGGATGAAATGATTAAAATAACATTTAAAATTTTCAGTTTGCACAGACATGGGATTCATACTGAAAGACACGTAGAAGTGTCATCTTTAATAATATATACATATATATATGTCATAAATTTCAATCACCTGTGGAATGAAATCACATGTTCAAATGCCACATTGAAAAATGCTACATTTTTTAGTTCCAGCCCAATGCATATGGAAGTACGTTAATAAGTCTATTAGCTAATCATACCTGTTTTGTGGCTGACCTTTAAGGCAATTGAGCTGCAAGTAAGAATTTGCATACTAAAATTAGTTCACATCATTATATCTATCCTAATCTCAGTTGAGAGATGGTTGATATGTGCACAAACTGCACTAAATTTTGATAAGTGACAAGTTAACCTACAAGAAAGTGTTGTACTTGTGTGAACAACAATAGTATTAATTGTAAGATTAGCCATTTCCTTTCAAAGAAATATTACGCATTCATTGATTGAACAGTATTATACTTGGTTGAAATTTATATTATTTTTCCATTAAAACAGTTTTTCAAGAAAATAGGTTTCTCAGGTCCACTGTTATCACTCTTTACAGTACTGTTGGTGGTTTCCTTGTTAACCTTTTGTATAAAGTAGTGTAGAAAGTCAACATCTTATGTCATTATTTTCTGTTCAAGTTAAATGTGATATCCACTTTAGTTGATGCTACTGAAAATCTCCAAGTAATGTGGTTTCCGTTTTCTTTATTTGTGATTCTGTAGTACCAGTCGATGTGATCTGAGGCAGTAACTTTCTTTTCAAGACACACAAGTTTCATTTGTTTGAAGTCATTTTTAATCACTGATCTGAGAAAATGGTATAGTTGTAAGGCAATCTGTTTTTTTTTTTTTAATGTTTCACCCAAAGCAAAGTAATAATGCCACTAAAGATGCAGGGAGTGAAAGAGAATGAGCGGACTTCAGTGAGAAGAAGAGATGAAAGGACAATAAAAGAACAGGATTCGGAAAGTCAGAAGATGGTGATTGACATTGCATTTAAATTTTTGAAGATTGTAGGTAACAGGGAAGCAAGAAATTGGAAGAGTTCCACAGGAGAGAAGTACAAGAAAAGAGAATATTAGAATAGTAGTGGCAGTTTCAACTAGTTCAATCAACAATAAAACACTGAGACCTAGTTGCCAATCTAGTAGCATGCTTAAATTCATGTAGTTGAGGCACTAGGCAAAAAAGCTTATAAGAACAATTGCCATGAAAATATTTGTAGGAAAGACAGAGGGAAACCACATCACATTGGTGACTGAAGTCAAGATGCTAGTTCAGGATTGATTACATTACAGACCATTCTTTGAATTTTGTCAAGAATCTCAAGATTTAGAGCAGGACCACCAGTCATGATGAATGAATGTCCCCTCTTGGAGGCACCATACCTTGAGATCATATTGGGCCTCAAACTCTAACCTGACCTCAAGTGGAATTCCTATATATGACCCATCACTAAAGATGCAGGTAAAATGAATGGTTCTCTGTACTGCTCAAATAAGTACCTGACTCCTCATGCTATCCTTTAACTTTATAAGAGCCAGATCAGGTTGAAAATGGAGTACTGTTGCCATATTTGGGCATGAGCTGCCCAGACCTCATTTTCCAGTCTTGATAGAGTTAAAAAGCTTCTCTGAGTCCTTGTTGGAGAAGAATCATTTTCAACACTCCAACCTCTCTCTCACAGGTGGGATGTGGCAAGTCTCTCACTGCTCTATCACTACTAAGATTGAAAGTGCTCAGAAGAACTGCATCTCCTAGTTTCACCAGTTCTGACCTTTACGGCTAGGACCCACCATGCTACTTACATAATAAAAAACCACCCTGATTCCCTTTGTAATCCATTGGCGAGAAATAAGTTCCACTCAAACAGCTTTCTTCTGTAAACCTGTGGAACACATTCCCAAGAGTATGTTTACCCGATCACTACAATCTTAACTTGTTCAAGTCTAGAGTCAACTGTTATCTTCCCTTCCTATCCATGTAAACATATAAACTACCCCTTAATGTAACCTTCTATCTTGAGTGTCACCCAGGCCTTGTACAGGGTGAACCTTACTGAAAAAAAAAGAAATAGGAGCATCGAACCAGATATGTCAGCAATATTCAATGCATAGGTGAATTATAAATGTGCAAGATGGATTCTGCCAAGAAAAATTATCTGGGATCATACAGTGAACTAACTTTGATAGCAGTAGACATAGCAGTTGATTCAATATAGTCACTCCACTTCATGTCAGTGGAAAATGTGAGGCTAAGACGATGTAGAACATTGATCTCCTGGAGTTAAGCATCAATCATGCTGATCGAAAGCAGAAGGGGTTCTCGGTTTGGCATCAGCCATGTTGATGGAAGGCCAAATAGGTTCTCTGTGAATGCAGCTTTGTTTTGGGTGTTAAAATTTACAAGCCATTTCTTTCCCCAGTTAACCACTGGTTAGAAGCCATTTTCAAGAGAATCTACTCGGCTTACTAAATGGGTCTGTTGGACTTGCTACTAAGACAGGAGTAAATAGTTATCATAAATAACTATTAGGAACTGATGACATTGGGCAGGTCATTGATGAGGATCAGAAACAGTGTAGAACCAAAGACACCCACATTAGTATGAAATAATCTGGAAGCATGCACATTCACCATGACCTTCATTACATGATTTGTTAGGAACAATTAAATTAAGCCAGATATTTGTCCCATGACACCATAGCCCTTGAGCTGGCAGAGAAGGTCAGCATGCCAAACACTGTCAAATGCCTTTGAGATATCTAGATCCACAGACCAAACTTTGTCATTCCTATCTAAAGCTTGATTGAGAAATTCAGTGATAGAAGTTAACACATCAGCAGTAGACCTGACAAAATGGAAGCTATATTGTTTGTCTGAAAGGAGGTTGTGTGAAATAAGATGCTTAACCAATTCAGCATTGATTGGAACCTCAAGTACTTTGCCAAAAAGAGGTAACAGACTAATAGGGCAATGATTTGAGGGACCAGAGGGTTCCTTGGAGTTCTTAAAAACAGGAACTACAGTGGAGCACTTCAAACAATCTGGAAAGCAAGAAACAGCGATGCATTTATTGTAAAGTTTAGAGAACATCCTAGTTAAACCTGTAAGTAAAAATTGCTTGTGTTTTAAACATCTGTGATTTTCAACCTATAAACATGTAAAATAATAAACAGATTGATTTGCAAGGAAGCATTCATATTTAGTATATTTAAACTAAGTATCTCTTGTAAAAATGTATTATGCTTCACTAAGCTCAAAAGCACATTCGAATAGCAAAAGATTCCTTTCAAAAGCTAAGCAAAGTATTAAGAAAAAGGAAAATTTTGTTAAAAATAAATAGTACTAAACTCTTATGCAATATCAGTCCTCCTATATGTCAGTAAATGATGGGCAATCTCCTTACAGGTGAAGAAGAGACTTGAGGTAATAGAAATGTGTTTCTACAGAAGGATGCTGAGAATACCATGGACTGAACAAGTGAGTAACAAGGAAGTTTTAAGGAAAATGGAAACAAAAAAGTATGCTTATATTTAAATTCAGAAAGAGACAGTTTAAATTACTTGGACACATAATGAGAAAAGAGGGCTTGGAAAATTTGACACTCAGAGGCAAAAGGGGCAGAGGGAAACACTGAGTAACCTACCTATGTAAATGGATGGTAGAATAAACAGGAAGGTGATGGTAAAAAGATAAACCTTATTAAGAGTTACAAAGATTAGGAAGTTGGGGAGAGCCCTGACATCCCACATTCTGCAGAGACACAGTGCATAGAAGAAGAAGTGTCTCATTTTGTAATTGATATAAAACTCTAACTTTAAAAATAGTTTCTAAAAATATTCCATCTCTTCTGTAGATTCAAACTAATTTAAGTAATTCTTAATAATGTCACCTAATGGGAACGCAGGTATGTTAAATAAATTATCAGGCTATTTTTTACATTGAAAGCAATGATCAGTTTGTCAGGTGAGAAAAAAAATGTGTAACTATAAATTGCATTGAAAAAAATTGATGTAATAATTGATCAACCAAAAACCATTTCTGTTATTTGTAAAACCAAAGGAAAATGGAAATAATTTCACTGAACAAAAGATATTTTGATCTCTGATATTTTATTTCAATGTATTTATTATCATCATAGTCATTTTTCATGGCCATGAAAGGAATTCAGGTCATAGTGTTTATATTGATAAAAATATGTACATTCATATAAAATAATATAAATTTGTATATTTGCTAATATATGAATCTATATGATTTTTATATGAATATAAGAATAAAAATGAAATGTATCATTTTATGTGTACCTTTGTAGTTGACAGAAAGAAACTGAAGTTGTAGTCAAATTACTAAAAATCATTTTAAAATATTGTCGGCTCTGTAATATTAATATAGTTCTTGGAACACTTGGACACTGGCAGAAGTTTATCTTTTCGTATGTTTTTTTTAATCATCTCAACCTAAGCAAAGCAATAAAGCCACTATGATGCCAGGGTATTACTGAGTGTGAAAGAATATGAGAAAAAGGAAAACATTAAGAGGAGAGACTAATGAACAAACAAGAATTAAGGAGACAGAAGATAACAGCTGACATTGTATTTAGATATTTGAAGATCAAAGTTGATTGGAAAGCAAGAAGCCAGAAGAGAATTCCACAACGGAGAAGTGTGAGAGAAGAAACTGCTAACAAAGAACTTACAGTTATATCTTACTATTTCAACCGTAAAATGATAAGACCTAACTGCCAATCTAGTACTGCACTTAAATTTGTAAAATTGAGTTACCAAATAGGAATGCTAATTAGGACAATTACCATGAAAATATTTATAGAAATGGTACTGGGAAGCTATGTTATGGCAGTGGGAAAGCCAAGATTCCAGGTCTGGACTAATAACGTTACAGATTCTTCTTTGGATATTATCAAGAATCCCTAAATACACAGCACAAGCACCAGACCAGATATTGCAGCAATATTCAATGCATGGATAAATGGTAGACTTATAAATGTATAAGATAGATTCTGGCAAGAAAAATTGTCTGGCATGACATAGGGAATCAACTGTCCTAGCAGAAGACCTAGCAATTGATTCAATATAATCTTTTCACTTCATGCCAGTGGAAAAAAGTTGTATAAATTCAATCAAGGTCTGTTTAATTTATTTATTTTTTGTATTTTTCCAAAATTGAGGATAAACTGTCTAAAGTTCATGTTTTATTCAGGTACTTTTGATCATCTCAGTCATTATCAAGAACTGGATGTTGTCAGTGTTGCAGACAAGATTTTACTGGCTACATCCTGACAACTTTTTAATGCTGGGATTCAACTATTTCACTATACTGGCCTTGTTTTTGATTTATGAAGGTCAAGTAGCTCAGTTCTTAGATCTGACAGCCTGACTACCCACACGTATCATTTGATTATAGTGGTGAAGGCTTGTGCAGAACTAACCACACATTTTTGGTATGAGCCGAATACAGAGAACTGCCACAATGCCCCCAAAACAACCCTCCACAGATTTTGAATTCAGAGTTGTCCTTCCCTAGACTGTTCGCTACCCAAGGGTATAGGACCCAGTCTGTCCTGCTATTTACCGATAGCTATTGGGAGAAGAGATGGATTCATACCTTTCTCAAGGGTATCAGCATGTAAGTGAATGTAATGAACTAGACTGGAATTTGAACTTGGTTCTCCAGTTTCTCAATCCGTGCTGCTATCTATCTATCTATATATATATATATATATTTTAGCACAACTCTTCGGCAGAATTGAGTCACTGTAAGTCACTGTGTGTTTATCTAAATCTAAAAATAAACACGCTAAAATTCACCTTCATCCCTGACGGTGTGCTGATGGCTTACTGGGAGAAGTTCCGACTGACGCAAATTCAGTCGGGTTTCGATCCTAGCTAGAGGCAACTGGACGTCTAGCCACACTGATGAGCTGTGAAACAGCGAAACAGTCTGTCTGTGAATGACAAATATATATATATATATATATATATATATATATGATACTAAATTAGAATTGGTAGGGATTATTCCAAAGAGAACTTTTCAGTCCATATGAGAGCTCAATGTATGATACAGAGCAAATTATAAGAATAATTAGGAAAAAACCTTAAAAATCCATATTCAGTAATAAACTTCTTTTGATGAATATAATTATATTCATCTCATCAGACTGACTACATTTTATATATATATATATATATATATATATATAAGTAGGGTGCATGCTGAAAACTTCTCAGTCAAAAATGGAAAAAAATTAAATTTTGATGTTGGGAAATTCCCCTCATGAAAATAGTTTAAATTAATTTTAGTGTGCAAATTTATACTCGCCCACCCAAATTTAAATCTTCCCCTTGACTCAAAAACACTCTGGTGATTGGCCTACTTCTTCAGCCATTTATATATTTATACTTCTATATGTGCAGGTATTCAGGTATTTTTTTCTTCTGTTCTTAAGGCCAAGTCCCTTCAAAACATTGGCAATCATAACCACTCCACAGATTCTTGCTTTTTTTTTATTATCTGTGAATTGCCCCGAATTCTTGAGAAATTTAGTGGAATAGTCTCCCATTACTTTCTCCATGGTTTAGAATTCAGAATTTTCCTTCTCTTAGACTAGAAGGTCTTTTTCAATCTTTGTAATCTTGCAGAGTTCTCAGATGACCTCCTCATGTTTGATTCACTCAGACTGACTAGTTTTTTCGCCATAGATTTTGGATATTCAGATCCAAATAATCATAAGTCTGAGGTCATAAATGAAAGAGTCATGAATCAATCTTGCAAGTTCAACATCAGAAAATGCTGGGAACATAAAAGGGTAAGAAGTGCACATTAACAACTACCTTCTTTACCCACAAAGAGTCAAGCAATCTTGTGGTCCAAAGTAGTGTTCTTTTATTGGGGTAAGAAAGATTGTGATTGGATGAGACTGGTAGGAAAGTGCAAACAATTACTATATTATGAATACCTACTAAAATTGCTCCAATCTTGATTCTGATTTTCTTTTTACACAAATAGCACAAATTCTTTTTTGGGGTAAGACTTTGTAGCGGACCGTGGGGGTGAAGATTTGAAGAGATATCAGAAGGTTAAACTTTCCTGCTGGCCGCCGGTCCAGCTACATGAGAATGTCGGACATTATATTAAGTCCAAAGAAGATAAAGAAAACAAACAAGAAGACCGATATACATGGGTAAACAAATATATATTATGGGTAAACAAATATATTAATACACGAAGACATGAAAAGTTACATAGTGTTTGTATGGAGAAGTTATGTGTGTGTGTGTTGTGTTGAGTGTTCGTACGTACGTGTATTGTCCTTAGCGTGTTCCCAGAATATGGGAAACGCTGTATCTGTGAGATGTCACATATAAGTGAAAAAGAGAAAGTTTTACCTCGCCTCTGCACGAGGTTGCGGCCCAAGGCCTGAGTTGAGAAAGAGAGAGAGAGAGAAGGGTCAGCCAGTATTTATAGTCAGGGGATAGAGACCCCTGTTGAAGGATTAAGGAACTGAGGAGGAGCTAACTCCGACAACTTGGTTTTCTCCTTCATTGCCATACACCTAAGGCTATAGATCCCAGTCTATGCTACTATTTATTTAATCTGTAGCTGGTCGAGAAAAAAAGAGTCAGATTCATGCCTTTCACAAAACTATCTGTACAAAAAGGAATACAAAAGATTAGCCTTGAATTTGAACTTGGTTCACTGATTCCACTTTCTGTGCAGATATTTATTACAGTAACCACACATCCCATATACTAGTACATTATCCCAAAAATGGCTTAAATATTACACTTAAAATGGGTTAAATAATGTCCATAAAATGGCTTAAATAGTATCACTAAACTGGATTAAGTAGTAGCCCCCAAAAATGGCTTAGACAGTTCGTATAAATATAGTTTGAATATTATCCCTAAAAATGGCTTAAATATTACCACTAAAAATGGGTTAAACAGTACACCTAAAAATGTTTTAAATAGTAACTGTAAAAATGAGTTAAATAGTACCCTAAAATGACTTAAATAATATCCCTAGAAAATGGCTTAATTAAATAGTACCCATAAAATGGCTTAAATCGTACAACTAAAAATGGCTTAAATTATAAATAGTACCCCTAAAAATGACTTAATTTATATCTTTTAAAAACGGGTTAAATAGTACCCTTAAAAAATGGTTTAGATAGTACCACTAAAAATGGATTAAATAGTACCCTTAATGGCTTAAAAAGAATCCCTAAAAATGACTTAAATAATATCCCTAAAAATGAGTTTAAAAATATCATAAAATAAACATTTTTTTGTTGTTGATTAGCACAATCAACTCTTCAGCTTGTCGGTATGTAAAAATGTCATAGAAGCAATTAATAATATTCTAAGTGAAATTAGGTATAATTTAAAAATATTAAAATAAGTCAATTATTTTATATACCAATGAGATAAGTAAAGTGGAGTATTTAAATTTTAAATATAATTTTAATTATTATAAACTAAATAAGATTGTTTTTTTCTACATTTGGTTTTTAAAATATTTATTTTATTATTATAAAGTAAACGACTTTGATTTTATTAAGCTGTTATTAAAATATTGTCTGTGTGTGTATGAAAGTAGGATTCACGCGCGCGCACACACACACACACACACATGTGCAAGCGCGTGTGTACACGCACGCAGACGCAAGTACACACTATCTTTTGACATACACACATTGCCTACATGAAAAGAAATTTGTGTTGTCTCTTGAACTCCTCTCTAAAACCTTGCAGCTCTGTTTAGAAACTTCAAACATTACCAAGATGCCAGGCGAAATACATTGTAACAGAAGCAGACAGACAGATAGAACTTTCGACAACTACACAAAGATCAATAAAAGACATCAAGTTTTGTTCTGACCATTTCAACCTTTCTTTCTTTACGATTCTTTTTTTTTTATTTTCCCTATCTGCGACTTTTTTCTTTGTGCCTTTCTCTCTGATTCTTTCTTTCTTTTCAATTCTTCCTTTCGTTCTTTGTTTTTATAATCTTTTCTTTCATTTTTTGGTTTCTTTCTTTTCAATTTTCCCCTTCCATTTATTCTTTCTTTTCAATTCTATCTTTTTTGATATTTTCTTTTCAATACTTTGTTTCTTTTCAATTCTTCCGTTCTTTCTTTTTAAATCTCTTTTCTTTCTTTTTAATTAATTTTTCTTTGTTCTTTTTTCATTCTTTCTGAAAAACAATTCGTAGTTTTTAATTCCTTCGATTTTTTCTTTCATTTTTTTTCATGTTTTCTTTCTTTCTAGTTATTTCTCTTTAAATCTGTTTTTGCTTTTGAATTTTGCTTCTTTCTTTCTATCTTTCTTTTTGTCTTTTTTTTTATTCTTTCACTCCCTTTTTTGTTTTTGATTTTTTCTTTCGTTCTTTTTTCTTTCTCTTTAATTTTTTGTTTTCAATTCTTTTTCCTTCTTTTGTTATTTCTTTCACTTTTTATTCTTCATTTTTTCTTGCTTTTTTTCATTCTTTTTTTATTCTTTCGCTTTCCTTCTCTTTCATGTTTTTGATTCTTTCACATTTTTCTTTGTTGTTTTCGATTCTTTTTTGTTTCCATTCTTTTCCTTTTCTTTCCGATTCTTTTTCTTTCTTTCTTTCACTTTTCTTCTTCCTTCATTTCTTGTTTTTGATTATTTCACCTACTTTCTTTTTTGTTTTCGATTCTTTTTCTCTCTTTCGTCCTTTTTTCTTTAACTTTATTTCTTTTTCCACTATTCCTTTTCATTCCGATTCTTTTTCTTTCATTCTTTTTAATTCTTTCTTTCTCGTTTTCGATTCTTTTTATTTTCTTTCCGATTTTTTCTTTCTTTTTTTCTTTATTTTCCTTTCCTTTCTTCTCTATTCTTTTTCTTTCTCTTCTGATAATTCAACTTTCTTTTTGGTTTCAATTCATTTCCTTATCTTTCTGATTTTTTCTTTCTTGTTTTGATTGTTTCACTTTCTTTTTCGTTTTCGATTCTTTTCTTCTTTTTTATTCTTCTACTTTCTTTTTGATTTCAATTCATTTCCCTATCTTTCTTGTTTTTGTTTTATGCTTTCACTTTCTTTCTTCCTTCCTTTCTTTCTTTTTTATTCTTCCACTTGCTTTTTGTGTTCGATTCTTTTTCTTTCTTTTCAATTCCATCTTTACCCGTCATTCCTTCCTTTCTTTTCGATTCTTCCTACTTTTTTAAAACTTCTTATTTGCTTTCTTTTTTCTTTCTCTCTTTTCGATTCTTTTTCTTTCTCTTCAATTCGTTCCTTTTAGTTTCCTTTCTTTTATCTTTCTTTCTTCGATTCTTTTCCTTTATTTTTTTTACCTACCCACTTTATTTCTTCATTCTCTTAGTTTTCTCTGTTTATATATTTTCTCATTCCAACACACCTTTTCCCTTTGCTCTTCCTTTCCATTCAACAACAACTTTTGTCTTTCTCTCTTTTTCAACCTCTTCTCACTTCATGCGCATCTTGTTTGCTACACAGCCCCAAGTAACGATGCCACATTGATAAAGATTTGTCTTTTTCTTAATTTGTACTTGATGTGTGTCTATGTGTGTATACACTACAGAGGACACTTCTTGCCGCTTTTCACGTCAGCTTCTCCTCCTCCTCCTCCTCCTCCTCCCCATATCGGATGCGATGTTGTCAGTCAGCTGTGCAAAGGGGATAAATAACGCTCTTCGCCGGTCGAAATGGAGTTTTCACCCAATCTACACACACACACACACGCAGACACGCGCGCACGCATGCACACACGCAGGCACGCGCGCACGCATGCACACACGCATGCGCGCTTGCCGGCACGTGTAGAAGCTTGTCACTAACGATCAGAGTAGCAACGTAACAGCCGCTCCTTTCTGCGGCAGATCTTTTGAACTCTTGTCAAAGACTGCTACAATCACCACCCAGTGTTCCCTCGTGCGCGCACTCATCATCGCTTCTCCGCAAATGTCGACTGGTATTTGTTGTTAAACCCAGCTGTAGGCTTCAACTTGCTCATCTGAAGAGGTCTCCTTTCCGCATTCGAAGCGACACACACACACGCGCACGCACACGCACACACACAGAAAGGCAAAGATAACCACAATGATAAGGAAAAGTCTAGTTTTCTCGGTGGACCATAATATTTCTTTCAAATTTTATCTTCATATCATTATGCTAGAGCTAGTTTAAGCACCCCAAATCATGAATATTAATAAAAAAAAAAATGGAAAAAAGAAAAGAAAATTTTTTAAAAAGTTAAAGTTAATGTGGGGGGAGGGGTCCAGTTTACTATGTAAATTCATGATAAAAATATCTAAAAAAATAATAAAAAAAATTAAAATGAAAAAAAAAACAAACTAAAATTCATAATCTGGAGTTATTTTTTATTATATTGCTATCGATTAAGATGATGAAATTATTAGGGCCAGTGCAAAGGTCTGACCCCCCCTCCCGAATCTATGATACAGCCCCCTCCAATCTATGATACATTTCCCCACCACACCCAAATCTAAGATAGGGGGCCCCCACTTTACAACATTTACAAGGTAGGTTTCAATTAAGAAAAGAAAATACAAATTTTATTGTAACTTAATTATGTACAATAATGAATCGCATGCAATATGAATGAACAATTCAACTAGAAAAATAGAAAAAAATAAATACAATGTATCTAAAAATACAAATTAGAAACATGTCATAATAGATCATTCCATCTTAAATAAATCAACAGTGTTTTGTGGCAATTTTTAACATTAATTTGAGATTTTTCTTGTTAAAAAGTTGAATAACACATTCAACATTATGAATTATAAAAAATAGTGAATTTCATCCTTTAATAGTCAGTTGTAGTTAGTTTAATTTGTAATGTATATTAGGTAGAAAAAAGCAAATGTTAGTAAGATAGCGAGGGTCACAAAGCACTACCTGGGGCCCCTCATCAGGCTCCCCCTCTCCACCATTGTGGGGTGAGTGTGTCTGAGGTCATACTCACCAGCCTTGTATATAGATTTTTATAGGGTGTTTTCTTTACTTCTTCAGGTAAATATTGGGAGATGCAGGTTCTTAGTGCTATATTTATATTATATTCATTTTTCTAAGCACGATAAGAATCTATAGCCTCCAATATTTACCTAAAGAAAAAATATATGCAGAAAACACTATAATAATAAAAAGGTAAGTATATTGGAGATTAAAAATTATTATTTAATCGATACACACATATATGCACACACACAAATACACATTATTTTACAAATCACGTCATATGAACAATTTGTTTTGTCTTTCAGAGGGAGGGATCGGTTTACAATGAATTTACATAGCAAACTCATGCCATACGTGATACATGCTTAGGCGACCATGTATTTTTCGATACATGACTAAGGAGGCAAATTTTCTCCCACAGTAGCTTGTCATTTCTTTCTGCAGTAGACCAGTTGCCATCTAAGGCTATAGAACCCTTTCTGTCCTGTTACTTACCCATAGCTGGGGAGAGAAGAAGAGGCTTCATACCTTTCCCAAGGGTATTAGCACATAAGTGAACGGAATGGATTTTGAACTTGGCTCTCCAATTCCACAATCTGAGCCGCTATCCATTACTCCACCATGCTTCCCCATAGCAAACTGGACGTCTTATTAACTTTTAGATCATGAATATTTTTTTAAATAATTATAATTTTTTAAAAGTTCATAGCAAACTGGACCTCCTAAAAACTTTAAAAAAATTATAATTATTTAAAAAAAATATATTCAGGATCTAGGACAGAGATGGCGAACCTTCATAGTTGCCAGATTGTTTTTTGATACTTTTAATGTTTCATAAACATAAAATGGGTCACTCATATACTTACCGATGTTGTTTTTAATGAGAACCTGTTGCTGCGTCTTAGTTGCTAATGTAATTCGAGGTAACTAAAAGAACCATCACAAAGGAATTCAGAATAGTTACAAATTTTAAATTATCTGAGCAGACATGTTTGGGTATACACAAGATGCAAATAAAACTTGAAAATCACTAATTTGATTGACCCAGCCATATTTCATAATGTCATTTCACTAACTGTTCGTGGGTTAATAAAAGCTGATGGTGGGTCAGTTCATGGCCCGTGGGTCAGTGGTTTGCCATCTCTGATCTAGGGTGTTCAGTGATAAAGAAAAATATTGAAAAAAATGGTTAATTCTGGTCAGTGTTCCTATTGAACAACCCCCACCATTTTCTCAAGCAACATATTTTCATAACCTATTTTGCATCGACAACCCCCACCAAGCAACATATTTTCATAACCTATTTTGCATCGACAACCCCCACCAAGCAACATATTTTCCTAACCTATTTTGCATCGACAACCGCCACCAAGCAACATATTTTCCTAACCTATTTTGCATCGACAACCCCCACCAAGCAACATATTTTCATAACCTATTTTGCATCGACAACCCCCACCAAGCAACATATTTTCATAACCTATTTTGCATCGACAACCCCCACCAAGCAACATATTTTCATAACCTATTTTGCATCGACAACCCCCACCAAGCAACATATTTTCATAACCTATTTTGCATCGACAACCCCCACCAAGCAACATATTTTCATAACCTATTTTGCATCGACAACCCCCACCAAGCAACATATTTTCATAACCTATTTTGCATCGACAACCCCCACCAAGCAACATATTTTCATAACCTATTTTGCATCGACAACCCCCACCAAGCAACATATTTTCATAACCTATTTTGCATTGATTAAAAATAATGAATGAAATTTAAAATTTCCAAAGGGGGTGCTGAAAAGTTTTCACTAGATCTAGAATAATGAACTAGACCCATGAAATAAACTGCGTGTCTTGGTGCCGGGGAGGTGGGCGTTAAGCTAATTGTGGGGGTGGGGGCGTGAATAAGCATTTGCCCACTAAAATTAATATACATTTCATGAGGCGTGCAGAGGGGTGGGAACAAAAGTATTTTTTCAGTAGGGGAAGGGGGTAGGTTCTCCCTTGGCGACTGGCCAAATGCTATTCTATGTCATCTGCTCTTGAAAAAGACCTCCAATCATTGGTTAACTGGGACAGGAAATGGCTTGTAAATTTTAATGCTTCCAAAACTAAACTGTTCTAATTTAGAGAAACTTCCTGGAGATCGTCTCACTGCATCTTCTTGGCCTCACATTTTCAAATGACTTGAATTAATAGCTGCATCTACTGCAAGGAAAGTTGGTTCATTGTATCGTGCCAGAAGGTTTTTCTCATCAGAGTTCATCTTTTACATTTACAAATCTACTATTTGACTGTGCATTGAGTACTGTTGCCATAATTGGTCTGGTACTCCTGCTATTCATCTCGAGGTTCTTCATAAAATACAAAGAAGGATCTGCAATGTTATTGATCCTGACTTGGCATCTCGACTTCAGTCATTTTCTCATCAACATGATGTGGCTTCCCTCTATTTTTTTCTACAAATATTTCCATGACAACTGCTCTGACAAGCTTTTTACCCTGATGCCTGGACTATGTAAGTTTAAGCATGCTACTAGATTGGCATCTATGTCCCACCCTTTTATTGTTGAAATAGTTAAATGTAACCACCATTTCTACTCCAACACTTTCTTTTATTGCACTTCCTGACAGTGGAACTCCCTTCTGTTTACTTGCTTCCCTGAAAACTGCAATATTCTAAAATTTGAATGCAATGTCAATCACCATCTTCTGTCATCTTGAACCCTGTTCATCTTTTATTCTTTCCTCATCCCCCTATACTCAGCCTTTTCTCTCACTTTCACTCTCTGTAACTCCCTGTGTACTAGTGGCATTCCTGCCTTGCTTGGGGTGAAATGAAAAAAAAATCACCTCCCCGCACACTGAATTTCAACTTATTTCCTACTTTATTGCTCAAAATTCTTTAACTATATGTCCTCTTCCCACAGTCCACATGTTTGGTCATTTAAATACTGATTTAGAGAAATGGGTCAAACCGAGAATTTTTCAGCACCCCATTATACATATACCTCCTAGTTTTTCAAATTAAAGAAAAATAATGTGTTGAAAAAACAAACAAACAAAAAACTTACTCACATGGCTGCCACCCTTAAGATGAAATGTAACAAAAATTAGAAGAATGCTAAATTCTAGTGACATGGGGGAACAGACTCTTTCATGGATGTGTCCTTGAACGTGACAACTTTAACTTTTTCCAGTCAAGGGAAATTGTTTTTTATCCTCCTTATCCTCATAATCTCCACTTCCTATCACCACCTAATATCACACAGCTCATTCATCATAACCATTTTAACAGTAACCTTCTACCTTGGGTGGTTCTCGAACTTTAGTATAAAAAACATCAATCTCCATCATTTGTCGATCATCATAACATCTGTCCATCAGGTCATCTGTCCATGATCTGTCCAGTTGTCAATCATTATGTCATCTGTCCAGTTGTCCATCATTATGTCATCTGTCCATCGTCTGTCCAGTTGTCCATCATCTGTCCAGTTGTCCATTATCATGCTATTTGTCCATCATATCATTTGTTGTATACTTCCTCGTTCTGTGGAGGTATTTTGGTTGACAGGGGTCGATCCCATGACATATCTTCTCTTGCTTGTCTTCTCCCAGTTGCCGGTTGTTTTTTTAGTTTGGCAATAAATGAGAACTTCAACAAAAGGGATTTTAAACTAATCTATTTTATTAAACATGTCGACATCTACATTTTTAACTAGACAGTGGGTTTGTTCTATCACCCCCACTGAGGAGTAAGTTCCTCGAGACACATCTACTGTGTATGACATGTAAAACTTAACACCCTGAAATCCCTTTCTATCTCTCTAACATTCCTACGCTAAAAAATAACAATCTGCTATACTATTATTTAACACATTGAGTCTCCATAACCAGAGTCACTCCTTCTTATCCTCATAATCTCCATTTCTTACCCCACCTCTTTTTTCATTCACATCCCACACCTCATTCATTATAACCACTTTAACAGTAACTCTCTATCTGGCATGGTTGTTAACCCTAGAACACTAACCATCAATTAAAGTGACACCACTACTAACCATGGGTATATCCTACCCGATTTTGAAAATATCAAAAAAAATATTAACCCTAGAACACTAACCATCAATTAAAGTGACACCACTACTAACCATGGGTATATCATACCCGATTTTGAAAATATCAAAAAAATATTAACCCTAGATCACTAACCATCAATTAAAGTGACACCACTACTAACCATGGGTATATCATACCCGATTTTGAAAATATCAACAAAAATATTAACCCTAGAACACTAACCATCAATTAAAGTGACACCACTACTAACCATGGGTATATCATACCCGATTTTGAAAATATCAACAAAAAAAAATTAAATATAAATCTTTATTTGAAATATTTTACATGCAGGCACTTCAAACTTTGTACTTTGAGTTAACATCAATAGGAACTGAAAAACATTATTTAGGTAAGAAAATCAGGAACTGAAAATTGTAATTAAAAAAGAAGCTTGATTTTATCTCATTCAAAAATTTACTTTATAAGAAAAAAATATTCACACCTGGTTAAAATGAAATCTAATAAAAATTAGTAAAATGTCGAACATAACTGAAGAAATAGTTACATACATTAAAACATAAAACTCAGAGAATGTATGTCAGTGTTCTAAATCTAATTTTAAATCAAATTGTTATCTCCTGACTCTGGGACTTTTGCTCTTTTATGGTTCTTGCTCCTAAATAATTTTTTCTTATATTCTTTCACACTCTGTAACAATCTGCGTCTTAGAGGGCTTTGTTGCCTTTCTTGAAGTGAAATTGATTAATTTTTTTAAATTCAGCAAAAATATGTAGGCGTATTGCTATGTTGCTTATCTGTTTACCTGTTGTCCTCATGACCCGTGCTGCAAAAGCATAAAAAGGGAGGTGTTACTCTGGAGTTAGGATCTCCAGGAGAATGTATTTTTAAAACATTTTGTGCACTACCTAACCCTATGGTTCCCAAAGTGGGATGCACACCACACAGGGGGTAATTTGATTTTTAAGAGGGGCAAGTGTAAGTATGAGTGTGTGTGTGTGTGTTCATACATATGGTTCATACATATGGTGCATATACTGTTACGCATACATAAAAATATTTGTATGTATGTACAGGTGTAATTACATATGTACTGCATATATATATATATA
Organism: Acanthosepion esculentum; assembly: GCA_964036315.1. Classification (NCBI taxonomy): domain Eukaryota; kingdom Metazoa; phylum Mollusca; class Cephalopoda; order Sepiida; family Sepiidae; genus Acanthosepion; species Acanthosepion esculentum. The sequence continues at coordinate 116,175,552 of OZ038479.1, forward strand.
TATATATATATATATATATATATATATATATATATATTATAAATTAACTGATTTAAAATATGTTTTTTTCGCTACACAGTAATAACCAAGTTTCAAAAATGGAAGCTAAAAGCTTCGAATTTCATTTTGTAATTAAATTAAAAACATTAGTTCCATTTCATCCTCAAGCGAATGTTTTTAATTTAATTACAAAATTAAATTCAAAGCTGTTAGCTTCCATTTTGGAAACATGGTTATTACTGTGTAGCGAAAAAAAACATTTTAAATCAGTTAATTTATAATATTAATGCTCTGTAATTTTACATTGAGCACTATTTTGTAAAAATAAAAATATCTATAAGAACACTGGATTATATATCTTACTGTTCTTTCTTTTTATTTATATATACATATATATATATATATTATAAATTTTTACATGCTGGCAAAAAGGGGTCCATATGTAAACATTTTATTATAAAAAATTTATAATAAACAATAATTGCTCTATACTCTTGGTATTGAGTCCTCTTTAGAATTAATGTTGTGACTGTTAGAATTTATATTATTTTCATTCTCATTACATTTGTATATATATATATATATATCTATATATATATATATATATCTATATATATATATATATATATATATATATATATATATATATATATATATATAAAGAAGAAATATAGTCTTAAGATGTGCTATATTTATGGGATAAAGTGCTCAATATCAGAGATAGAGTGTGTGTAAATATAAAAGCGAACATAGATGTCAACACTTGGAGGCGATATATATATATATATATATATATATATATATATTTATATATATATATTTTTATTTATAAAATATTGTATTACTAATATATATATATATTGTATATTATATATTGTATTAAATATTGTATTATTAATATATATATATATATATATATATATTAGTAATACAATATTTTATAAATAAATATTTTTTTATAAATATTGTAAAATTCTAAGATTAAATGATAAATAATATTGCATATATACAGTCTCAAGTTCTTAAGGAAAGTTAAGTTAATGACCGTTTATGTTTCCTATACATGAATAGGAACTCACTTTTTGAATGATATATTACAATGCGTGGGCATCAGGATTTTAGGTGGGGTTTGGCCAAAAAATAGTTGGGAACCACTGATGTAGCCGAAAGATAAGGTTGATTTCAGCCGCGAAGCCTCAAAGAGTTGCGTCCCTTTAATCACTTTCCTATGAATCCTTTTAAATTTATTGGTTCTTCCCTACAAACTGATTTAAGAAGTAGCAAGCTTATTGCTTCTCTTTAAAACATCACCAAAGTTAAGCAACGCCAAGTCTGGTCAGTACCTAGACGGGTGACCGCTTGGGAATACCAGGTTCTATAATTGGGAATCTTTTGAATGGTTAATCATAGAGCAGATTTCTAATTTCTGTTGGGTTTGTCATATTTACTTACACGCAAATACCCCTGGGATAGGTATGAATCCATCTCTTCACCCCACCAGCTAATTAATTAGTAAGACTTGTATTACTAAATCATTATTATCCCCCCTGACATTTTTCCATGTAAATAATGTTTGCTTAAATAACCTGCAAAGCCATAGAAAACAAATCAATCAATCAGTGATAATGCTTCTCTATCATTATTTCCAGATGAGGTTTGTTCCACCAGTCTATACCTTTAGAGCTAGGACTTTCCATGCCACCTACACAGAGTTGAATTATCTTCATTCTATTTGTATTCCTTTGGTAAGGATGAAGTCTCCTCAGACAGCGTCTTCCTGAGAACCGCTGCTTCGTGAAACAGAGTTCCAAACAGATGCTTTACTGATCACTACAATCATAACCTCGAGGGTCAATTGTTATCTATCCTAAATATCCTCCCAAATTTGCACTTCTCCCTTCCTTTTCTTATGTCTGTACATCAAATCACACTAAAAACACTGGTTCTTGTCTGAACCCCAAAGTTGAGCTCGGTCATTACGGTGGGCTAGTTAAGAACATGGGGGACTGTAAATATTTTAACAGAGGATGGAAAATGTTACACTGAGAACCAAACATGTATTGGACTAGTGAAAGAAGCATTTCAAAAGCTAAGCAAGGGACTGAGAAATGGGAAACTTTTGGTAGAAACAAAGAAAAGAGTGCTGGATTGCATGATATCCATAAAATGGCAGTGCATGCTGGGAAATCTCCCCCACAGATGTGGGAAAAACTAAAGGCAGCAGAAATAGGCTTCTACAGAAGGAGACTGTAAAATTCCATGGATGCTAGTCTTAAAGAAAATGGCAACAGAAGGAATGTTATACTCAGAAAAACAAAGCTGAGATTCCTTGGACACATAATAAGGAAGGAGTTCTTAGAAAACCTGACTCTCACAGGGCATATATTAAAGGCAAGAGAGATATTCAAGAGTGCTTGGAAAACTTGATACTCATAGGACAGATTAAAGGTAAAATGGAGAGAGGTAAACAAAGCATAATCTACCTAGCAAGCTTGAGTAAATGGATGGCGGAACAAGATATAGGAGAGATAACAAAAAGACAAAATTTATTAACACAAAGACAAGGAAAATATGTAGAGCCATGATTGTCGACGTGCTAGAAGGGTATGGCACATAGAAGACTCAGGAGTTCTTTTTTCTTTTAATACTATCAATTAATCAATCCAGATTACGAATTTAAAAAAAAAAAATTACTTATTTAAATTTTAAGAATGGAAGATGGGACACTGAGATCTGAATGTGAATTGGACGAGTGAAAGAACCATTCCAAATACTAAGCAAGGAGTTGAGAAACAGAAAGACTGTGAAAAACAAAGAAAAGGGTTCTAGATCCAGCCTCTTTTATAGCAGTGAATGTTGGACAATTTCCCCAAGGATGAGGAAAGAACTAGAAGCAGCAGAAATGTTTTACAGAAGGGCATTGAGAATTCTATGGATGGCGCAAGTAAGCAGCAAGGAAGTCTTAAAGAAACTGGTAACACGATGAACACGTATACTCATAATCAGCAAGAGGTAGCTGAAATTCTTTGCACACATAATGAGGAAGGAGGGCTTGGAAAACATAATCCTCGTGAGGCATATTGAGGGCAAGAGAGAGGGGAAAGCAGGGAAAAACTTACTTGACAAGTTTTGGGGGATGGGAGTAAAGGGAGAAAAACTTCTAAGAGCCACACAAGATAGGAAGTTGTAGAGAGCCACGATCGCCTACGTCCTGAAGGAATGCAGCACATAGAAGAAGAAAAATATAACAATTTCTAGATGTAACAGTAAGTTCTATTCTAGCAGCTTCCTGTCTTGCACTTCTTGTCTGTGGAACTCTCTTCCAGCTTTCCTATCAGTTCCAGTCTTCAAAAATTTAAGTGCAACATCAATCGTCGTCATCTGTCTCCTTGAATACTGTTCTTCTATTGTCCTTTCCCCTCATTAACGTTTTCTCAGTTTCTTTCATTCTCAGTAACCCCTGGCATCTTTGTCAATTTGCTTCTGGTGAAATGATTAAAATAAAAAAATTATCAGTACAGTTTTTATTTGTGAGACATTTTGTTAAGAAAATTAAAGACAAATGCATTCTATACAAAAATACACACACACGTTCATTAACATTCACTCATACAAACACGCACTACCTTTTAAATGCAAGTGTTTGTAAAGATTTAATCATGCTTAGAAAACCTGGGTTTTAAATTAGAGCTAAAATGTGAATGAAACAGACTGTTCAGAATTATCTCCCTTTAATTGTGCGTGACAGTAATGGATGCGTAGGTTTTTAAGTATTTCTTTGAAATCAATCCGGATTCATCTCTCAATTTTAAAAGAAACATTTCTTAGCTTGATGGAATAAATGTTTTTCCCTTAATTAATATAATTTTTTTTCCTGTCTTTTTTCAAATAAATTTTGTGTTAGGGCCAAAGTAATAAATAAAATGTATCTTTTGTCTAATCAGTTAAAAAGGATAATGATATAAGAAGATAAATGAAAGGAATCCTTTTACAATATTGAACTTGATATTATTATTATTATGATGGTAATTATTGTTATTTATGACACTTCTTTTACACTGAAGCTGAACTTATGACATACATCTCAATGGACTCTCCTCTCAATCCAATCATGTTGTCACTTATACTCCTTCTGTACCAACTTAGGACATTCAGTCTTATCAGCTTGTCCACACATCCTGCATTTGTTTTCTTCTTGTGATATGTCTATACTGGCCTTGACTGCATTAATTCTCATGTCCTGTCCCTGTGTTTTTGTAACTACATCTGCACAAAATATGAATAAAGAATATATATCAAAAGAAGTAAGAAGAAAAGGAGAAAGTTTCATTTCCTGTCTTCCAAGATGTTCACTACTGCATAGCCATATAAAACAACTCATTGCATTTTAAGTTATTCACCAAAAAGATAAGTAACTATTATTTTCTGTTCAATCACATTTTATTCTTTCCCCTTCACAAAAATTGCTTTGTTTTAAATAAAAAACAAAAACAAAATATAAAACATATACATATATTTTTATATGTGCAAAGATTTTGTTACTGACGACAAAATTTCAAACTTTGTTGCAAAATTTCTGCATATAAAAACGTTATATTTAACAAACTCTTGTTAATTAATCATGTCATATTTATATCATATTATACATTACATATTCTATATATGTTATGTGCTATGAATTGGGATTAAATACTGATCAAGTATGAATCAGAACCCGACTGAATGATAAGATAAAGAACAAATACGAAACACTTATAAATCTAACATGTTTCACTCTTATTAAAGCTTCATTAGAGGATGAGATACAGAGAAAAAAAAATGTTATTTTATTTTTTTTAATTTTTATTTTTCAGGCATCACATACATCTGAGTTGTTAAACATCATTAGTATAATTTGTGGTATTCCGAACTCAATTTAAAACGTTTTTCATAAGTTTGTAACTTCAAAAGAACATATCACATCTCCATCAATGCTTAACAAGTATAATTTATGGTGTTTCTTATTCAATTATACTAACACTGCTTAGCAAGTCAAACGCACGTGAAGCCTGATTGACTAATGAAAATCAAACAACAGAAAAATAAAAATACCAGAATTTCTTTTCTTCTCCATATCTCATTTTCCGATGAAGCTTTAATAAAAGTGAAACATGTTAGATTGATAAACATTTCCTATTTGTTCTTTATCCTAACATTATAGTATAGCTGGCAACTTGTATTTGAGGATACTTGTCTACTAAGGTGGCTAGCCAATCCCTATTGCAGACGCTTGCTCAGGCACATTTGTGTTTGTTCAACACCCACAGAGGCCACTTGTAGTTTATACTGCAACTATGCTGAACAGGCCTTAATTACAGTTTCTGTGAAAGATCGTGTTTTCTAGCATGACTAACAATCTAAACAAGGCCAGAACACTCAAACCCTTGGTCACAGTGATTTTTATACATCAAGAGCAGTTTTGGAGGAAAGATGTATGACAAAGTGGAAAAGAGTCACACAAAAACTTTTTCCACTTTGTCATACATATATATATATATATATATATATATATATATATATATATATATATATAGTGTTATATATTATATATTGTTAATCTATATTATTATATTTATTGCGTACTAGCTTAAAAGCCACCCTATCAGGTGACATTTAAGCTAGCTCCTGCAGAGGGCTCTTGATTGAGCTTTCAACACAATAAGCAGGAAAGAGCAGCAGATGCGATAGGCAACAACAATAAACTACAAAAGAACTCAAAATTGATCACTGCATTTAAGTATTGCATTGATATTTAAGCTTACCTTTTAAAAGTTCAATGATAATTCTTCTGATGTACGTAGGTCCTTACTTTCTGTACAAACAATTATGTTTATTTTATGGGTGACTTTCGCTGGATTTCATACTTGATTTTAATTATTCCAAAATTTATTTCCAAGTTATAAAAATTGTTATCATACAAAAATAATTTGTCGCAAAAGATTACGTAAAAAGTCACCAAAAACAATCGCAGTAATGAAAACTTGGGTATCCAAAATTTCAGTTATTGCAGGTCCAGATCCAGCCTGGAATGTTTTTAATTTTCTCATGGAGTCAGCCTGATTCCAAAATGGTGTGATATGTTGGGCTACAGCCTCTAAGAGTGAAGTTGAAAAAATGTGACACCCTGATATTCACATGTCTTATATAGATTATATATATTGTTGGTCATATTATATATATCATGTTATATTTAATGAACTCTTGTTAGTCATTCTTTGCTTCTCACTTTTCAATAAATTGAGGAAGTTCACACAAAGCCATGTAAAATTTAAAGCCTGCAACATTGACAAATTTTTAAAGTTTTTTATAAGTTTAGCTTTAACATTAAAAAGTAGTGCTTATAATAAATGTTCCTTCGTTTTTACAATGAGAGTCATTCTTGAATTAGAGTAAGGTTCATTGTGAAATCAAATAAGGAGATTAAAATACAAAATTTAAAATTCCCAATTTAAAATGCAATGTAAAGTAAAAATATCATGCACTGTATTTTAAATTTAATTATGCAAAATTTAACATGAAAAAAAACAAACATTCATATATAGTTCTCTTGAAGGTTTTGAAATTCTTTATTATTTGAATGATGTAAAAAATGATATCTATTAATAAATACAAGATGTTTTCATGGCTAAAGCTCATTGTGATAATTTTACAAGTCATAATTGTGTTGATACATTAAAATCAGAAAAAGATCTAAAAGGATATCTTTTACTCTGCTGGAACATAGAAGAAATATTGTACAGTATTATGATTAAGGCTACACTTAATTTTTATATTAATCATAATTGGTTTAGGATTTTTACCAGTTTGTTGATATGTAATTTTTTTTTGTTTTTACTTGTTTTAATATTTTGTAGCAATTTTTTAATCTACACAAGTAATTTTTTTAAGATACTATAAATGAAAAGAAATTAAATTTCAAATTTTAACTAAACATTATTATATTTACCAGGGAGCCTACGTCGCAAACGGATGTGACACAAGGTCGAGGTTTAAAAGTGAGTTTAACGCCAATACCGCGCAAAAATTCCCAAGCCTCCTTGGCACTTTCCCTTTTGGGTGGTGGATGAATCAGGCGCCGGGCAATAAACCCAGCTCCCTCCTGAAAGAGAGGTGCTGCCTGGGGGTAAGGACTCCTGGCACTAGATATAATTATAAATTAACTCTGACAAAATAACAAAAATAAAACTCCTATGAAAATCGTTAAAGTCTGAAGTGAAAACTGTCTCAGAATGGGTTACAATTTAAAACTAGTTCATTCTTTATAAATAAACAAATAAAAAATAGCCAGTTTCGATTCTAGAAATTAATGTATAAATAACATGACTGAATAAAGTTTTCTGAAATGGTGAAATCTGGGGGATGAAGACAATAAATACTGTTGATTTTATTTTAGCAAATATCGTCAAAGTCATCACCGCTTTTTATTTCAAGCGGAAAACGCGCTGAGGGTCCAGGGGAAATAACTGTGATTGTACTGGAACGATTACGTTCTGCGTGTAAGTAGTTCTGTACCAGTTCTTCGTAGTCGGGACATTCAGAAACTGAGTTGGAAAGTTTTTGCAAATTGGCGCCGAAATGACTTCTAGTTTCTTGAATATATGTATTTTTTAAATTTATGTAGTTTTTTTTTACTTATAATGCATTATTATATTATGAATTGTTTTTGGAAAATTATTTTTCGAATTTAAAAAAATTAAAATGGCGATTCTTGTAGAAGCAACAAATCAAATCCGTTTGTTTTTGTTTTATTAAATGTCTTTAACACAAACATTAAATCCAGTAGTAGTGTAAATTCATTTGCAATAATAAAAAAATAATAACTGCCTATTCTAAAATACAATATCAAATTTTTGTTTAAACAGTTGGTAAAAAGTTAATTTTTAATAGCATTTTCAGGTGTAACAAGTTTAAGTATCTTTTATTTTATTTTATTTTTTTTAAACAGTAAATAATTTCAACTACAAAATTTTAATTAAAGCTAAATTTATTTTATTCTTTTTTTAGTACTTCTCAATTATTGTTGATTAATAAATAATAATACTTTTTAGTGACTTCAATTTTAAATTTGAATAATTTAGGTAAATATCTTTTGGAGATTGATGTACAGGTGATGTACTGGTTAGTGGTTTGGAATGAGAAATTGGTGAACCAAGTTGCATACATTTTCATGCAAATTCCCTTTGGAAAAGTACGAATCCACTTCTTCTACCCCCAGTTATAGGTTAAATAGTAGGGTAGACTGGGCTCTCTACCTGTGGTAGGCAACTAGTCTACAAGATGTACAATTCTGAATTCAAAAGTGTATGTGCTCCTGGCAAGTCACTGACAAAATCACAGAGACAAGATCATAGAGTTCACAATGGCTCTATAATCTGACTGACCCATGACTATATTAATATATTATTATTATAATTATTATTATCGACATCATCAGCTTATAATTCTCTTGTTCCTTCATTCCTTAGATGGTTAGTACATATATTATGCCCTGTAACAGCTTGCCTGTAGCCTGCTCTCAAATTCCAGATAAATGATGGGCTGTTTCTGTTTGATTTCAAGGATAGATGGAAGAACAGATATCAAAGGCAGAGTTTGGTTTTAGGGAAAGAAGGGAAAAGAAAAAATGAAATGGAAGATAGAAGAGGCAATAACACTCTCCTGTATTTAATGTCGGCTTCACTGAAATGGAAAGCATTGTTAATTTTTAATCTTTTCATTCATCTCATTTCTTTAAATAATGACCCACATTCATATTTATAATTGTTATTGCAATATTTCGTTAAATTTGTTAAGCTCAAATATTTAATGACGCTTTAGAGGAATTTCCATGGGTGTTTTAAAGTTGGGAACTCACAAGGAGTTTATTTAAGTGTTAATTTAAAAACTGAGATTCATCAGAAAATGAAAATAGGAAAACTGGGAAATTTCCACAGTTATTACTAGTTATTATTATTATCCTTGGTTGTTACGAGTTATTAGGTTGGTGCATAATTATCAAGCATTTTTAAACAATATTTATTATGAGAAAAGAAACATAACAATTCAACAATAACACTTTTAAATGAGTATGATTATTGACACACATTTTTATAACCTGAAAATAAAATAATATTTTTATTAAAAATGTAAACAAAACAGCAATTTTTATTAACAAATATCTTGCCTACAAAAACGCCTGATAATTATGCACCAACCCAATACTTGGTTATTATTTGGTTATTACTAGTTATTATTATATTTGGAAGTTAGTAAGGTTATTTTTTAATGTTCTTCATGTCTTATTTATCTTTTTAAAGTACGTAACAAGCGAAAATAAACTGTTGCAATTTTGTTACTGGAACTAAAGAAACTACAAGTTCTCAAGATAAAATTACATAAAATTTATATTTTCATCTTTATTCACATTTTTTAAAAAATTATCTATATATAAATTAAAGAGTTTTATATTATTAATGTTTTATAGTTTTCAGAAATTATTTCTATAGTTTTTTTTCATACAGGTACACAATCCCATATCCGAAATCCTTGGGGCGAGTTATGTTTTGGTTTTTTGATTTGTTTTGGTTTTCAGAAATTTAAACAATATTGCAGCAAAAATGTATGAATGCTTACACCATGAATGGTAAAAAAAGACTACAAATATTATTATGGTTTATTTATAGAGTAATATACTAATAAATGAAATAGATGGATAATTAAGACCATAAGTAATGTATAAATTTTATTTCTTTCAGACAAAAAATGTCTTGTATAACTTAAAAATGAACAGCATCAAATGATTAACTAAAAATATACATTGCACTTTTGTGCCTCCCTGTCGCTCACTAAAATATACATACCGTGCCTGCCTCTCTGTTGCTTTGACAAAAGTGACACTTTTTGTGTAACTGATAATGAGAGATAGTGCCTTTTCTTTTTCTCACTGTTACCCATAACGGTATCAGCACTTCTTTTTGACATTTTCACTGAATAAAGTTCCAAAAATTATTTTTTTAAAAATGAGTGAACAGTACACCCACATCTACCACAAGTGCTTGACAACAACTTAGGTTTGGCAGGCTCAGCCAGGCTGGGAGAGTAGTGGGCAGAGTTGGGTCGATCATGACACCTCTTGCCACACTATACTTAAGTGGTGTGAGTCAAGTAGGTAAGCTCTTTGTGTGCCAAACTCCACACGAAAAATATTTCAGAGGTTTTTGGTTTTCACATGTTCGGATCTGGTATTGTCAACCTGTACAAAAGAGTTCACAAAATACAAGGCTTGAGAGTCCCTTAAAGTAGAGGGTTACTGTTAAAATGGCTATGATGAATGAGATGTGTGATATCAGTGGAAGAGAAGTTGGTAGCAAGAGAAGATTATGAAGATAAGGAGGAAAGATTATGATTGACCTTTGACTTGAAGAGGTCAAAATTGAAGTGGCATAGTGTAAGCTTGCAATTTAATAAATTTAATGTCATCAAAGTTAGAGGATTTAAGTTGTTTGAATTTCTTATGTGAAATAATGTCTCTGTCTGAATTTCTAGGGTGAAGAGTTAGTATTACTTACATTCGGACTAATATCCACATCTTTGTTGTCATTATCAAAGCATTTCAGCTGTATTCCCTCCAGCTTTCTTCAGGTGTCTGTTAATCTGAGTAACCTTCAGGAAATTTTAAACTGAATCCTGTATTTAATCTACAGGGGTCAATTTTTCTTAATCTGTTGTTCATGACTATAAACATTTTGACATTTTGTACTGTTCAATTATTGCTTACTCAGTTTCCACTGAGTCTGTACTACCTGAGTCAGGGATTGAACTCACAATTACTATTGTCAAATTCATGAACAAATGCTCAATAGCCTAGTGGATAAAGGTGTTGCATCATGAATTTGTTCACATAGTAACTATGAGTTCAATTCCTGGGTCAAGTAGTAAAGGCTTAGTGGAAATAAGATGAATAATAACTGAGCAGTAAAGAACAAGCTGACACAGGTACAACAGAATGGGAATAATTTACTACTGTAGATTTTAAATATAAATTAATTAAATTTAAACTAATGTCCTCATCTTTTTTGTTATTATTACAATGTTTCAGTCATTGTACCCTCTGAACATCTTCAGGTGTCTGTCAATGCTGGTAATCTACAGGGAATTTAAAACTGAACCCTTGGTTTAATATATAGTAGTAGATTGTTCTTGATTCCCTGTCCATGTCTGTAAGGCAATAGTCTAATTAGTTAAAGCATTGGTTTATAAATTTGGTGGTATAGTAATTGTGAGTTCAATCCCTAGACTTAGACTCTATGGAAATGGTAAACAATATCTAAGCAGTACTAAAGAGAACAAGACAAGATATCTCTAGACACAGACAACATTATGAGGACAATCTACTTCCATAGATTAAATAAAGGGTTCAGTTCAATACTCCCTGGAGATTAGATCAATATACCCCTGAGGAAGACTGGAAGGCACAATGACTAAAATGTTGTGATAAAAACAATGATGAGGACAATAATCCGAATATAAATACAAGGTAACCAAAAAAGTTCTGTCCGTTTTTAAAGGAAAAAAAGAAAACGCTTCACAGTATGTGTAACTTATATTTAGTCTGCGAAGTAATTGGCATCAGCATCCAGCACCTTCTGCCAACGTGTCTCCAGCTGTTCAATGCCCTTGCGGTAGAACTCAGGGGGTTTTGACGCAAAGAAGTCTGTGAGGGCTTTGCGCAAGTCTGCTTCATTGGTGAAGGATTTCCCATGAAGATGATTATCCATGGAGTGGAAGATGTGGTAATCGGATGGCGCAAAGTCAGGTGAATAAGGTGGATGGCACAAAGTCTCCCACCCAAGTTGCTGTATGTTATCCCTGACCACTCGCGCGACATGCGGCCTGGTGTTGTCATGGAGGAAAAGCACACCTTTGCGATTCACCAGTGCTGGCTCCTTCTGGCGCAAGGCCTGTTGCACATGTTTCAATTGCTGCGAGTATAGGTCTCCAGTGACCATTTGGCCCATTGGTAGCAGTTCATAATGAACCACTTGATGACCTGTCCACCAGACACAAAGCATAATCTTGCGTGGGTGCATAGGCAGTCTTGAGGAGACAACCAATGTCTGGAACGCTTGGGAGTTTCATACAGAACCCACTTTTCATCACTGGTAAGCACTCGATTGAATAAGGATGCGGTATGGTGGCGAGAAAGCAGCGATACGTAGGCTGCCACTCGTTGTCCCTTGTGGACCTCCAACAGCATTTGCGGAACCCACTTGCTCAGTTTGTACGTCTTACCTAGGCGGTGCAGGTGAAATCTAACTGTTTCATCAGAAACGTTGAACTGTCTTGCAAGTTCACCAAATGTTAGACTACTGTCTTCTTCAATGGCCACCTTCAGGACTCCATCATTCAAGACCTGTGGTCATCCATTGCGAGGCTCATCATGGAGAGACAAATCTCCCGTCTTGAATTTTCGAAACCAACGCCTTGCAGTACGTTCATCCACAGCACTATCCCCAAACTTGATGCAGCTGCTGATAAGCCCACTTTGAAGTCGCAAAGCAAACAGCCCCGAACAAGATCTCTAGACACTTCCATCCTTCTCACAGCTGTCCGTCTTATAACTGATGGCTGGCCATGGTGCGCATGTTTTTTATAATGTCTGATGTTCCTACTTCTGGCTTTCCAAATTTGAAAACAATTGCTACATGCATTTCATATATTTGTCAACTTCATTCAATGACTAATCAAAAAACGGACAGAACTTTTTTGGTTACCTTGTAGTATAAATAATGATCTCCTCATCCAGATTGATAGTCACCTGAAGAAGGTCAGAGAATACAACAGCTGAAACATTGTGATAAAAACAACAAAGATGAGGACATTAATATGAGTGTAAATAATGAAATATTATTATTAATTTCTGACTAGAATTTCATCAAAGAACACTACTCAAAAATTAGTAAAAAATAAAATTTTATCTAAGCAATCTGGATGACTTTGGAATATTGTTACTGCTACTACCAGAGTCAGCAAACAATATGATGAAACTAAAGAATTAGATAAAAACGTAGCCCATGGGAATAAATGTAAATGACTTCTTTTTATTAGATTAGCCTTTTTCAGTCTATCAGAAAAATATAGCTGAAATTTCTGGGACACGCTAAGGAAAGAAGGTTTTAAGCCATACAGAACATATTAAAGGGGAGATAAGCTGGGGTGATCCATTGTAATATGACTGGATACAACCTTCAATATTATAGAGAGTTAGTGCTAAGTCACATGTGTTCAAATGAGCTGACTGACAACTTTTAAAGAGAAAGAAACACAATGACCAGTACTATTTAGATATATTTAATATGCAAATACGAAAAGAGAAAAAAGAAGTGTTTGCAGACAATGTGTGCCTGTGGACTTAGTATACATGAAAAGGCATTTGAGTATCTTGTTAACATTCCTTGTTAAAGATGAGGTCACTTTCATTCCACTCTGTTCTTCTGTAACTGGATGCCATTGTCTGGAGCTTGTGTTAAAGGGGTAGCATTGCTTTGTACCACCTGAGTAGAAGATGGAACAAAAGTTGGATGGGTCTTTGAATTTGGGATTAAATAGCCAGTGTCATGTGACCCTTACAAGGTCAGTGATTGGTCCTTTCTTTAGCCATTCAGCATCCTTGTTTTATTCTGTGTTTGTTTTCTGGTTGCTAATTCTAAAGGCCACAAGTAATCTTGTAAAATAGAGCAACAAAACGCAGAAAGTTGTGGAGAGCCATGATTATGCATGTTTGGAAAGGATATAAATCATATAAATGAAATAAGTCTCTGTTTTCGTCAAACAAGTGTAAGGGATATGAGTTCAAATTTTGAAAAAAGTTTAATTTTTATTTCTGGTTTAGGTTGCTTGTAAAATGTCAAAAAAACTAGTAAAATATAAAATATTTAGATATAAAATATTTGTCAGTACTTAAATAATTTTTAAAAATTATAAAGTCAATATTTAATCATTTAAATTTACATACTGGGTGTAACAGCAAAATTGTTGAAATCACGTAACAGCATCAGATAAATATCCATCCCACAAAATGTTTAATATCTAAAAAATCACTAGACCAATTAAGTTTCTTTTATCCAGGTTTTCAGATAAGACGTTTAAGCATCTTGACACCATTTGTCATAATAATCACTGAAAAACTCTTTGAGATATTCAGCTAGAAAAAAAAACATGTTAAAATCATTTTGTGTTAACCCTACTATGTCTTCCCAACTGAGCGATGGTGAAAGGAAAAAGATCATTCAGGCTTTCAGTAATGGTACCAACATTAATACTCTGGCTTCTATCTTCAAAGTCCATTCAAGAACCATCAAGAGAATGGTGAATAAGTTTAAAAAAGAGGGAACAGTAGAGAGGAAAACTTGATCAGGAGATCACAACAGCAAAAAGGATCATCATTTCAAATTAGAGCTAAATATATTCTTATTGTTCAAAGTAGAGTCCAATAGTTTTATAAAAACTTAAGAGAATTCCAGTAAGATATCTTTAATCATTTCTAAGATACAACGGTTCAAAGTGAAATCTAACAATTGGCCAATTTTGCTGTTACACCTGGTATGCAACAATTAGTGTCTTAAAGTCAATGTTTTATTTAGAGTGCTTTTAATAATACTTTATTATCAGGTTCTTATATATTTATGTAATACTATTTGTACCTGATAACTCAATACTATATGCTGCATGGTTGTTGGAATTTTTGTATAGTTTGTTTAATGCTATCAGCAACTTATTATCTGAAGGACCCTGTCCCAATGTGGCCCTAATACACAGCTTACTCTGTAATTAGAACCAACTAGGTCATTTTTAATACATTCACTACCAATTTGGATATTTAAACATACAGTTCATCAAAATAAGCATGTCAACTGCCCAGTGTTACAAGGTAGAATGAGTTTAGCTCATCACCATAACTATTTATAATGTGTTAAATTAAACTGTGGAATGGATGCACATGTGCATCAAAGGCAATAATGCAACATGTCAGTAGATGCACATGTGTGGCAGTAAGTGTTTTAAAGTCAGTGTATTACTTAGAGTGCTTCTAATAGTATTTTTATGTCAGGTACTAGTACTATGAAATACTACTAGTACTATGAAACACAGTACTACCTGCTGTACGATTGGGTCATCGGTGACTAAACTGGTTCCCCTAGCAGACTTTTCTGGTGAGATAGTTGGCTAGACACCCAGCAGGACTAAGAACTGTCTTGTACAATGAACTTGTAGGATCACTGGCCATCTAGCACAATGTAGTAAACTGGGCTCCATAGTATGGATACGTCCATTGCAATGATAACGCAGCATTCCTCTCACTTGGCCTCACGTGATCCAGGATTTGGTCCAGTTGTTACCCTCAACATATGACCTCTCTGGATGTGAATCCCTGCGTTATGGCATTAAGGGTATTGTTTGGTTTAGTTTAGCTTGTATTATTTTGTTTTATGGCATATCAACCCCAATGGGTTATTTAATGCCAACAAGATTTTTTGGATAGGTCTGTATGTGTAGAATATATATTCTTTTAAGAAATCAGTTTGTAGATCAGGTTTCATTGATGTATTTTTGTAAAGAGGATTTTTGCTGAGAGTCTGGTTTATTATTGGTAATTTTTTTTCAAAAATGTATTGCTGGCATTTTTACTATAAAAATCTATTTTTATACTTTCATAGTTTTTTTTTTACTCCAGTCTGGTTGGTTAACTATTTACTGGGAACTAAAGATGCTACCACCCCAGGTCAGGGTGGACCTGGGAACAGTAGCAATTAACTGGTGGTTTCATGCTCCTCAAAATCTCCTGATCTTGCTGCCAGATATAGTTTATCATCATACCCATGATGATAGGGTGTTGTTGTTGAGAGGGACAACAACCAGCAGTACTATAATAACAAGAACTTGTTGAAGGCCATTATTTTGTGATTGCCAACATGTATGGCATGGGCTACTGAGACTGCATCAAGGCAGTCCTTAAAGTTGGGTTTACTGAATAATCGTTTTCCATTTGTATGTGTACAAATTTTTTGAATAATCTGGTGGGGTAGGTAGAAAATTTTATCAAAACTTTAAAAAAAGCAACATTTTCAAAGTATATATAGAAAAGTTTAAAACAATGGGGATTGAGAGGAAAGGAAGAGCAAGAATGAGAAAAAATACTCATAATAAAGTGGTGGATGAATAGAACAAAAAGAAAATAACAAAAAAGCATTAACCAGTTATTGCTACTCACTCTTCAGAGCCAACTGAGGACAAAAAATATGTGTCCAACAGCTAAAAAATGAGGAGAAAAAAATGAATACCAGAATATAAGCAGTACTAATTACAGACAGATTACATTTAGATACAGCAGCCATTCCTTTTGTTTATAGAGAGAGGGCAGCTTAGACTTAATATAAATGGTCTCAAGCACTCTCAGATCATAATCTTAATGTTCTTTGCTGATTATGGAGAAAAAAAAATACCCCATTTTCTACTGAATAGTTTTTCAAAATTTAATTTGATTTTAATATATATATATATACAGAGTTGTCACTTTATATTTTTCCTTTTGCACGTGTGCATTGTTTTTTATTTTGTTGCCTGCACAGTATTGCAGGGTCAGTTGGGCACCAACTGTGAAGAAAAGAGCACCATCACACAATTTATTCTGCTAGAAATTTGGAAACGGCATGCTGTACTGCTTGTCGTTTGTGCTGGAAGCACAAATACAAACATTTCACAGTGTTTTAGTGTCAATCTGAGGAGATTGCAGAGGATTCAGAAAGAGTTGGATGAGTCTAATGGTGATTACAAAGGTAGGGCAGCTTGGAAAACTCACTCTGAGCATTCTGATAAGAAAAGAACTTTCAAATTTGTTGGTGAAAGCATCAGAGTCAACACGAAGGCCGACATCAAGGAAGTTGTGCTGCCCTGATTCAAGAGGGTGGCTGCTGGAATGCCCTATGTCTGGCAACAGGAATCTGCACCATACCACACAAGCAGGAGAACCAAATCATGGCTGTCAGACAGTTTCTGTGACCACATCACCCCTTACATCTGGTCAACTAACTCCCCAGACAGCAACCCCCTTGATTATGATTCTAACACTTTCGCCCCAGCCCCTCAAACTTCGGCGTCTTACTCTCTGGGTTGAGGTGTCTACTCGGTCCTAACCAAACTTAAGGGAGTGGTCATAGGTCCCCTGAGCATCCATAGATTATTCAACTGGTCCACAGGTTTAATCCTGCTTCCTGCCCATGTTGTGATTTGTTTGATCCAGAAAGCAGAAGAGATGTTCATCCGTTCACGGTCAACTGAAGATGTAGACACGGCTGGAGAGTCTGCGCTAAGAAATTTAGAATGCAGCAAAAAAATAAATAAATAAATATCTACAAAAAAGCCGGACAAACAACTATTCAATGGTTGAATTGTTAATGTCTTTTACATAGCAGAAAAGAATAGTATAGTAAAGAAACGGGTTACAGAAATGAAAAGTATTTGATGTAAAAACTCATACACTGGATTCTAGACAGAGAGAGAGTGTATTGTGATTAACTTCTTGTTAAATCATCTCAGAATGATATATGACACTTGCGATAGAGGGATAAGATTTCTGTGCCAGGTTTAAAGTTTATAGTGGCGTTCCTCCTCAGCATTTGTAACAGTAGTAGTAATATTCATGGTAGCAGAAGCAGCGGTACTTATATTAACAGTACATGTTAGTGGATGCTTTGTTCCAATCTCTGATGTCACTTCCTCTCCTCTTTGTGTCTCCAACTCAACTCTCCACTGTCTCTAGCCCAACTCTTTCCCGGGCTAATTCTCTTCTCCAGTCTCGCCAAGAATTTTCTCCCGTCTCTCACTTTCTCAGCATAACTACGCGTTTATATAGAAAAAACCCGACTGGTCATAACCGACCCTTGGCCCTACTACTTCACACATGATCATCACAAGGTTCTGGCTGCTTCAACCAAAATCATGTGAATTCTAAAGGTCCTTCTTGCTTACTCAGCTCTATTCCAAGTTTTAATCGATAAAAATTATTTTTCGACCATTTTCATTGTCTTCTAATGACCCAAATTCCATTGGGTACAACTTCTGCCCTAGATCAGATTTCCCATCAATAAACAAAATGCTCTGATCTAATTTTGCTACTCAGATCTACTCCAATTTCAATAAAAAAAATATGTCTGTGGGTGTTTCCCAGACTCTCTCTCTCTCTGTCACATAATGTGTGGGGCGCAGTTGAGTGAGAGATTAACAAAACTCCTTCTAATACAAAAGATGAAGGCAAAGATTATGACAGCATTCATCAACTTAAATAAAAAGACAGTTCAGAAGAGATGCAGGAGATTCCAAAGTCATCTGGGGGCCGTGGTTGAAGCCAGTGGCGATTTTATTGAATAAATAAAGTTTCTATTCTTGAATAGAAACATAAACAATAACATTAATATTTTTTATAAAAATCAGATGAACGAAAATTATAAACAGGATGAATGCAGAATTAAGAACATTATAAAATATGCATTACACCAGTTGACAATAGAAAAAAAATTAGATTAATTTTTTATTACAAGAAATTAAAAACCTCTAACCTTATACTTAAAAATAATAATTCACCTCCTAGAACAAAATTAAATAGGACAAATATTATTTACAAATTTAAATGCCCATTAAGGAATTGTATTCCTGATCAATCAAAATTCGTAAATAATTATATAGGCCACACTACAACATATTTGACACGCAGACTCACTCTACACCTTTCTGACAATAGCTCAATTAGATCTCATTTAAATATTCATGAAGACCTACCGGACACTATTCATAACATACTTGTTGACAACACTAATATAATAGCATCACCTACATGCAAAAAAAGGCTAAAAATAATGGAAGCCTTATTAATAAAAACAAACAAACCAACACTTAATAATATTAACTTTGAACATGGACATAATATCTTGAACGTCTTTTGAAAAAATAAAAACATTTTATAAAACATACATAGAACAAACTATTTCTTACTTTAACAGTTAAAATATAATCCTTGAAAATGGCTAAATGTATAGCCAAAAGTGCTTGGATAAAAAGAACATTCAGACAGTTTTTATATAATTTATCATCTGAAAAGAAAAACATTATTAGATAGCATGAGAAATTGTATAAAAAACTAAATAAAATCACCTTGTATGTCGTTTTCAATGAAATGTGCATATATATATATATATATATATATATATATATATATATGCATATCTATGGGCATGTAGCTGAGTGGTTAGAATGTCCGCTTTCTGACCATGAGACCGCTGTTCAAATCTCACCATGGTTGATTTGTCAGGAAGGAGACTTCCTGATGTTATCGGACTAACTCAAGATCAATTCTAGCATGCAGCACATTTGGAAAGTGCCCGAAAACCACATCATGGGTTGACCCAAGCCTTGTGAATGAAATTGGGTAGACGGAACTCTTGGGGTCTGTCAATAGCCATGCTTGCACGAAGCCACAAGTCATTGTGGCTTCAGTGTGCTGGCCTTGTTCAAATTGGTGATCAGGCTAGATAACATGGTCTCTCCCAGAAACTGTAACTAAGGTCTTCTCAGCATAGTTGCAGTATAAACCGCAGGTGGGCTCTGTGGGTGTTGAGCAAACACAAATGTGCCTGAGCGAGGATTGGCTAGTCACCCTAGTAGACAGGTATCCTTGAATACGAGTGGCAAGCTATTATTATTATTATTATTATTATTATTATATATATATATATATATATATATATATATATATATGTATAATAATTTTTTTCATATGAATATTGTATTGAGCATGGTGATATGTAGATAGATACAAATATATGTTTGTATTTTTTTGTAAATGTTATAATCCCCATTTCCATATATGTCCATATAATTGCATATGTAGATATGCCATTATATTTGTATATACATATGTATTACTTTTATATAGATATGCATATTTGTATATAGATATGCATATTTTTATATAGATATGCATATTTGTATTTGAATTATAATTATATTTTTTTGTTGTAGGTATAATTGTGTGGATGTTATTTTACATTTGTTTATATATGTATATATTATTTCAATTTTTTTTCCATTTATTTATATTTATTTTTAAGTTTATTTTACAAACAATTGTTTTTTTAAACAAAGCCTGTAAATAATATGGACTGTTCAACTTTTACTATAATCTGGTATATATATCAAAATTTGAATTATGTAGCAGTCAGTTTTCAATCATCCCCTGAAGATTGCATTGTGCCTGGAACTCAGAATTGTCCTGCTGGCTAGGAAACGAAATGTATATTTATTTTTAATATGTAATTTATAACTTTGTTATTCTACATTGAGCACTATTTTATTAACACCAGCACTCAATGTGCAATATTATATATATATATATATATATTTATATTATGTTTAACGTTTAAATAAATTGTCGGGCTATGTCCAATTCTAAAAATATATATATATATATATATATATATATATATATATATGTAAAGTTAATGGTCAGAGTTAAATTAGAATAGGAAATTAAATCAAAAAACCTTTTGAATTAGAGATCAGAAATTATGACCCGTTGCATACACACTAAAAACTTCCTTTTGAGCTTGTATGAAAAGAAAGTATGTACATTCCATATAACCCCCTGATTGATACATTTCCAATACCCTTGCTTTTCTCCTCCTCCTCGCCTTCTATCACATTTCACATTGTGCATTCATTTATTTATTTTTACATAATAATGTGTTCATTAAATTTAGAAAAAATAAAACTTAAGGAAATCAACTGACCAAAATCACATGAAGACATGGAAAGGTTGAAACCACACAGATATATATAGATATATGTCATT
This sequence comes from Acanthosepion esculentum, assembly GCA_964036315.1. Lineage (NCBI taxonomy): Eukaryota > Metazoa > Mollusca > Cephalopoda > Sepiida > Sepiidae > Acanthosepion > Acanthosepion esculentum. Next base: position 116,196,472 of record OZ038479.1, read on the forward strand.
ACTTAAACATTATTATTTTTAATGGATACCTATATTTGAGTAGATGCTTCGTTTATTTATTAAATAGTATATTTATTTATTTTTCTACTGTCTTTGAATATTGCCACCACATCTGATCTGATCTATATATTTAAATCCAAAGAAGAATCTGCAATGTTACTGGTCCTGACCTGGCATCGTGGCTTCACTTTCCCACCACTGTAACATAACTTCCCTGTGCTTTTTCTATAAATAATTTTATTGTAATTGTTCTGATGAACATTCCTCTATGGTACCTAGATGTTTTGAATTGAAGCGTAGTTCTAGATTTGTAGTAAGGTCTTATCATTTTACAGTAGAAATGCTTAGATGTATCCATAATTTCTATGCTAACATATTCTTTTCTCACACTTCTCGCTTGTAGAACTCTCTTCTGGCTTCTTGCTTCCTGGCATCTCTCTCTCTCTTTCTCTCTATGTATATATATATATATATCACAGCAATAAATGTGTGAAGCTTGATATTACTAGACATATTAAAAACAGGCGAAGCAACCAGTTTCGCTCCCGCTCATCAGGCTTACAACGGGAGATTTAATTTAAATTAAAAACCACAGAAAATGTACAATAAAATAAAATGTGGAGGAGGGAAAAAAAAAAATGAATAAATGAGCAAAAGGAGCTAGACACAAATGACAGCGAGCCCCAACAAACACTCACGTTGTTTACACAAGGAAGGCTTGCGGGACCCGATGTAAAGTGCCTCCAGATATATGTAAAGATATATATATCTTTTTTGAATCTGTAGGTCTGATGAATTGGATCGTTTTTACGATTCCAATGGAATAAATTATGACCATGGAATATTAGTGTTTAAGTCTTTTTATTATATCCTTACTCTGTCCTGGACATTGAGTTCTACCTGGATCATATCCTCTTGGAATTATCTTTATACATATATGTATGTGTATATATAATTGCATATGTATGTGTATATTTACCACTAATAATGTCTATATATATATATATATATTATTATTATTACTTGAAGGTTATTTTCAGTGGGTACACATATTTGAGTAGATGCTTCATATATTTATTAAATAATATATTTATTTGTTTTTGCCTACTGGCCTGAATACTCAAGAAATCTTATTAAAGAAAAATATGCACTCTCCAGCAGGATTCAAACCTGTGGGGTAACACATATCAACCAAACAGGGATAGCCTCGTGTTCACAGGAATAAAAACATACAAAGAAATAACACTAAAAGCATATTAAAATCATATAATTTTATTTATTTATGTTTGGCCCTGATCTGTCATCTTGTCTGCAGTCGCTCTCTCACAGATGCGACGTTGCCTCGCTCTGTCTTTTTTACAAATACTTTCACGGTAATTGCTCCGAGGAGCTGCTTTCGCTGGCTCCTAGGCCTCGTGAATTTAAACGTCCTACGAGGCTGGCATCCCGTTCCCACCCCTTCACCGTTGAAACTGTTAGATGTAGACGTCTCTTCTACTCCAATGGCTTCATGTCTTGCACATCTCGCCTGTGGAACTCCCTTCCTTATTCCTGTTTCCCTGACAAATACAATCTTCAACTATTTAAGTGTAACGTCAATCGACATCTCCAGTTGCCTTGATCTATCCACTTCCCTTCTCCACATCCTTTCACTTTTCATTCCTATCTGCTCTCGCTCCAAATCTTCTGTAACCCCCTTGCCTTGATCGATCCACTATCTTTCTCCACATCCTCTCCTTTACCACTCCTATCTGCTCTTCCTCCAAACCTTCTGTAATCCCTTGCATGCTAGTGGCCTCCAGCCTTGCTTGGGGTGATAAGCTTAAAAAAAAAATACTGGTGTGTTGGTATTTTAGTTTTATGTGTTTTAAGGCAGCACACAATAGAGAAAGAAAGTCACTTCGTCTCATGACAAACAATGTGCCAAGGAGAAGAAATGGATGTCTTTACTTTTTGAGGTCCACAGTGAAGAAAGTCAGTTGGGTGTTTTTAAACATGAAGAATTTGTTTCTTAGGCAGGAAAGTTTTCCATTGCATGCTGGGAGAATTTCTTTTTTTATTTTGGTTTCATTTATTTTATTTTAATGTTATTTATTTTACTTCATTTTATTTGTGATATTTATAAATTATTATTTTATATTTTTATTTTTATTTATTAATAATATTGTCCCTACAAACCTATGACTTCCTCATTGGCAGGAGAAACTGCCATTAAATTTGTGTGTATGTGTATATATATATATATATATATATATATATATATATATATATATATATATTTTGTATGTACATTTTTCTTCTCAAAAAAATGGAAAAAAGGAAGTGACGTTTTACATCTGGCTTGCCTACAAACAGGATTGTTCATAACCATTTTTGACCCTCACCCATAGATGTGCAGTTGAAATGCACTGAAACCAAGTTGCATCTTTGTAGTGAGTAAAATGGTTTTGTCTATATGATAAAATTATAATAAATAAATATATATATATATATATATATATATATATATATATATATATATATATATATACGAGGGTCATTCAATAAATAAGGTGAATTTTTCGGTATAAGGACTTCTAATACAGATAGAAGCTTTTTTTATTTTTTAACGTAGTCTCCCAGCACTGTCACACACTTTTCCCATCTGTGCACAAGCTTCCGTATTCCCTCAGTGTAAAAATCTTTGGACTGATGTCTCAGCCAGTCGCTCACAACACTTTTGACTTCATCGTCACTTTTAAACTTTGTACCTCTTGTGAACGCTTTCAAGGGACCAAACAGGTGAAAATCTGAAGGGGCAAAGTCTGGGCTGTAAGGGGGATGAGGGAGCAGTTCCCAGCCCAGCTCATTGATGGTCTGCACCATTTGGGCTGCTGTGTGAGGCCTTGCGTTGTCATGATGCAAGATGACTCCTTCTGACTGATGACCCCTGCGTTTGTCATCCACTGTCACCCTTCTGTCTTCATCCTTAACACTCCTCCGTTCTTCTTTAAACAATTTAGCCTACTTGTAGACATTTTTTTGGCTGAAACATGTGGCACCATACACAGTTGACATTCTCCTATGAATTTCAACTGGTCTGCACCCTTCAGCAACCAAAAACTTGATAACTGACCTCTGTTCAATCCTGGAGCATGCTTCTTGGTCGACCATCTTTGTTAATCGCCAAAACTCTCAAAGTTTTTTTTTAATCTGCAAAAGAAATTAAATCCATGTGAAAAAGAAGTAAAACAAAAAAAAAAAAATAAAAAAGAGTAAGCTTCTATCTGTATTAGAAGTCCTTATACCGAAAAATTCAACTTATTTATTGAATGACCCTCGTATATATATATATATATATATTAAGCTATGTTCCATTAAACAATTTTTGCTTAAATTGTTTAATGAGACATGTCTTAATGAAAACATACTGCCAAAATATATATATATTTAATTGGATTAATGTTGAGAGTTTTTTAATAAGCACTGCACATATATAATATATAAATAATATATATAAAAATTGCATATATATATATATATATATATATATATATATGAAGTTGGATTTTGGATTTTTATCCTATTTTATTCTAACTGTTGACATGAAAAACATGGAAACAAACCTGTGAAATAATATTCTTCTTATGATGAAGCCAGTTTTGTGACAAAACATGTACAATTGAAGTTTTGCCAAATTGTCTTTATATATATATATATATATATATATATATATATATATATATATATATATATATATATATATATATAGAGAGAGAGAGAGAGAGAGAGAGAGAGAGAGAGAGAGAGAGAGAGAAAAGAGAAGAATTTTAGTGAAAGCTAATATCTGCTTCAGTGTTGTATGAGTTATGGGACTTAGGAAAAAGAAGAAAAAACAATTTTTTTATATTTAGGAAAATTATTCTGTCAACCGAGGAAAATAAAAAATAATTATGTTCCCGTTCATTAAACATGGCTTTTTGCTCAAGATTCAATCATTGCAGGCATGTAATGTCCAATCCCTTAGAATTTGGCTCTGATACAGTTGGCTTATTATCAAAAATGACAAAATTTGTAAATTATAAACTGAATAATTTTTGTTTGATTTAATTTAATCTCATTCAATATTATCGCAGTAATTATTTTTCGCAGCAGTTATCAAAGTGAGGTCTACAGACTTCCACTGGCTTTCAAATGGAAAATCATTTTAGGAAAAAGATTAAGTGAAAAAAATCATTTTAAAAAATAATATTTTGAAAGATAATTTTATTAGAGCATTATAGTAAATATTAATGAAAAATATATTTCATTAATATTATGAATATTATAACACTATATAACTTTAATTATGTTATATTATATATTTATATCTTTATATTTGTATATATATATTAAAAAATTATAATAATATTTTCATTAATGCTATGAATATTATAACACTATATAACTTTAATTATGTTATAATATATATTCATATCTTTATATTTGTATATCTATATATCTATATCTATATATATATATATATATATATATTAAAAAATTATAATAATATTTTCATTAATGCTATGAATATTATAACACTATATAACTTTAATTATGTTATTTATATTTATATCTTTATATTTGTATATATATATTTAAAATATTATTTACACCATTTACCTTGTTTGAACTGTTGTCCTCATCTTTATTGTCATATTCACAATGTTTCAGCTGTTGTATGCTCCAGCCATGCCTTTTCTGGATATCTTAATTTCAGTTATTTCCCTTTAGTAACTCAACCCTCCAAGTTTTTGTTCACCTCTGCTGTAGTCAGGTATTTATCCACTGGGCCATGTGGATAAGAGCGTTAGTTGAAGTAATCCAGTGACTTGATCCAAACAGTTGTGAGTTCAATACAACAGCCAAATGGTTATGAATATGACAATAAAGACAAGGACAAGGATTTCTGAAATGAGGTATTGTAATTATTTACACTATTTACATTGTTCAGACTGTTGCTTCATCTTCATTGTCATATTCATGACATTTTGGCCATTGTACACCCCGGCCTTCTTCAGAATCTGTCTGTATTTCTGAGATGAGGTGTTAAAATTATTTACATTATTTACATTGATTTGAACTGTTGTTTTCATCTTTATTGTTATATTCACAATGTTTCACTCATTGTACACCCCGGCCTTCTTCAGGTGATATATGTTGAAATTTTTAACCAAGACCTTTATTTCGGCCACTGGGGTAGATTGTTATAGTTCCACGTGCCATGCCTTTTCAAGATATCTCAGTTTTCAGTTAATTCCCTTTAGTAACTCAACTCTCCAAGTCTTTGTTCACCTCAGCTGAACTAACAACTCTTTGTGTCAAATCAGTGGCCCAGTAGATAAAAGTGTTGGTTGAAGTAAGACAAAAGTGATTTGACCCAAACAGTTGTGAGTGAAATAACAAACTTTTTTTTTTGATTGATTTCACCCCAAGCAAGGCAGTAAAACCACTAAGACACAAGTGGTTACTTGGTGGGGAAGAATTAGGAACAATATTATGGTAATTTACCCACGCACTCATGGACTCTCCCAGCTATAAATAGGAGCGGATACTGCCTTCTGGAGAGGGAAGTTTCCAGCAGTCAACTCTGACAGTCAGACCGAACATTCTTGCTGTAACACTCTCGTTTGTATATGTTTGTATTACTGTTTCTGTTAATATATTTGTTTAACTCAATTCCTCACTTGTGTCTTTATTTCTGGCCCTAACAAGGTCACAACACATACACACACACATATATATACACACACACACACATACATACACATCAATATATATATATATCTGTATATATATATATATACATGCATTAATACACATCAGCCTACATACATATATATATACACACACACAAACACCAATATATATATATATATATATATATATATATATATATATATATATATACACCAACATGTATACATACATACATACACACACACACACACACACACACACACACACATTGTTATGCTAATTTACCCACATATGGATGGACTCTCTCTGCTATAAATAGGAGTAGATACTGTCTTTTGGAGAGGGAAGTTTCCAGCAGTCAAATCTGACAATCGAACCGAACACTCTTCCTGTAACACTCTCGTTTGTATATGTTTGTATTACTGTTTCTGTTAATATATTTGTTTAACTCAATTCCTCACTTGTGTCTTTATTTCTGGCCCTGACAAGGCCACAACACACAGAAACATTGCAAATGAGCAGGAAGGGAAAAGAATAATCAGGAGGACAGTAAATAGTGATTGACATTGTATTTAAGCTTTTGGAGATTAAAGTTGGCTGGAAAGCAAGTATCTAGAAGGGAGTTCCACAAGTGAGAAGTGTGAGAAAATTAACTCTTAGCATAGAATTTATGGTTACATCTAGCCAGCTCAGCTGGGACTTGATGAGATCTCGATACCAGTTTAGTACTGCGCTTAAATTCAAAAAGTCTAGGTACCATAGCGTTCCTATAACAAATTTTTTGATAAAGTCTTATGAAAGCTGAAAGTACTCAAATTGGACAATTTATGTTCAAATTCTCCCTGGAAAGCAGAAAAAATGGTCTGAATCAAAAAGAAAGATTTTAAGCAAAATACTTTCATTAGTCTTCACGTAAGTACACACACACATATATATATATACATAAATTCAGATATAACTAAAAATATATTTGTAAAATGATAATATAAATTTAAAAAAAAAACAACTTATTTTAGCTGATGGATTTTGATTGATTTTATCAAGGCAAATGTATTGATTTTTTTTTTTTTATCATTTCATCCCAAGCAAGGTAATAAAGCCTGTAAAACACAAAGTGTTACTGAGTGTTAGAGAACAAAAAAATAACTATTAAGGAGAGAACAATAAAAGAACTGGAATTAGCAAAACCGAAGATAATGATTGATACTGAATTTAACATTTTTAAGATCAAAGTTGGCTGGAAAGTATGAAGCCGGAAGATAGTTCCACAAGTGAGAAGTTTGAGAATAGAAACTGTTAGCATATAACTCATGGTTATATCTATACATTTCAACTGTAAAATAATGAGACCTTGCTACCAATCTAGTACTGCACTTAAATTCAAAAGTTTAGGTACTATGGAGGAAAGGTCATCAGAACAATTACCATGAAAGTTTTTATGCATTAAAATTAACAAAAGCCATATCATGCCTCAGTTAACAAAAGATTGTGGGTCATTTTTTAGATCAGCTGCCAATTTGAACTGATTAGACTGAAGACAGGAGTAAATAGTTGTATCATCAGCATAGATATCGAGCTAAGAAATGAGGACACCAGGAAAGTTGTTGATGAAAATTAGGAACAATATAGATCCAAAGATAGTGCCCTGCGGGACATCTGCATTAATGCAAAAAGATCTAGAAGAGTTATTAAAATTTTATTTTACAATAAGTATTTATGAACAAAAGTAAAAAAAATATTAATTTTGAAAAACTAACAATATTTTTATGGTTGTTTATAAATACTTGTGGTAAAATAAAATCCTTACATTTGACTTGTAAAATCCATCAGAGGATGAAATTTTATTCATATATATATGTAGTATATATGAATAAAGTTTCCATGAGTAGCTACACTATATTGAGTCTAGTTAGTTTCTTCTTTGTCACCGAGGCCTGTTGGTCGACTTGTATGACGCTTGCGTTGTATTGTAACAGTCCGGGTTTGATTCTGGGTAGTGGATGCACATTGCTGAGGAGTTCCGAAAACGACAAAATGGCCACTGGTGCTTTTTGCATTCTGTTGAGGATTCTTCTAGACTTGCTGAATTACTATGAATCATTATTCAAATTCCCCAAAATTTCTATCATACATATATATATATATATATTATATATATATATATATATATATATAATTATTTATTCAAAAATTATTACATAAATATGTTATAAAATCACCAACTTTATGTTATAATTTTTGAATAAATATATTTGCTCTACTCTGTATTGAGCACTCTTTAAGAATAGTATTTGTTGGTTATTGGAATTTATTCCATATACACCAATCCTATACTTGGGTATATATATGTATTACAAACAAGTTTTATTAAAAATTATTACAATTTTTTATCTACTGAATTTATTTATCACCTTGTCTCAATTGTGAATTATTTTTGAAAACTTGACTTTTGGAGATGTAATAAATATCAAAAATTAATGTTATGTCCAAGCCTTGGAATCCTGTAAGTCACCTTCAGTGATGTCAAAAGTGTGATTCACAATTTAGAAAAGATGATGAATAAGTTCAATATAAAATATCCATCCTTTTTAATAAAACTAGTTTGGAAGAACAACTTATATTCAATTTCAAACAATACATGCATACATACATACATGCATATATATATATATATATATATATATATATATATATATATATGGAGATGTGTTCGATCAGAGGGTTATATGGTAGAAAGATGCGGCCAATAGGATTATCAGGGGCAGCTGAAAGTGTGCCTCTCTCCACCTTTGATGTAGTAGTAGTAGTCGGTATGTTGTTATGTACTGATGGATGAACTCTGTGAATTTTCAAGGCTTTATGTTTAGCGCCGAGTATTAGTTGTCTCGGATACGAAAGGCTGGAGAAGGTATCCTCGATATAACTAAATTCGTCATCTAAATATTTTGCTGAACAGATTCGCAGAGCTCTCAAGTAAAATCCAATAATAACACCTCTCTTAGTTCTAAATGGTGGAAGTCCACTTGTGACCAGGCATGACCACTCCTTAAACTTGTTCCAAATCATTTCATGTCTTACTGATGTCGTTCAGGATGACTCTTACTTCTTGGCACTGATTTGCACTTGAGACCACATGATGGACATGTTAGTCAGTTACTGACTATTGGCTGATCTGGATGTTTTGATTTAAAATGCCTTGTTAGGCCGCTAGAATTTCTGCACACCTTGCCACAGACGGTACATAAAAAGTCACCCAGAGTGTCATACGGAACAGAATTAGGCATCTTTTGGTGTGATTTCATATGGCTGGCCATACCTGCTTTCAACAAGTAGATATGGCTACAGATGTTACAATCACATCTTCTTTTAGATACCTTTCCTGGGAGGAGTTTTACCTCCACCATATACCTAGCTTCACTCTTAACGTCTGCATTTTCAATCCTTCTTTCCTGAAAGACTTTCACAACCTGCACAATCTCACTGCTCTATCCGTCTCTATCCTTTGCTTTCTTCTCAGTCGTTTGAGTATTAATACAGGCTTCCTTAAGGGAGTCCTTCAGGCAGACTATACGTGTTTTAGGGGCTTACAAGCTGGTCACTTGCCATCTCTAAGTTCACCATACATGGCTTGTTCAGGCATCTGGCTGTTTTCAAGGCAAACAACATGTCTGTACCAATAGAAACAGTGTTTCGTGATAATATAATAATGCTGAGGAGACCTTTTCTTTTGAAGCAGCACAGCATCTGGAGGGTAAGTTTGCCATAAGATTTTCATAATTGAGAGGAGACATCTTTGATGAAAGCATTCCAGACGTTTGATGTGACTTCTGTAAGTTATCCAGGTCTTACATCCGTATAAGAGAACTATTAAGACACAGGCATGATAAACCCTTATCTTTGTGGTGACAGAGATGTCTGACTGTGACCAGAGTCTGGCTCCAAGCTTGTTATAGGCATCACATGCTTTTACTATTCATGCACTTATCTCCTCATCAAGGGTGTTATCTCTTGTGAGTGTACTCCCCAAGTATACAAAAGTATCAAGATCTCCAATTTCTTGCCATTGACATAAATTGAAGTGTGGACACAGGTTTTGCCCGGTGCAGGTTGGTACATTACTACAGTCTCCTTTTAGCTAACTGAAAGGCCAAACTCATGACAAGCTGCAAAGAAACAATCCATGAGTTGTAAATCTTCCTCAGAATGAGTGATGAGGTCACAATCGTCAGTGTAGAGCAAATCTCTTATGAGTGTAGCAAACATTTGGTGAATGCATCAAATTGGTGGAGGAGGTTGAACAACTTTTATATTTTTTTATCTTTGTTTACCAAGCAGATATGGACTTTTGAGTAGATCTGCATGAGACGAGCATTCCTTAAAATGAAAGAAAATTCAATGTTATTGAGCTGTGATGATCTCTTTGTCTGCACAGTCTAAAGCACACCAGATCAGGCATTTTCTTTATTAAGTATCTGGAATGCGAAGACCAGTAGACATAATTCACACTGGTTAAAAATGGAGTGTCTACGCAAACATCCAACAGACATCAGTGGCACTAATATATACATAATGTGATAGGATAAATTGTCGTCTATGCAGAAATGAGAATAACACTGGCATCTCATTTTAACAGATATATTTACAAAAATTACACAAAAAGAGTAAATTTATTCAATAAAACCATGGCCTCCAGACAATTTCAGAATCTCCTGCATCTCTTCTGGATGATCTCCTTGTTTAAGTTCCTTAATCCTTGCCTTCAGTTCATCTTTGGTCTTAAAAAGAGTTTCTCACTTAACTTCACCCCACACATAATAATCAAGGGGGCTGCAGCCTGGGGAGTTAGGTGGCCAGATTCAAGGGATGATGTGGTTGCAGAAATTGTCTGGAAGCCAAGACTGGGTTCTCCTGCTTGTGTGACATGGTGCAGAGTCCTGTTTCAAGACATAGTGTCTTCCAGCAGCCACCCTCTTGACCCAGGACAGCATAACCTCGTCAAGGCACTTGATGTAGGCCCCTATGTTGAATCTGAGAACCTCAATAACAAATTCGGGACTTCTTTTCATATCAGAATGATCAGAGTGAGTTTTCCGTGCTACTGTATCTTTGTAATCAGCATTAGACTCATTCAAATCTTTCAGATTTCTTTGTAGTATTCTCAGATTGACACCTAAACACTCTGAAATGCTCATATTGGAGCTTCCAGCATGAATGCCAAGTAGTACAGCTCTTTTTCTCACAGACAGAACTCAACTGACCCAACTATACTGTGCAGTCGACAAAATCAAAAACAAAGTATGTGCGTGAAATTAAAAATATAAAATGGCATTTTAAATTACACATCACACCCTGTATATATATATATATATATATAGATAGATAGATAGATAGATAGATAGATAATATTAGTGGTCAATATACATATATATACATATATATATATAAAAAATATATAAATATTTATATATATATAAAAATATATAAATAAATTTCCAAGAGGATAGAATCCAGGTAGAACTCAATGTCCAAGACAGAGAAATAATAGAATAAAAAGCTTAAACACTAATATTCCATGGTTATAATTTATTACATTGGAATCGTAATCACGATCCAATTAAATCAGACCTACAAATTCAAAAAGAAATCGGGAAATATAACTCCGGGTATAAAAAACAAAATTTCAGTGAGAGTGTATGTGTGGGATTGGGAAACAAGTTTGAAAGTGAGATGCATGAAAGCTTTAGACTAAGGCTTTTATAATAAATAAATGTAATAAATTATAACCATGGAATATTAGTGTTTGAGCTTTTATCATATATATATATATATATATATATATATATATATATATATATATATATATACAGGGAAGGCCAAAAGTTGCTTTACCCATTTCCAATAATGATACACAAAATTTTCTAAATAACAACTTTTATTTAATCATTGTGCAATTATAATTTCAATATAACAATTATATTTTCTTTATTCTTGTTGGTATAATAAAAAATAAAAACACATTCTGGTCCCTTATTGTTGGACCTGATGAAGTAATTTAATTTATTGCCCCTCTTATCCTCAAAAATCCCAACACATTTTCCTTACACGCATTATTGTCTTCTCTTCCAACCTGAAGAAGCTAAACCTAATGCATGTCCTGGTTCACCGATTCTGTTTTCCATGCTGGTAACCACTCCAACACATTGCACCCAATAATTGTATTAGGAGTAACAGGTTAACTGTGGAAGAAAGTGGAAAACTAGTACAGAGAGGATATAATTGCAACCATAGCAACAGTTGGAGTCGAAGATGTCATCAGAGATATGCAGTAAACGACAGAAAAGATGAGAGAATACCTTTCCACATCCCAGAACAGATATAAAAACTAAAAAGGAAATATTACATTAATTCACCTCAGAGTATTACTGTATTTGAATAGACCTGAAAAAACAGATTAAAAAAAAAGCAAAAAAATGTAGAAACATCTCTGAAATTTGTTACATAAGGTTTCATAATTCGTACCCAGCATGGAGGCTAGAAAACTACAAATTTTAAAAAATGCTTGTTTCCAAGTTTAAGAAATAATTTTTCATAATGACCTTCAAAGAAGTAATCATTTTTCTGATGACCTTTCTGCTATGGTAACTAGACTTTATGAATTTAAGTGCAATACTAGATTGGCAGTTAGATCTCATCAGTTTATAGCTGTATTGGCTAGATGCAAGTTCTATGCTAACAGTTTCTTCTCTTGCCCTTCTCTTTTGTCTTCCAGTCAACGTTGATCTTCAAAAATTTGTTGTCTTCTTGATTCCTTTTCTTTTATTGTTCTCACTCCTTAATAATTTAAGAAATTAGTATAATTAAAAATATCTTTAATGAATAAAATTTTTTAAAACTATACTAATTTCTTAAATTCATTGAAGCCTGAATAGAATTTGACCCTAACATTCAGCGAACTTAAAACGATTACTTGGTTACTTATTTTAGAGTATCATTTCACTTACAACTATTGCCACATGACAAACAATTAAACTTCAAACTTTTAAACTGTATGCAATCCATCACTAAAGATGTTGGAATAAATTGTCCTTTTCATGTACTGCTCCTTGTATTGGGCCTTATACTCAGTGAACAAGTAAAAGAAATAAAATAATATCAAGAATTGTTACTACAAATGAATATTTTTATGATAATTCAAATTTGATTAAAAGAAGCATACATTCATTTCTTTGTTATTTTATGTATACATAGATTATATTGAATCCAGGTCTGCTGCTAAGAAAGTTGGTTCACTGTGTTTTACTAGACAATTTTTCTCTCCAGAATCTATCTTACATATATATATAAGTCTACCATTTCTCCATGCTTTAAATATTGCTTCCACATCTGATCTGGTGCTTCTACTATATATTTAGAGATTCTTGATAAAATCCAAAGAAGAATCTACAATGTAGCTTCAGTCACTTTGAATCATTGTAGCTTTAGTCACTTTGCCACTACTGAAATATAGAATCCTTGAGCCTTTTCTATAAATACTTTCATGCTAATTGTTTGGATGAACTTTCTGCTATTGTACTTAGACTTTATGAATTTAACTGCAGTACTAGATTTGCAAAAAGGTCTCATCAATTTACAGCTGTATTGGCTAGATGCAATTGTACAAGGTAACCAAAAAAGTTCTGTCCGTTTTTAAAAGAAAAAAAGAAAACGCTTCACAGTATGTGTAACTTATATTTAGTCTTCGAAGTAATCGCCATCAGCATCCAGCACCTTCTGCCAATGTGTCTCCAGCTGTTTCAATGCCCTTGCGGTAGGACTCGGGGGGTTTTGATGCAAAGAAGTCCGTGAGGGCTTTGCGCAAGTCTGCTTCATTGGTGAAGGATTTCCCACGAAGATGATTATCCAGGGAGTGGAAGATGTGGTAATCGGATGGCGCAAGGTCAGGTGAATAAGGTGGATGGCACAAAGTCTCCCACCCAAGTTGCTGTATGTTATCCCTGAACACATGCGCGACATGTGGCCTGGCATTGTCATGGAGGAAAAGCACACCTTTGCGATTCACCAGTGCTGGCTCCTTCTGGCGCAATGCCTGTTGAACACGTTTCAATTGATGTGAGTATAGGTCTCCAGTGACTGTGTGGCCCATTGGTAGCAGTTCATAATGAATCACTTGACGACCTGTCCACCAGACACAAAGCATAATCTTGGTGGGTGCATAGGCAGTCTTGCGGTGTGAGGGACAGCATTCTAAGGAGACAACCAATGTCTGGAATGCTTGTTTCGTACAGAACCCACTTTTCATCACTGGTAAGCACTCGATTGAATAAGGATGTGGTACAGTGGCGAGAAAGCAGCAATACGCAGGCTGCCACTCGTTGTCCCTTGTGGACCTCCAACAGCATTTGCGGAACCCACTTGCTCAGTTTGTACATCTTACCTAGGCAGTGCAGGTGAAGTCTAACTGTTTCATCAGAAACGTTGATCTGTCTTGCAAGTTAGACTACTGTCCTCTTCAATGGCTTCCTTCAGGACTCCATCATTCAAGACCTTTTGTTTGTCCATTGCGACGGTCAACATGGAGAGACAAATCTCCCGACTTGAATTTTCGAAACTAACACCTTGCAGTACGTTCATCCACAGCACTATCCCCAAACGCTTGACATATGCTGTGACTTGATGTAACTGCTGATAAGCCCACTTTGAAGTCATAAAGCAAACAGCCCCGAACGAGATCTCTAGACACTTCCATCCTTCTCACAGCTGTCTGGCTTATAACTGATGGCCGGGCATGGTGTGTGTGTGTTTTTATAACGTCTGATGTTCCTACTTCTGACTGTCCGAATTTGAAAACACTTGCTACACACATTTCGTATATATTTCAACTTCATTCAATGACTAATCAAAAAACGGACAGAACTTTTTTGGTTACCTTGTAAGTTCTATGCTAACAGTTTCATCTCTTGCACTTCTCTCTTGTGGAACCCTCTTCCGGTTTCCAACCAACTTTGATTTTAAATGCAATGTCAATTGTCATCTACTGTCTTCCATATTTCTCTTCTTTTATTGACCTCACTCCTAAATAATATTTCTTTTTTTCTTATTCTTTCACACTCAGTAAACCCCTTGTGTAATGGTGGCTTTACTGCCTTGTTTGAGGTGAATGATTAAAAAAATGAGGCTGCTTTTACTCCCAAGGCTAATGTACTGATGATGAAGGGAGATATGCTGAGGATATACAGAGTGCAAAGAGTAAATTGTCGCAATTTTATATTTTTAATTTTACGTATATACATTGTTTTGGATTTTGTCAACTACACAGTATAGTAGGGTTACTTGGGCACCATCTATGAGGAAAAGAGCACCGTGACGCAATTCACCACCAAAAATTTGGAAGTGGCATGCTGTACTTCTTGGCATTCATGCTGCAAGCTCCAATATGAACATTTCAGTGTGTCTGGGTGTCAATCTGAGGACAGTGCAGAAGATTCAGAAACAGTTGGATGATATATCCCGTCAACATCATGGTGTTTGAAGTGATCACTAGTGATGGTGATGTTATGCCTCCATTTATTTTCTCACAGGGACTCAGACTCAACACAGAAGCATAGATCAAGTGCTTTGAGGAGGTAGTGGTACCCTGGATCAAGAGGGTGGCTGCTGAACCACATCACCCTTTACATCTGGCCACCTAACTCCCCAGACTGCAACCACCTTGATTTTTATGTGTGGGGCACAGTTGATTGAGAGACCAGCAAAATTTCTTGTAACACCAAAGATGAACTGAAGGCAAGGATTATGGCAGCATTCACCAACTTAAACAAGGAGACCATCCAGAAGTAGTTGCATGAGATTTGAAAGTCGTCTGGAGGCCGTGGTTGAATCCAATGGCAATTTTATTGAATAAATTTACTCTTTAGTATTTCAAGATATTTTTGTGTAATTTTGGTAAATATTTCCGTTCAAATGGGATGTCAGTGTTATTTTCATTTTTGTGTAATTTAGACGACAATTTATCCAAAGCCCCCTGTAGGTATTCAGAGTTGGGATAAACATAATCTTGAACAGAAAATCCACATCTTCTACTAAGTGTTCCAAGAAATAGGACTCAAGATAAACTTTTCCAAAACAGAAACGTGAATCTGGAATTGGAATTAAAGCAGAGATGGCACCTACCCTGAATCCATCATAAAAATTCAGGATGCTTAATTAGTAAATACTAAGATACCTTGGTGTATGCATCAGTTATAACAAATTTAGTATAGTAGATAAGGAAATTGAACATAGAATAGCCTGTACCAGTTGTAGTTTTACCCAACATCATAAATTGCTATAAAACGAAAACATCAACCTGAAAACTCTTGTCATGTTCTTAAAATAAAACTAATAAAGAAAATAATAATAAGGAACAAAAAAATAAACAAATTCATCTTCCCATGTTGCAAGTTATATGGCAACTGGAAAGGGTTTCTGGTCACATGTGCAATTTTATGATCCCACTTCCAAAAAGGACATAATCTTTCTCTTTCTCCTGTTCGCTTCAAGATGTAAACCACGTGATAATAGTGTTCCCCCTGGAGAATGTTAGTTTCCCTGGTCCACTGATGACTGAATTTTTTCTACTTACCAATGACATCTTCGGACATGTTTTAACAGCCCTACTCATGAAGTAGAAGTTCTTGGCGTAAAGCTGACTTAAGCTCGACCAGCTTTATCTGTTCTTGTCCTTAGTTCCCATAAATTATTTATCCGCTCTTGTCCTTAGTTCCCATAAATTATTTATCTGTTCTTGTCCTTACTTCCCATAAATTATTTATCTGTTCTTGTCCTTACTTCCCATAAATTATTTATCTGTTCTTGTCCTTACTTCCCATAAATTATTTATCCGTTCTTGTCCTTACTTCCCATAAATTATTTATCTGTTCTTGTCCTTACTTCCCATAAATTATTTATCTGTTCTTGTCCTTACTTCCCATAAATTATTTATCTGTTCTTGTCCTTACTTCCCATAAATTATTTATCCGTTCTTGTCCTTACTTCCCATAAATTATTTATCCGTTCTTGTCCTTACTTCCCATAAATTATTTATCCGTGCTTGTCCTTACTTCCCATAAATTATTTATCCGTTCTTGTCCTTATTTCCCATAAATTATTTATCCGTTCTTGTCCTTCCCATAAATTATTTATCCGTTCTTGTCCTTACTTCCCATAAATTATTTATCTGTTCTTGTCCTTACTTCCCATAAATTATTTATCTGTTCTTGTCCTTACTTCCCATAAATTATTTATCTGTTCTTGTCCTTACTTCCCATAAATTATTTATCTGTTCTTGTCCTTACTTCCCATAAATTATTTCAGAACCAAAAACAAAAATGGATATTCTCAAGAGACCTTTCGACTTTGTTTCAATACAGTCAATATAAAAGGAATAAATGTCCATAGCAGAAACACAAGGTTGTTTTTTTATGCTTTTTCGATCTTCTTTCTTTATATATTGAACATGCACCTTCACCTAAAACATATATATATACAAATCTACAAACCTTCCTAACTTCCACAATTACATGCATTGGGTTTGTTGTTGCCAGACAGAAAGGGAATTTAGCTTGCATGATACCGATATCCATTTTAATTTAATTAAATTGTGTGACTATGTATATTTGCACATGTGCATGCCTATTTTAATTCAATGCCTGATTTTAAAATATTTCTACAAAATTAAAATAAAAAAAACCCAATTCTAATACCAAATAATTTCTAAAAGTTTCAATACAATCTTTTAATCATCTGATTTATTTGATTAATTTTTTTTCTCTAACGTGATGACTTTATTGCTCAGACCTGGGTAGGGGTTGTCTAGAATGAGTGGGAGGGGGATGTATTAGTTCAAACTCAATCAAACTGTTATGTGCATTTGCATGTGTGTGTGCTTTTGTGCATATTAAATGGCACAGGCATAATACAGACATAGGTATATACATTGCATACAAGCATACAAAGTCACAAGCATATAGTGTTTGATGGATAATATTGTAGCATACCTACAGATGATAATGGGTATGTCCCCATTCACATAAATACAGTAGTAAATACTGTATGTTGGCCTGCAGTTGGAGATTCATTGTGGAATTCACTTGACTCACTTCTAGCAGTTGACTACTACTTCTATATGCAACTGGCAAATCTTATATGTGTTGTTCTTGTCCTAAGTATTATCGTTTATTACCAACCTTCATGTGATTATTCTATTCAGTAACCTTCCCTAGGTTACAACAGATAGAAAAACAGGTCTGCTTTAAAACATAGATTGAATAGAAAACGATGTGGAGATTGCCTGTAACCTGAATGGACATGATTTTTATTTAACAATGATGTTCATGCATAAAAGGCCACTGAGGTAGAGGGTTACAGAGTAAAAGGCACAGCTTACATGAATATGAAGATGATGTTTAACACAAGACTTGAACAGGTTAAGATTATAGTCATAGGGGAAGCATCCTCTTGGGAGTTGGTTCCACAAAGCAGCTAAAAGTGTGCACCTGGATTTCCATATTTTGGCAGATTTTTTTTAATCATATCACTCCATGCCAGACAGTAAAGCCACTAAGACACAAGGGGTAACTGCATGCAAAGGAATAAAATAAAAGTGAAACATTATTAAGCATTTCAATTTTTGAAGATCACAGTTGACTGGAAAGCATGGAGTCAGAAGAGAGTTCCACAAGTGAAAAGTGTGAGAAAAGAAACTGTTAACATAGAACTTACAGTTCCATCTAGCCAACTCAAATAAATAGATTGAGATTTCAGCGCCAGTCTAGTACTGTGCTCAAATTCAAAAAGTCTAGGTAGCATAGCCAAGAGTTCATCTGAACAATTACCATGAAAGTATTTATAGAAAAGGCACAGGGAAGATACATTATGGCAGTGGGAAAGTGACTGAAGCTGAGATGCCAGGTCAGGACCAATAATATATTTCAACAATTACAAATTTTTAATGAACTGAAAAATTTTGTTTCAAAATGGAGATCATTTAATGAGAAATGTTTTTTTGTTTTTTTTTCCAGTTATCAAAACCTAAAATATAAAATAACCACATTTATGATGATCATTGAAAAGTTTCTAAGTATCTTTTTATTTTTCCATTTTTTATTCAATGATTTGAATTCTGTCATGATCAATATTTACCAGAAAATAGGTCGCTTCTCGGCCTTTTGGCTAAGATCAAAGTGTAGTATCTGTTCTCAGATTACTCGCTGAATGATCGCCTTTTGGCTGAGATTCGATCACTGATACATACCTGGCACAGGGATTCGTCCCTGCACTGGTAGTATTGTGGCTACGTCTAGCTATGACCAGCTTTGACCAGCTCTGACCATCTTGGACAAGCTATGACCAGCTAAGACCAGCCATGACCAGCTGCTATAATTAAAATGCAGGAAGCCTACAGTGCTGTTACCAATTCAGCCACTACAGTGGTAAATCAGTAAGTCAGTAGCCTAATGATAAAAATGAAATTAAAAAATGCATTTTATATACCAAACATTTATTTTCCAATATAAACTTAGTTTTGTATATACATGTAATTCAGTGATGGATGGGAAAAGTGTATAATGAAAATTGTGCATCTCAAAAATCCAGATGTAAAAAAAAGTCAGAAGTTAGAATGAGTGAAACATGACTGTAATTCATCATCTCAAAAATTCAGATCTGCAAAATGCCATATTGTAAAATAACTGTAACATGACTAAGATCAAAATGAGGACATTAGACTGAGTAAACCACTGTATAATGATAATTCCTAATCTCAAAACTTCAGACCTGTAAAAAGGTCAGAGGGTAGAATGATCGATTTATGACTGTAACAACAAAGATGAGGACATTTGTCTGAAGTAATTGGTGTATTGTAATGTTAATTCCTCATCTAAAAAATTAAGACCTGCAAAATGCCAAAATGAGAACATTAGTCTGAATGAATCAGTGTATATTAATGAGAATTTCTCATCTAAAAAGTACAGGCAAAATTGATCTGCAGATCAAAATTCCCGAATCTGAAGATAACATAATCTAGATTTTCTTGAATTAGACTTCCTCAAATTCAGACACATCTGCAAATCCAAACTTTTGTATTGACATAAATAGGAAGCCTTTTCTTCCTCAAATCAGAACAGCATCCTCAATACCAAACATCTTGGACATTCGGTTTTTAGAGGAGTTGTACTGTATATCCTTATTTTTGACTTCCTTTACAGATTGTAATTGTTTTTGAATAAGATATTTCATAAATTTTTAAACATTTCTTAAAGTGTTTTAGTTTTTCACAAATTACAATATTTGTTTAGCACAATTTTTTTTGTTACTATTGCTAGTCAATTATTTTTTTGTACATTTACATATTCAATCTACACTTTAAATAGAAATGAATCAATGTTACAAACTACATTTTGTGTCCTATACTCTAAAATGTAATAAAACAGCAGCTTTTCTTCCTTGAATCAGAACAGTACCCTCAATACTGAACATTTGAGATGCTCCGTTTAGAGGAGCTGTACTGTATCTCTGTATCAAGCTACAAACCTATTGATCCGTTCCTCAGTTTGATAGAGTAAGACATCAGATTAAACTGTTTAGCCACTATTATATTTATATATAAATTAATTTTGTTTTTACACTTCTGTTGTGTTCATTGGGATAAGAAAGTATTGTGTGGAATAATTTTATCATTAATGATAAAATTGCTGATTGTACTTTTTATAGGAACTAACAGTTACAACCTTCTTAATAGTAATTTCATGCAACTATATTCCTTGAATTTAATCTACATCATTCTGTTTCTTTTAATACCATCTCTATTATAGCAATCATGGCCCTCCACAGCTTCCTTTTCTTTATTATTTGTGATTTTCCACGAATTCTTGAGTAACAAAGTGGAGTGGTATCTTATTGCTTTTTCTATATTTTGACATTTACGCAGTCCTTTTCCTTGACTGTCTGACACTCAAGCTTTAACTATCTGTTTTTTTAAAATTATTTCACCTCAAGCAAGGCAATAAAGCTACTAAGATGCAAGGGATTACTGATTGACAAAGAATATGAGATAGATACATTATTAAGGAGTGACAACAATAAGAGAACAGGAATTAAGAAGACAGAAGATAACAATTGGCATTGAATTTAAATTTTTGAAGATCAAAGCTAACTACAAGGCTGGCATCCCGTTCCCACCCCTTCACCGTTGAAACTGTTAGATGTAGATGTCTCTTCTACTCCAATAGCTTCATGTCTCGCACATCTTGCCTGCTCTCACTCCAAATCTTCTGTAACCCCCTTGCCTTGATCGATCCACTATCTTTCTCCACATCCTCTCCTTTACCACTCCTATCTGCTCTTCCTCCAAACCTTCTGTAACCCCTTGCGTGCTAGTGGCTTCCAGCCTTGCTTGGGATGATATGCTTAAAAAAAACCCCAAAAACAAAAAAAACTTGAAAGCAAGAAGTATGGAAGAAAGTTCCACAAGCAATAAGTGTAAGAGAAGAAACTCTTGGCATAGAACTTACAGTAATGTCTAGCTATTTCAACTGTAAAATGATGATATTTTGCCACCAATCTAGTCAGTTAAGTGTCATACATGATACATGCTTGGGTGATCATGTCCCTATCGATTCATGACTGATTAGGCAGTAGATTTGCCTGCAGAAGAAAGACTCTTAAGCCAATCTAGTACTGTGCTTAAATTTGTAAAGTCGAGGTACTAAAAAGGAAAGCTCATCAGAACAATTACCATGAAAAATATTTACAGAAAAAGCAAAGGGAAGCTATTCTATAGCAGTGGAAAAGTAACTGAATCTGAGATGCCAAGTCAGGACCAATAACATTGCAGATTCTTCTTTGGATTTTATCAAGAATTTCTAAATATATTGCAGAAGTACTAGACTAGATATGGCAGCAATATTCAATGCATGGCTCAATGGGAGACTTATAAATGTGTAAAATAGATTATGAAGAGAAAAATTATCTCACATGACACAGTGAACCAACTTACCTATACAATATAATCTTTCCACTTCATGTTAGTGGAAAACATTAGCTCAAGAAGATACAATGAGTCACTCTCCTGGAGTTTAGTATCAGCTATACTGATGGAAGGTAAAAATGGTTTTCTCAGACAACTAACAAAGAGCAGTTTTGTTTTGGAGGCATTAAAATTAACAAACCATTTCTTGTCCCAGTTAGCAGATTGTATGTCACTTTTGAGATTAGCTGCCAATTTGACCGTATCAAATCTCTCAGACTGACCATTAAGACAGGAGTAAATAGTTGTATCAGCAGATATTGTGTTGAGAATTGATGACATCAAGAAAGTTATTGATGATAAATAGGAAAAATGTAGGTTCAAGGACAGAGCCTTGGAGGACACCTGCATTAATGCAAAAATGATTTAGAAGAGTGGCCATTCAAGACAACTTTCATTTCGCGATTTGGTAAGAAAGATTGAATCAGGTCAAGAATTAATCCAGAAATGCCATAACCTTTCAACTGATCTGAGAAGAGAAGTGATGGATCCCAGCCCTTTCAAATAGCATTAGTATGAAAGTAAATGCAATAGACTAGGTCAGAATTTGAATTCAACTTGCAGATTTAACTTTTCACATTAATGACCACTAGGATGCCAATAAGCTACATTTTCATGTCCCTTCAGGATATAGGCAATCATGACTGTCCACAATTTCCTTATTTTTAATATCTGTAAAGTGTAAACTGACATGACTGTTCTTGCTAAATGCAGTAAAGAGGTTTCATGTTGCCTTGTCCATGGTTTTGAATTCAGTTTTGTCATATTCTTTGACTTCTTAGCCCTACCAAGACTAAAGAAACAGTCTACCATGTTATTTTATCCACAGCTGCAGAAAGAACAGATAGATTTGTGATTTTTCCAAGAATATTGACGTGAAGTAAATGTCCTTGAAAAAGGCATAAATTCATCTGTTCTTGCAGCTATGCCTAAAATATCTCTATAGCTTTTACTAAGATTTTAAACTCAACCTGTTGATTCCATTTTCTGTGACAATAACTATTAAGCCACTGGAATATCTTTTTGCCATTTGTGACAAGATTGTCCCGTTTCACTACCATACAGAAGAGTAGGCATTACATAGCAATCGATTACCTGTTTTTGTTTCCCAGTATATAAGCAATAATATACAGGGTGTGGTAGAAATACCTCCCACATTTTAAAGGTTGACAAAAAGACCAAGGTAACTGTGATTAAAAAATTTATTTCATGGTTGTTTAAACAAAGGGTTATAGATTTTATCCATTTGGTTTTAAAAATGACATCCTCCAAATGGTGGCCTCTATTCACCATAAACTGTTGTAGATGATTTCTAAAGCTTTTTATCATCTGGAAGTTTGAACACTTCATGGTCTTCCAGGTGGCTTTCTTTTAAGCACTGAACCTGTGGCCATGAAATGTTTAACCCATAGCAGTATCAATTTTCTATCTGCAACATCATCATTCCGACGTAACATGAAATGTGCATGTAAAACTCTCTGTGTTGCAATTACAGATTCACCAGACTTAAAAAACGTTTCAACAGCAAATGCACAGTATGCAATGGTCCAAGCCATGATGGTAACTGAAAAAAAGATGATATGACATCAGCTAGATGAAGACACCATTACTACTTGCTTAAGTTCACTCACACCAGACAGGTGACAGTTTAAAATGTAGGAGGTACTTCTGCTGCCCATTGTGTAAGCAAAAGCAATCATCATTGTTATTATTTACATTATTTACAGTCAGACTAATATCTTCATCTTTGTTGTTATTATCACAACATTTTGGCTCCTTCTAGTGTTTGCTGATGCAGGTAACCTTTAAGGAATTTTGAACTGAACCCTTTATTCAATCTACAAGGTAGATTGTTCTTGTTCCACTGTCCATATCTAGGGAATATCTTGTTCTCTTTTTTAATAAAGCACAGTGTTTGTCCCGTTTCCACTGATTCTGAATCTGTACTACCTGACACAAGGAGTGTACTCACAATTAATTTTTTTGTAATGCTCAGTTACTGCTAGCCCTGTTTCACTGAGTCTGAGTCTGTACTAACTGACCAAAGGATTGAACTCACAATTACTTCATTTATACTGTTCAGTTATTGCTAATCCTGTTTTCACTGAGTCTGAGTCTGTACTAACTGACCAAAGGATTGAACTCACAATTACTTCATTTATACTGCTCAGTTATTGCTAATCCTGTTTTCATTGAGTCTGAGTCTGTACTAACTGACTGAAGGATTGAACTCACAATTACTTCATTTACACTGCTCAGTTATTGCTAATCCTGTTTTCACTGAGTCTGAGTCTGTACTAACTGACCAAAGGATTGAACTCACAATTACTTCATTTATACTGCTCAGTTATTGCTAATCCTGTTTTCATTGAGTCTGAGTCTGTACTACCTGACACAAGGAGTGTACTCACAATTAATTTTTTTGTAATGCTCAGTTACTGCTAGCCCTGTTTCACTGAGTCTGAGTCTGTACTAACTGACCAAAGGATTGAACTCACAATTACTTCATTTATACTGTTCAGTTATTGCTAATCCTGTTTTCACTGAGTCTGAGTCTGTACTAACTGACCAAAGGATTGAACTCACAATTACTTCATTTATACTGCTCAGTTATTGCTAATCCTGTTTTCATTGAGTCTGAGTCTGTACTAACTGACCGAAGGATTGAACTCACAATTACTTCATTTATACTGCTCAGTTATTGCTAATCCTGTTTTCATTGAGTCTGAGTCTGTACTAACTGACCGAAGGATTGAACTCACAATTACTTCATTTATACTGCTCAGTTATTGCTAATCCTGTTTTCATTGAGTCTGAGTCTGTACTAACTGACCGAAGGATTGAACTCACAATTACTTCATTTATACTGCTCAGTTATTGCTAATCCTGTTTTCATTGAGCCTGAGTCTGTACTAACTGACCGAAGGATTGAACTCACAATTACTTCATTTATACTGCTCAGTTATTGCTAATCCTGTTTTCACTGAGTCTGAGTCTGTACTACCCAGCCCAGGAATTAAACTCACAATTACTTCTTTCATGCTGTTCCATTAATGCTTGTCCTGTTTCTACTCATTTTGAGTCTGTACTACCCAGCTCAGGTATTGAACTTGCAATTACTTCTTTCATACTTCTCAGTTATTGTTAGTACTGTTTCTACTGAGTCTGAGTCTGTACTACATGACCCGGGGATTGAACTCAAAATTATAATACTTGTCTTGAAGAAGCTTGTAGGATGTAACAGCTGAAATATTGTGATAAAAATAAGAAAGATGAGGATATTCATTAGACTGTAGATAATGCAAATAATGATAACTCCTTGACCTATACATTTGGGTGAAATCATTTTTATTGTCTAACTACTGTTTTCTGGCTCAATTTAAAACTAAGAATGTCTTGTGTCGACATAAAATATGCTATTGCTTTTTATAGATTTTATGATAAACTATCTGACTTTCGATTCAAGTGCACTGTGGTTTCAGGGCAATGCTCCCCCAAATTTTTACCAATTGTTCTATTTTTTACAGGGTTTTATTTTAACAAAATACAATAAAGAAAGAAATACAAGAAAGAAAAACTATCAAAGCAAGGGAGTACTGGAAATTTTAAATGTTGCCACTAACTATGTTGGTGGCCTTTGATAACTTATGGCTATATTCTAAATTTTGGGGAGCCCCCACCAAACATTTGTCTCTGCTATAGCCCTGGGTTTGAAGTCAAAAAATTCAAAATGTTTCATTTAGTTTTGGCCAAATTTATAACATTCCAAGTAAATAAATTAATTACAAATTGACCATTAGGTATAGAAAGTTTCATTGAAATTTTCTGAAAATAATCTGTTCACTCTTTAGCTTCTAGAAATACCAACATATATAAAAAAATAAATATTCTTCATATACAAGCAAGTGATTGAAAGAAAAAGCTATGTGAGTTGGAATGAGAAATGAATACAAATTGAAGTGAATTATATATGCATTAGAAATTAAGCCCTTGTTTATTTTAATGAGTGATTGAGAGATACAATATTTGTTTTTAAGTATTTCCTATTTGCTTCAGAAAAACCTCAAGAGATTTTTTTTTCTCTCCATTAAGACAGCCAACTTGATTTTTTGTTGTTGGTAGTAGATTTTATTTGCTCTTATTAGTCTTCTGCTGACTCATTCAAATAAAACCTTTCTATAAAGAAAATACTTGTAAGTGCACTTTTAATAACACTGCAGAAAAAAAAAAAGTAAAAACAAAAATATTTAAAAAATCTAGAGAAAAATGTTTGGAGTTATTTTCTTGCAAATGGTCTTGTGTTGGCACAGCTTTGAAAATATCACAATGTAAGTTTATGGTATTTTGTTCTAAGTTCTCTGCACCTGAAGGTACCATAGGCAACTGAAAGAGATGTTTTGGCAGCTTTTTAGAATAATTATTTTAATTACTTTTGAGGGAGCAGTGTTTTGCTTCATATTCAACTTTACTTTCATAAAGAAAGGTAAAAAAGACTCTTTCTTTCCATTCTGGCTTTAATTAGGTTTGAATTTTTTTCTTATTATTGTACACCATCATTATCATCCTCATCATCAGCAGCAGCAGTCTCATGAGCGGGTGTGGTTGTAGGGTCGCTAATAAAGCTGAGAACTTGACCAGTTCCCTTCACATATCTAGATTGATAGTTGAAGAAGTATTCATTCATGCATAGCATGCCTTGATCAGATAAACCTGACGGAGCCTATCCTTCTTGAGGTCAAATCAAAGCCAATGGCCTCCAAATTGGAAGTCTCACCTTGGTCATGGACACATGGATGTTGATTCCCTTTGGGGAACTCTCTGGCCATTGACTTCAGTCTAGGAATCCCTGTCCAGTGATGCCGTTTTATCACTACATCTATAGCTATAGAGTTCAGTCTACCCCATTCTGCTCGTTCGACATTGACCTTACAAGAGAGTTCATCTGTCGTTTGAAAGGTTTTGTTTTTAATCCTGCTGGGTGTCTACTCACCATCCTCACTAGAAAAGTCTGGTGTGGGAACTAGTTTAGTTAATAGATGACCCAACTATGCAGCAGATAGTGATTCAATTTGCTTGTTTAATGGCATATCAATTCCTTATGGGTCATTTAATGCTGAATTTAATTTTCTTGCGAGCTTCAAAGTAATAGATATATGATATGTTATTCTGCTTTCACAACTGAATACATGGTAGATAATACGCACCTTTTCTGTATGTACATGTTTGGGGAACATAATTACTAAAAGCAGTGATATTTTTATTTTATGTTGTAGTTTTGTTGAAGTTTTTTGGAAAGGTCTATCTAGAGTCCTATTTCTGGGAATATATGGTAGAGGATGTAGATTTCCTGTTCAAAATCATTTTTATCCCAGCTATGAATGCCTATATCATCAGCATACCCACATCATTATCAGTCCCTTAGCCTGGGGAGAGAAAGAGTGGCATTATTTTACATAAACACTTATAACTTTCATCAGAAGCTTTTCACATGTTGTTATGATGTTGGTTTGGGGTTTGTAGAGACAAACGACAAATAACACGTAACAATAAAAAGGGTTTTATTGGTTGGTAAAAGGTACAGAAATCGCCTGAGTAGTCTATAACTAGCTCAGCCAAGAACTTTCTCTCTTCTGTCTCTCGACGTGCCACTATTTAAAGTCTTTAGACGCAGACAAGTTCATCTTCAAGAGGGGTGGTAGGTTTCTGACACAACACATGTGAGTCTTTAAATATATTTTTCCAATGATTATATTAATATATAGTAATTCTGTGTGATTAGTTGGTTACTGAATAACTTGGAAAAACAGATCCCATACTTTATGTCTAGTAAAATCTTATATTAATATGTTTACCTATGCCATAAAAGATGACAGCCTTTTTGAATTATCCTTATTAATATTAGGTTTTCACATGTGAGAATTTAAATATAATTGTCAGATTATTATATTAATAAGCAAGGCAATAAAGCCACTAAGGCATAAGTTTTTACTGACTGTGAAAGAATATGAGAAAAAGAAAACATTGTTAAGAAGAGGGAACAATAATAAAACTAAGAAATTAAGAAGACAGAAGATAACAACTCACATTTAAATTTTTGAAGATCAAAGTTGGCTGGAAAACAAGAAGCCAGAAAAGTGTTCTTACAGGTGAGAAGTGTGAGAAAAGAAACTGTTAGCTAAGCTTAAGATTATATCTATCTATTTCAGCTCTAAAATTATGAGACCTTGCTGACAATCTAGTATTGCTCTTAAATTAATAAAGTCTAGCTACCATAGAGGTAAGTAATATTTATTTGGTGTAATAATACAAAAATGTGGCACAAGGCCAAAAAGAAGGGATGGGGAAGGCCAGTCATTGTCTGTGTTCTAATTAAACTTAGTTAGCCACAATCACTGGCCCAAACATACCACATTCTTATTTACCATTCTTATTACAGCCACCATAATACCTCTGGGTCTCTATGAAGTCCTATCTAGTCCCTATGTGTATAATTTTATGGGAGCAGGGATAAAATAACAAATTTTACAAAGAAGACCTCAATGAGGAAAGTTCATCAGAACAATTACCATGAAAATATTTATCGAAAAGGTACATGGATGCTACATTATGGTGGTGGAAAAGTTACTGAAGCCAAGATGCCAGGCCAGGATGGGTAATATTCCAGATTCTTCTTTGAATTTTATCAAGAATCTTTCATTATATAGCAGAAGCTCTAGATCAGATGCATGGCCAAATATGAGACTTCTAAATGTGTAAAATAAATTCTGGTTAGAAAAATTGTCTAGCACAACATAGTGAAGCAAATTTCCTAACAGCAGCTTTAGCAATTGATTCAATATAATCTTTCCATTTCATGTTAGCAGAAAACATTAGTATTAATATATAGTAATTTTGGAAGGAATTATTTTATTGCATTGCATTTATTACACACACACACTAACCAAAATTTTAACCCCACTTCTTTCCACAATTAACTTCTAGCATAAAAAAACTGTCGTGATTTTTAAATAAATTAATAATATAGACATAAAAACAAATCTATCACTAGGTTAGATATACAATCTTTATATACAAAAGTTCCTGTAAAGAAATGCCTAATCAATGTTTTTATACTTTGATAATGATTTATATATATATAGATCTGTGGCTATACTTTTGATGATAGGGTATCCAATGCTGATCTTCTTGCAAAATGCAACAGTGGTGGAATTGAAACTTTCCTGATGCAGTCAAATCTTTGCTTGGCTGGTAATGTTGCAAACACAAAATACTTAAGGTCTACATGTATAGCCAGCTTGACAGTGGACAAAGGACTGTTGGGTGGCAGTGGCTCAGGTATAAAACAAGCTTAAGACTAACGTTTCAGCTGTCAATGTGGCTCATACAAACTTTGAGCGAGTTACCCTGGATAGAAATAACTGGAGATATTTGTGCCAGAGTGGTATCAGAAATTTTGAAATCAATCAAGAGAAAAAGACAATGGCGAAAAGCGTCAGCAAATATTCCTGTTGCTATGTCCCAAGATCCTCGCAGTTGCACAATATGTGAACTTGAATGCAGGTCAGTAGCAAGACTGAAGTGTCACATGCAACACAAACATAAAAACTGAATGATGTTGTCAGATCCTCATACATTGAAATTGATGGTTCATCATATATATATATATATATATATATATATATATATATGCTGCACACACACGCACGCACACGCAAACATGCACACACACACATATGTTGTAGCATACCTACAGATGATAATGGGTATGTCCCCATTCACATAAATACAGTAGTAAATACTGTATGGTGGTCTGCAGTTAGAGATTCATTGTGGAATTCACTTGACTCACTTCTAGCAGTTGACTACTTCTATGTGCTGTTGGCTAATCTTATATGTGTTGTTCTTGTCCTAATCATTAGGCCTCCGTGTTGAGTCTGAGACCTTGTAGGAAGATAAATGGAGGTATAATGTTGTCATTACTAGTGATCACTCTAAACACCTTCATAATCACCATTAGACTCATCCAACTGTTTTCAAATCCTCTGCACTGTCCTCAGGTTGACACCCAAACACTCTGAAATGTTCATATTGGATCTTCCAGCATGATTGCCAAGCAGCACAGCATGCTGTCTCCAAATTTCTGGCAGAGTGAATTGCATCATGGTGTTCTTTTTCTTACAGACCGTGCCCAACTGACCCTACTATACTGTGCAGCTGACAAAATCAAAAACACACAATGTACATGTGCAAAATTAAAAATATAATATGGAGATAATTTACCCATCACACCCTATATATATATATATATATATATATATATGTATATATATTCATACAAACATACGCATATATATGTTTTTATCTCTTTAAACATTATTATTAGTGGATACCCATATTTGAGCAGACACTCTGTTTATTTTAAACCGTATTTTATTTTGTCTGAAAATTTTGAGAAAATTTAATAAAGAAATATGTGCCCTCCAACAGGATATATACATATATACATGCATACATACCTATATGCACACACACACACACACACATATATATAGATAGATAGACAGATAGATATGAGACTTAAATAGTGGTCACATTGAGATAATAGATAGATAGATAGATAGATAGATTTATATACATACATACATGCATACATACATATATACATACATTTATACATACATATATATATATATATATAGAGAGAGAGAGAGAGATTGATAATATTAGTGGTAAATATACACATACATATGCAATCATATATCTAAAATATATAAATATATATACACATACATACATACACATACATATATATATGTATAAAAATAATTCCAAGAGGATGGAATCCAGGTAGAACTCAATGTGTATCTTTAATGTATTAGACATTTGAAAATATTCATATTTCTTTCACTTGAACCATCTTTGACTCCCCTCTTTAAAACTTCTCTCTGTTAAATTTTAATCCCCCCTTCATCTTTAGACCTTCCTGTTCTTCTCTCATCTGTTACCCCTCCCTATAGCTTTCATTTACTCTAGCATTCGTCCCACACTCTCATACATACACTCTCACTAAATTTTATTTTTTATTCCCGGAGTTGTTTTTTCTGTTTTCTTTTTGAATTTGTAGGTCTGATGAATTGGATCGTATTTACGATTCCAATGGAATAAATTATGACCATGGAATATTAGTGTTTAAGCCTTTTTAATATATATATATATATATATATATATATATATATATATATATATATATATATATATTGAGATAGATAGATAGATAGATAGATGTGAACAGATAGATAGATAGATAGATTCATAGATAGATAGATAGATAGATGTGAACAGATAGATAGATAGATAGATGTGAACAGACTGAGATAGATAGATAGATAGATAGATATGAACAGACTGAGATAGATATATAGATAGATAGATATGAACAGACTGAGATAGATAGATAGATAGATAGATAGATATGAACAGACTGAGATAGATAGATAGATATGAACAGACTGAGATAGATAGATAGATAGATATGAACAGACTGAGATAGATAGATAGATAGATATGAACAGTCTGAGATAGATAGATAGATAGATATGAACAGACTGAGATAGATAGATAGATAGATAGATAGATATGAACAGACTGAGATAGATAGATAGATAGATAGATAGATATGAACAGACTGAGATAGATAGATAGATAGATAGATAGATAGATAGATAAAACTGATCGTCAGTGTGTTCCAGATTAACAAGGTTTAAATGAATTCAATAATTTTCAGCTTTCAGTGCCTTCCAAGTACAAATTATAATTTCCACTCCCCGTATCTTTGAATATTTGCTGCTAGACAAATAGAAATAAACATCAAATAGACAAAAATAATTTCATGAATAATCCTTTTCAATTTGATTTTCAATGATAATTATTGATTTCCGTATTTATTTTATTCTTTGTCCATGCTAACTTTCTCTCTCTCTCTGTCTCTCTCTCTCCCTCACTTTGTCTTTCACTGACTCTCTCACTTTCTCTTTTTCTCCATATTCTCTCTTACTCTCACTCTCTCTATCACTCTCTCACTCTTTCATTTAGTCTCACTTTCTCTTTTTTCACTCTCTCTCATTCTCACTCTCTTTTTCTCTTACTCACTCTCTACTCTCTCACTTTCTCTTTTTCTCCATATTCTCTCTTACTCTCACTCTCTCTATCACTCTCTCACTCTTTCATTTAGTCTCACTTTCTCTTTTTTCACTCTCTCTCATTCTCACTCTCTTTTTCTCTTACTCACTCTCTACTCTCTCTCTGCTTTTCTCTATATTTCTCTCTTACTCTCACTCTCTCTATCACTCTTTCTCTCTTTCACGTAGTCTCACTTTCTATTTCATTCACTATCTTTCATTCTTATCTCTTTCTCTTTGACTCCTACCCTCTCTCTTTTTCTTTCACTCACTCACTCTCTACTCTCTCTCTCTTTCTCTATATTT
>OZ038479.1:116231236-116243736 GCA_964036315.1 Acanthosepion esculentum
GTGTGTGTGTGTGTGTGTGTGTGTGTCTGTGTGTGTGTCCCAGTGCATGCACATGCACTCATCTGAACGTATGTGCACCCATTTAGAATGTGGTTATTTCTCCTTTACAACTTTTTTCTTGTCACTTTGTCACTTCTGTATTTGTTTTATACTTAGTCCTATGTAATATTTTGGTGTTATCTGTTAAGAATATTAGAAGCCATTATAATACATAAGAAATGGCTGCACACACCACTTGCTTAGGGAAAATTGGAATTGAAACTAAGATTGTAGACCTCCTAAAAACTGCCATCATTTAATCTGTGAGGATTGTCCAAAAATTTCTTGAGTTGGATCAAATATGGTTTGGAATCTGACAGAATGATAGGATAAAGAACAAATGGGAAGTATTTATCAACGTTCTGTAGGAGTTCCTGTAATTTCCTTTCTGTGTTTTCTATCGACATTTTGTCATTTGCTTATCTAAGATTCTTTGTAAATCATATCTTCCATATATAGATATTGAATGCTACTAAAATGCAAATACTTATAAATATGTTAATTAGTTTCTTATTTGAAAACTCATGTATGTTCAAATATATACATGAATTTTTTCGTAGATAATAAATATTGTTCTAATAATACTCAAACAGCATATAACGTTGTGTTTAATGTGCACTATTTTACTTTGAAGCAATTATTTCTTGGAATAATATGATCTAAATTTATTATCAATAATATTTCTTCGTATGAGAATCCTTTGGTGGTTACCTTTATAGACTGAATGATATTAAGTTCCTTCTGACCTCTAACACTTTAGCAGTGTAGCCTTGCTTATCCTCCTGCTGTGGTTTTTATTACCTTTGTCTTCTAGATTCATATTGGTTCCAATATTTCCCTTGAGGGATGTTGGGACTTTTCCCAAGATCTCTCAGGGGACCTTGAAACTGTTCCCATCACATTAGTGATTATGATGAAGTTGATGATAATAATCATCATTTGCAAAAACAACAAGAAGTATAAGAAAAAAGCAAAGTGGTTTAAGAACACCTCGTCCAAGCAAGAAGATTGGATGCAATTTTAATTAATAAACAAATAAAAGAGAATGAGAAATAAAAAGAAAAATTGCCTCAGACTAGTGAAAATTATAAGATATTAAAATTAGCGATCATACTCGTAATTATTAGCTTGTTAGAAAGAGTCCTAAAATTCGTAATTTGATAAAACCAAGTGAAAATACTATGCAAAAGCACTGAGGATAATTTGTCTCCAGCAGAATTTTATGGTTTACACAGGTGAGAACAGTGAAAATAAGATTAACGACAAAAACCATCTAACAGACACTGAAATCTGAAGGCTCATTAGGATAGCAAAAGATGCCTTCCAAAAACTAAGCAAAATGTTAAGAAACAGGAAAATGTTGTTAGAAACAAAGAAAAGACTACTGAACTGTTACATAATATCAGTCCTCTAATATGGCAATGAATGCTGGACAATCTCCACACAGATGAAGAAGAGACTTGAAGCAACAGAAATATGGTTCTACAGAAGGATGCTGAGAATACCATGGACTGAATATGTGAGCAATAACAAAGTTTTAGAGAAAATAGAAACAATGAGGGCACTTATACTTAGAACCTGAAAGACACAGAGTTCAAATTTCTAGTGCATATCATGAGAAAAGAGAGTGTGGAGAATTTGATACTCATAGGACATATTGAAGTCAAGAGGGTCAAAGAAAAGCAATGAATAACCTACCTAATAAGTTTATTTAGAGATAACAAAGAGTGAAACCTTTCTAAGAGCGACAAGAGACAGGAAACTGTGGAGAACCATGATTGCCTATGACCTGAAGGGAGCTGGCACATTGAAAAATAAGAAGAAGCAGTACCTGAGAAAAATTCAGTTTTCCTATTTGAATTTTTTCATGATTCATAATTATTAAGTTAATGATTGAAAAAAACTTCTTGCAAGTTCCACAGCTATAAAGTAGCTGAGCAATTTCCCTTATTCAATTGTTAAATATCTGAGCTTAACAACTATAACAAAATACTGCAATAGTAATCATATATGAATGCAGGTCAGCATTTAAAGTAGTAAGAGAGTACAAATGAAAACATTAAAAATTGGCAGTGTTTTCTGTTTTAGTGAAGCAGATATGAGAAGGTTATTTCTTCCATTAAATTCCCTTTCATTCATTCTTTCTTATTATGTATGCTTTCATTTTCTCAGTAAAACCAAACAATATCTCTGATATATCTTTTTCTTTTCCATCTGAAAAGTTCCTGATTTGACCTGCTTCCCAAAATGATGGAATTATGTATGGATCATCATATTTACCTAGTATCAGTAAAGTCTGCCTTGGATAAAAGTGTTTTTCTACAGCATTTTTGCATAGGATCACAATATTATATCTACAATGGTCCATTATTTATCTGAGTTAATGGCAAGATATAATGCATATGTTAAATAACTTACTAACTAATGGAGAAACAAGCAGAATTATTATTATTATTATTTCATGTATTATTGTTTCTTTATTTCTTTCTTTCCCTTCACCAAAATCAAACAGTATCTCTGATATATCTTTTACTTCCATTTGAAAAGTTCTTGATGTGACTCACTTCCCAAAATGATGGAATTATGTATGGATCAGCACATTTGACTCAGATCAAAGTGTAGTATCAGTAAAGTCTGCCTTGGATCAAAGTGTTTCTCTACAGCATTTCTGTATAGGATCACAATATCATAGCTGCAATGGTCCATTATTTATCTGAGGTAATAGCAGGGTGTAAGGCACATGTTAAGTAACTTAGTAACTAATGAAGGAACAAGCAGAATTATATCACCACCACCACCACCACCACTGCCATCATCATCATCATTTCATGTATTATTGTTTTCTTTCTTTCTTTCTTTCTTTCTTTCTTTCTTTTCCTTTACCAAGACCAAACAGTATTTCTGATATATTTTTTTCTTCTGTCCTCCTCACAATCAAAATTGAGTGGTCCATTACTTACCTGAGATAATGGCAGGATGTAAGGCACATGATAACAAACTTAATAACTAATGAGGGAACAAACAGAATTATAATGTGTCATGTGTGTTTCTTTCTTGAAATGTTGAGGCATATCTTGTTTGCAAGTCAAGTGGTATCAAATCCACTTAGAGCCCTACCACAGCATTTTTCTTGTATTCTTGCAGATTAGATTTGTATCACCAATATATTCATAGTAATTCTTTTTTTCTGCTTGAATAATCTGTTGTAAAGGGGATTTAGAGACTGCACAGAGGAGTTCAAAAGTTAGCACTACGATCATCACCAATTTTACTCTGTTGCAATCATGCAAAACAAATTGAATGACATCATGACCAATCCTTTTAAGATGAACAGTGAAATCTAATTTAATTCACACACAAATCCCACTCAACAAAAATAAACATATAAATTTTAAATGCAAATATCTTTATTAGGCTTAAGTGTGTAATTCAGTATGGGGACTTTTTTTTTTTTGCATAGGACCAAATAACAGATTATAGTCAACTTGTGTCTTGTGGTATTTTTGTGCTGATAGGATTAATCTGACAAACTCAAGGTCTGGGTTTAAACTTGTAATCAGCAAATGAGACTAGATATTCTTTTAAACCAAAACCATTGAAATCTCTGACTGAAAATCAAATAAAAGGTGGGAATTTTGCATTTTGCAATGCCAATAAATAACATTGTAGAACAGTTTAAAAAAAACATTTATTCAATTACTTTGTTTTGAAAATTAAAGCAAACTTTATGTTGTAATTGAATTCTATTCTTTATGTGTGTTAAAGTAATCAGGCTGACCTTTTTTTGCTATTATTTCACAATAATTAGATAATATAAAGATGGACATAAAGATGATGTAATGGAAAATGGCTGAATTTAAATTCTGGGCAAGGTTGTTGTATTTACTTCTAATGCTTTCTTACAAGCATTAGAAATAAATACAACAACCTTGACCAGAATTTAAAATTCAGCCATTTTCCAGTATTCAAAGTATGAATTTATCACACCTCCTTTCAGTTATGTGTAAAATAGGGCAGCTTAGGGCTTCTAGCTCTGGTAGGTTAATGATTCTAGAAGACAGACAAATCAGGATTAAACACCTCTGGTAACATGTTATGGGCCACTGTGCCAGAGTAAGGCTCATTGCACCTTCTGCCTTTCAGATTTGGGATAGCCCTGAATTTCGCAATAGTATATGAAAAAAACTCTTAATAAAAAAAAAAAAAAAAATGAAATATATTTCAGATGTCCCTTAGTGGTGCTAACCTATAACAAATTAAACGCTAAAACTTCAAACATTATTACTATGTAAGTAAATAAAAAGTTACTGATATGGCCCACTTCCTAGCATGAGTAAACATCAGAATTTTCTGTAATCCGTTCTTAGGCTGATAATATTTGAACGCCTATCATATATACAGTCCATCTGAATTTATTATGCAAATCACATAAACACCAATAACTCGAATTTGCTTTGAAAAATTTTTGTCATGATTTAAACAATTAATTTAGATATCAAAACAATGCTCGTGTTAAATCTTTAGGTAGTTTCAACATATTTTATTAATGATATTGAATTTATAAAAATTGCTGTCTGAAGTTATTATGCAAAATGAGAAAATCACTTTTTACTTCAATAACAAGGCAGTAAAACCATCAACAATTGACCAACACATGTAATAGAACAAATAACAAATATATATGATAAATTTTTGAAGCATTTACCACATAGTGATCCTTCTTTCTAATAACAATCAGCAATTATCCATTGATTTTGTAAAATTTTTGTCAGGTTTAAAATTATTAATTTTGATGTCAAAGCAAAGCTTGAGTTACATCCTGAGGTAGTTTCAACACATTTTATGAAGGTCATTGGATTTATTATAAAAACTGCAGGTGGATCAGTAAGTCTGACACGTTTGTAATATTATCATTGCTAAAACTAACGAGACTAAATATTTCATACATAAAACTATTATTTATTCAACTCTGAACTTCATCAATTAATATTGATGAGTGGGTGTGTGGCTTTGTGGGATTTTCTCTGAATGTGGATCCCCCTCTAGCAAGGATGTGAGAGAGACACTTCTTCCTCAGGCAGGATGTTTATATATTTTCTTGTCATCCATTTGTTTCATGTGTGCACACCATCATAAGTGCAGCTGGGTCATCCACTTATTTGCATGCCAGGAACAGCTATTGACATTCTGTGAGGTGCAAGGCTGCACCTAGTGACAGGGAGGCCATCTTCAAATTTAACCTGCTGATGCATCTTGCGTCTCAGATTATTTTTGTCCTCATCTAGGATGAGTCCAGTACATATTGGTATCATTACAAATCAAATTTTCTGTGAACAAAAATGACTTATTGACATTAAATTCAGTTCATGATTACCTACAACACTTCTCCATGAAAGACTACTTGGCAAAAGAAATAATGTTGTATATTATTTCTATTGTCCTTTGGAAAACTATGTCAATAATAAAAAAAAAAAGTTATAAACATTTGTTGGTCATATCACAATGTTTCTTTCTCTGAACAAAGTGCCATATGTAAATACATAACACAATCACAGTTACTACACTCTGATCCGAAGCAAAATGTGCATATATATTACTCTCTGATCCTAAGCAGAGACCCATAGAATGACACTTTGATCCTAAGCAGATCATACAAATGCTCTGAGCCAAGGCTCTGTATCTGTACATAAATAATCCCATCATTTTTGACAGATAATATGCTAGTATATATATATATATATATATATATAGTTTGAAGGTATAATATATTTAGGAGTTAAAGTGCTCAATATTAGGGATAGAGCATATGTAAATATAAAAGTGGACATTGAAGTAAACACCCAGAGGCAACAATCTGTTTCATTCTGAACACAATCATCAGGCCATTGTGTGTGTGTGTGTGTATATATATATATATATATATATATATATATATATATATATACATACATATATATATGTATATATATGTAAGCAAATATGTGGATGTAGATCCGATGGTATGATGAAAAATATGGGAAAGACAAAGCAAAATCCGAATTTGCAAGTTTACTGTTTTAATTTTTTTTTTACTGTCGACATCAGACGTTTTGGTCTAGTAGACCATCTTCAGGACATGGTTATTGGAAACATATTCATATTTAAGTCAACATGAAGAAGAGACGATAGACACAAGACTAGTCAGAAACAGAAAAACTGAAATTTTAAAGTCAGCGTTCCAAAAAAGGGAACGCTGACTTTAAAATTTTCATCATATATATATATATATATATATACACTTACACGCACAGCCATGATGTTTTGTTTTTGAAAATAATGAATATATTCATTGTACTTTATGAAATAGAAACTATACCATATATAGTAAAATTGTTTCTGTCTGCACGTTTTGTTTGTACACCTGCAGAATGTGCCAAAAATGTAACTAAAATTTTCTGTCAAACCATGATAATCAATTTGTTTGTTTAAGTAGCTTAAAAATAAAACAATTTAATAAAATTTAGTATTACACCAAATTTCTCCTTTAGCCTGAAATAATTCAGAAATAATGAAAGGATAAATAATAATGACTATTAATGAGCAAAACAATTTAACCAAACATAAACAACTGAAGACTGGAAAATATTAATTCTAAATAACTTGGTAAATTATCAAAAACAATTTTGTAAATATAGAAATTGTTTTAATATGGACAGAAACATACAAATAAAAATATAGTGCATTCTGGCAGCAGATCATTATTTAAACATATATTATTAAATATTACACACAATGAATGTCTCTTATGTCTGATCAGAACTGTTATAATATCTGAATGTTTGCTTTAATTTCTAGCGAAAATGAAGACAAAAATTGTCCGTTTGGATATTTTTATTATTATTTTTTTGTTATCGTCACATAGCAATTTTCTACATCAAAATAACAAAATATCATCTTTGACGGTGGATATCTTTGTTTCATGTCTGTATAACCACCCTAAGGATGTCTCATGTGAGCTGAAAGCTTAGAACCAACTTAATTAAAAAATATCCAAATGTTGGACAATTTTTGTCTTTATTTTCACCAGAAATTAAAGCAAACATATGAACATTAGAACAGCTCCTGATCAGATATAAAAGACATTCATTGTCTGTTATATTTAATAATATATGTTTAAATAAAAATTTACAAACACAAAATATACAAGTAAAATTTTTAATTTTACAATCTAGCTATAGTTGTCCTAAATAAAATATTTTGACCCGATAATACATTATGGATTTGAATTATATAATACAGGGTGTTTGAAAAGTAACTCCCTATTTTATGTAAGGGTGGCCAGCCTGGAGTCCTGACTTAACACCCTGTGACTTTTTTCTTTGGGGTTGATTAAGGGAGCAAGTCTATTAAACCAAACCAAAACTTCAGAAGACCTGAAGGGTGAATACAAGTAGTTACTTTTAGATTGTATGATTTTTTTTAAGATAATGATGTTTATTAATACAAGTCTTACTAATTAACCTATAGCTTTTAGTAGAAAAGGTGGATGCATAATTTCCCAAGGTTATTTGTTTTGTAAGTGCATATAGTGAATCTGGCTAGATTCAGAACACGGCTCTCTGATTAACAATTTTGAGCCATTATCAATTACACCACCCACACATCCATGCTTACAGCATCTGGAATTCCCAAGTGGTCACTCATCGAGGTACTGACCAGGCTCAACATTGCTTAACTTCAGTCATCGTACAAGAACAAGTGTTTCGACATATGGCACAAGGCTAGATCAGGATGGGGAAGGCTAGTCTTCATCTGTCTTACATTTAAACTTAGCTAGCCACAATCACTGACACAATCATCCCATAATTTTCCTTTCACCAAAACAATACATTCTTAATTACCATTCTTACTACAATCACCATAATACCACAATATCTCTATGAAGTCCTAACTAGTCCCATATATGTACAGTTTGTAGAAGGTGGGGAAAATGAAACTGGCAGCTTGGTCAACAAATGCCAAATGTTTCCCCTGTAGAGAAATGGATAATATTACAAAGGTGCATTGGATAACAAAAGATGGCTTCTAAAAGCTAAATAAAGTATAAAGGAACAGGAACATTTCATTAAAAACAAAGAAAAAAGTACTGAACTGTTATGTAATATCAGTTCTCCTATATAGCAATGAATGCTGGGAAATCTCCTCACAGATGAAGAAACTTTAAGCAACAGACACGTGGTTCTACAGAAAGATGCTGAGAATACCATGGACTGAACATATGTGCAACAACATTTTAGAGAAAATGAAATACTTAATATCAGAAAGAGATAGTTGAAATTCTGAGGAAATATTAGGAAAGAGGGCTTGGAAAATTTGAAACTCACAGGACATAAGACAAGAGGGATAGAGGGAAACAGCACATGACTTAACTAACGAGCTTGTATAAAAGTTTGGTAGAACAGTGTTTAGGAGAGATAGCAAAATGACAACACTTACTAAGAGTTACAAAGAGAAGGAAATTGTGGAGAGCCACAACCGCCAATATGCTGAAATAATATGACACATAGAAGAAGAAAAATAAAAGTTAAACTCAGAAGTGTAGAATTTT
This sequence comes from Acanthosepion esculentum, assembly GCA_964036315.1. NCBI lineage: Eukaryota > Metazoa > Mollusca > Cephalopoda > Sepiida > Sepiidae > Acanthosepion > Acanthosepion esculentum. The sequence continues at coordinate 116,239,863 of OZ038479.1, forward strand.
TGCAAAATCAATAAATGAAGGTTATAGAATTTCAGATGCCTGCCTTATGTGAAGGGGTTATCAGAGAAAATACAAAGGATCTGTGGTCCATATAACATCAGGACAACCTTCAAAAGCTGGACGACAATTCGCAGATATCTCTCCCGAGTAAGACCTCCCCCCTAGAGGAGAACATGACTAAAGACTGTGTGTACTCTATCCTGAGCAGCTGCGGAAAGAAATATAAAGGGGAGACAGGCCGCCCCCTTAAGGTAAGGCTTCAAGAACACCAGAAAGCTGTAACATGAGGGGAAGTGGAAAAATCAGGCATGGCTGACCACATATGGAGAGAAAAGGGAGATCATCACCCTCTGTGGGATCAAGTTGAGATCATAGGCAAAGAACACCATTGGAAAATTCGTAAACTTAACGAATCAGCACATATACTAGGCCACAAAAATCTCCTGAGCTGACCAAGCATAGAAATGAATACAATATGGGAACTAGTAATAAGGAGTGCCAGAGAAAAGTGATGATAACAACAAAAATTGCAATATAAGCTCTGGTAAAAAATATGCAATGATAACAGCAAAAATTGCAATATGAGCACTGGTTTAAAATTGGTTGCTGAAGATTAGGTTTATAATACCCAGAAATTTATACACAGATGTCCTCAAGGACACATGGCACAGTGGATAGTGGTTTGATCTAGTGACAGGACCCAAAGTGTGTGAGTTCAATAACTGGTTAAGGCAGTGAAGAACTTTCGGAGAGGAATTAACAGGAGATAACTGACATCCATTAGACATGGCACGTTGAACTAGAACAGTCTACACCATCGAGCGAAATAAAGGGCTCAGTTCAACATTCCAACCCCCTGAAGAAGGCTGGAGCATACAACAGCCGAAACGTTGAGATAAACATGACGACAAAAAATGAGGACAATAGTCCGGATAATGTAAATAGTGAAAAAAAGTATGGTGCACTTATTTTTGTTAAATATAATATATTATATTTTCACAAGCAGATATATTATAATTCTGCTTGTTCCTTACTTAGCACGACCATTACGCCCTACCAATACATCATAAATAATGGAAAATTCCATTTTGATCACATAGAAAGACAGAAAAGATATATCAGAGATGCTACTTGGTTTCAGATAGAAAATGGGAGAAAGAAAGAAAGAAAGAAGGGAGGAAAGAAAGAAGGGAGGAAAGATAGATGTGTTTAAATGAAATGGAAAAAGTTGATAATTTCAAATCTTTTTATTTGTGCCCACTTCTTAAAATAACAACCATCATTCATATTTATGACTGATTTTGCAATATTTTGTTAAAGTTAAACTCAAATATTTAACGATATGATCGGGGAATTTCTATGGATATTTTATTACTGTAGAACTTGTCATGATTAAGATTCAACAGAATATTCAAATATGAAAACCCGAGTGCTTCTAGTAGATATTTATCAGAATGAAACTCACATGATATATTGCACAGATAAATGCAAATATATTCTAAACTTTTTGCAACATTGGTTGGTTAACACATTAGTTTGATGCCCGAATACCAGACATCTGCCAACCTAAACAAAAGAAAACATTTTTTTTTTCTTTTCTGGACATAAATCTTTGGTAATGGCTAAAAGAATAGAACACTCAGACAATTTTTACACATGATGTTCAGAAAAGAAACAACTTATCCAGACACAAGAAAAACTAAATAAAATGCTTAACTATAGTAGCTTGTCAGTCGGCTTTAATGAAACTTGTATAAAAGAGGGATTGCTGTCCAAATACAGAATACAATGTGCGATGGATAAATTGTCCTCAAAATTATTCAAAAATGAAAATAACACTGACACCTCATTTTAACAGATATATTTACAAGATTACACAAAAATATCTTAACATACTAAAGAATAAACTTTTGAATCTCCTGCATCTTTTCTGGGTGTTCTCCTTGTTTAAATTGATGAATGCTGCCACAATCAGTTCATCTTTGGTCTAATAAGAAGTTTTGTTGGTCTCTTGCTAAACATATAATATTCAAGGGGGGTTGCAGTCTGGGGAGTTAGGTGGCTAAATGTAAGGGGTGATATCGTCACAGAAATTGTCTGACAGCCATGACTGAGTTCTCCTGCTTGTCTAGCATGGTTTCAAAGTCCTGTTGCCAGGCATAGTGTCTTCCAGCAGCCACCCTCTTGATCGGAGACAGAACTACCTAATCAAAGCACTGGATGTAACCTCCGTGTCAAGTTTGAGGCCCTCACCAACAAATTTGGGAGTTCTTTTCATATCAGAATGATCAGAGTGAGTTTTCCAAGCTGCCGTACCTTTGTGATTGCCATTAGAATCATTCAACTCTTTTTGAATCCTCTGCACTGTCATCAAATTGACACCAAAACACACTGAAATGTTTGTATTGGAGCTTCCAGCACAAATGCCAAGCAGTATAGCATGCCGTTTCCAAATTTCTGGTGGAGTGAATTGCATCAAAGTGCTCTTTCTCTGACAGAAAAAGAGCACTTTTTCTGTCGACAAAATCAAAAACAAACAATGAGCATGCTCGTAATTAAAAATATAAAATGGAGACAATTTACCTATCGCACCCTGTATGTGTGTATGCAAAAAAATAAAAGCAAGTCTTAATGAAGACATTTCTTCATTAGAAACACAGACAAGTAGTTGGTTTTAACACTGATGGATAAGGCCAAGAGAACAGGAACTCTGTGTATTAAAGAGGGAAAAAGATATTTAGAAGGTCATTATGCCTGTACTAGTTGACTCGCAGAAACTTGAACTTCAATTAACAGTATGAGTAGCAAATTATGGAGCAGAAGATGAGACACGCACCACAGACAAAATAACAACTTCAAAATTGAAAATTAGAAAAAAAAAACATTAATTTAAAACATAAATAAAAAATACAGAAAATAAAATGATGACAGTGTTTATTTATTGGTTTATTTTTTAAAATTTAAAAAATCATCAGTATTATAATTATTTTTGTAAATATTTAATTTTCTTTTTTTTCCTTCTTGTTCCTTTCTGCTTTCCATTTCTGTTACTGTGTGTAGATTATTTTCTTTGTTCTTTTTTGGAAGTATTTTAAAACTCTTATAATGTATAGTAATGGTAATATTAGCCGTTTCCCTCCAAGGAAGGCAGTTTGAAATCTAGTGACTTTTTTAAATTTAATTTTTAAATTAAAATTTTTTTTTTGTTTTCATTATTCCAGTTTCTTTTATTTTGTTCTGTTGTTTTTTTTGTTTTTGTAATACATTTTTTTTTATTTTTGCAATATTTTATTTTTCTTCCTGCTTTTGTTAAAAAAATGTCAGGTCGTCCAGTTGAGAGTGGGGTCATCTAGTGCAGTAGAAGCAGTATGGTTGTTGTCTGTTAAACCACTGCAGCAGATTGCTTCCTCTTTCTTTCTTCCTTTTCACGCCTGATCCACACCTTGCATTTAACAAGCTCTCATTTAAGATGAATTTCCAATAATGATAAACATATTTTAATCCAAAATTTCACTTAACAATGAAAAAAATGTCAGTGAATTTGCCAAAACAAGAGACATTAAAGAATTTCAAGTCTAAAATGGTCGATTTTGTTGAATAGAAAAATGTATAAACATCATACATGAACAAAAATGCAAATATGTGAATACACCTATATATATATATATATGTATATATATATATATATATATATATATATAATTATTTATTTAAATATTATAACATAAATATGTTATAAAATCACTACAAAAATAGCCATTTTGTTTCAACACTTCTGGTGTCTTATCAAGTGATGATGTTGAACCCTATATATATATATATATATATATATATATATAGATAGATAGATAGATATAGATATATATCAAATGAT
>OZ038479.1:116248736-116294103 GCA_964036315.1 Acanthosepion esculentum
AATCAAATTAAAACTCTGTTTGATTCAGTCATCTCTGCCACTGTTAACCAGGTGGGGGAGAGAAAGGGAACAGAAAGAGAGGATGAGGATCTCAATGCTTGGATGTGAGTGGGTGCCACCGCTGAGGATGGGCTGATATTACATGATAGTTCAGTACTCTTTTCTTTGTCTAATAACATTTTCCTGTTTCTTAATACTTGCTTAGCTTTTAGAAGGCACCTCACAAGAAAATTACAAGAAGGTTACTGTTATAATAAGTGTTTGGTTGCGAAAGGAAAGGAATAATGAGGATTAGGTTTTTAAACAATGTGTATTTGTTTAATGTACAAGATATGTTACAGTGTAATTGGAAAATTGGTGAAATGTCAATTTTGGTTGCTGATTGTCAGAAAGGCAGTGGTGTAAGAGTAGCGTAGGGAGCTGGCTGATCACTGAATATAGTTATGGGTGGGGTCTGATGCATGTGATGGTTGATTGAGGTCACAGTGGTGTGTTGATTTGTGGTATGATGCTTGCGGAGTTGGAGTCACTTGCTTTGCGGAGTTGGCATCGAATATACCAAGGTGATGAGGGATTGGTCATTGGTCACTATGATGATGAGAGATTGGTGTAGCTTCTGGGACTGTGTTCTACAAAACAGAGTCACTGTGATAACTGCAAAGAGAATGCTTGTAGCAAGTCGGTATGCTGAGTTGATGGTGGTGGATTGCCAAAGTGACAAAGGGATTGGTGTAGCTGGTTAGTGTTGATGTTGAGATGTTACAATCTGGTCTGCCATTGGGAGTCTGGCAGTATCAAAGCTGAGTAGTCAACTACTATAGTGAATCAGGTTTTCCTAGGTGACTGTGTTGGTGATGAGGAAGGCTTGTAGCTGGGTGGTGTCAACATTGAGATGCTATTAATCATGATGGCTGGTGTCTGGAGCCTGGCAGTGTTGAAGCTGGATAATCACTGTAGTTTGCCTCAGTGATGGTGTCAGTGATGAGGAGGGCTTGTAACTGGGTGGTCACAATGTTGAAATGATATTCTACTGGATTCTGTGTGGGAAGAGTCAGGTGATTAGTCAAGCCTGGGAGTACTAACAATTGTGTTGAGAGGAGTGGTCAGGGCAGTGAAGCAACAGCACCCTGTGTGTTGGCAGGTGGCCTGACAGCACACAACTGCTGGTGGTCATTATGGGCGGCCTGCTTTTAAGCAAATCTGGCAGTCTCCAAGGGCATCTCCTTTTCCAGCAGGAATGTTCATGATTAGCCAGTGTCACTTTCATTGTGGGGGCTTGCTTTTGGACTGGATGCAATGCTTGGAGCCTATGTGCAGAATACAACTTTTTTTTTATTTTGTTCTCTGCTTTCATGGTGTTCACATCTGGCTGGCATGCAGAATAAATCAGAAAGAGATCCAATTGCAATGGAGTATAACATTACTAAGTGTGAAGATGATATCTGAAAAAATCCTGGAGTGTACACCAGCTGGAAAACTGTGTGAGTCTAACAAGCAAGGTGGACATGCTTGTCTAAATTCCACATCACTGGTTCTGACAAAGCCATATTTGACATGCTGGGCTGTGTTACTTGTTTTCTGTGATTGTACCAGTAAACTGGGTTAAAAAATTTTCAAAATTAGAAAACATTATTTTCAAGAATTCAGTAATTTACCTTGAGTGTCTTTTTAATATATTTTTTAAATAAGTTCTATCTGTTCAGGCCATTAATTTCATTTTTCATTTCCTCCATATTCCAAATACAAAGAGAAAGTTCAATTTAAACAGCTTTTTTTCCCAAGAGCTACTACTTTGTGCAAGAGTCTTCTACATGAGTACTTCATTGAATTTGATAATGTCAACCTGTTCAAATTAAGGATCACTACTTATCTATCCTCCTTATCCTCATAAACTTAACTTTCTACCATCTCTCCTTTCATTCATATCATGCACCACATTAATTATTATTTTAATAGTAACACTTTGCCTTGAGTGCCTCTTTAGCCTTGTATTGAGTGAACTTTAGTATAATTTCTTCCATATTTCAAATATAAAGAAAATTCAATTCAAACAGCTTTTTCCCAAGTACTGCTACTGTGTGGAAAAATCACCAACATGGGCACGTCCTTAAATTTGATAATGTTAACTACTTCAAGTTAAGCATCAATCATTATCTAGCCTCCTTATCCTCATAATATTCACTTTCTACCACCACCTCTTTCATTCATATCACACACCTCATTCATCATAACAATTTTGATAGTAACTCTCTACACTACAATCTTAACAATCATCAACTCAAGAGTCCGTCATTATCTGTCCTTGTAATCTTCATTTTCTATCACCTCTTTTATTCACATCATGCACCACATTCATTATTAGCATTTTAAAAGTAACCTTCTACCTTGAGTGGCCCTCAAGCCTTGTATTGGGTGAATTTTAGTATACATAAAAAAGACTTTGCCTAACTTAATTTTTCTTGTTTTAAAGTATTTTTTTTTATTTTTGGCAAATGATTTAATTAAAGAAATGTGGATAATATATATATCATCAAAATTTAGCCAAAATCTGCTTCACTTTCTAAAATAAAAGTACGCACATCTGCAAAACAAATTAAATTAACTGATACTCAAAGAACCATACCTACTTGTTGAATATGATGCATGTTCTTGTAATGTAATAATCTAAAATACTTATAATTTTGTGCGATGTTTACTTTATAATATATCTGCACTTATTAATGCATATCCTGAGAAGTTTCATATCTTGCACATAGCATACATTACTCACTTTTATACACATACGAACATACAGCATGTGTATAAAAATCCATTATGTGTATTTACTTTACATACTGATGTAGTCTTTGCTCTCTTTTTATTCTCTCAGAGCCGTGCACACAGGTGGCATGATCAATTAATTTCTAAGAATAGGATGGTGACGATGTGGCAATTCTCAGGCAAGATTTCTCTCCTCTTCTATCAGATGCTAATATTGATAGCCCATCCTTCAAAAGCCACTTCTTACTGTGTTTCTGTGGGTAAATTGGTTCTCCTCTCCCATTCAACTAAATCTAATTTTCATATGACACTTTTCAGAAATAGGATGTTTTCATTAGGAAGCAATGGATTGGTATGATCACAAATTAAACCATGGTTGTGGTTTTCAACTGTTTTGGTTTGGTTTGGTTCATTTTGTTTCATGGCATTTCAATCTCAATAGGTTATTTAATGCCATCAAGATTTTTAGAATAGGTTTGGATGAATAAAATATTTATCCTTTGCAAGAAATCAGTTTGTAGATCAAGTTTTGTTGATGTAATTTTGTAAAGATGTTTTTTGTGGAGAGTTCGGTTTCATTGATTGGTTTATTTGTTTATTTTGCTTTACGGCATATCAACCTCAATGGGTTATTTAATGCCAACAAGATTTTGAGAATAGGTACATATGAATAAAATGTTTTCTTTGTAAGAAGTCAGTTTGTAAATCAGGTTTTGTTGACGTATTTTTATAAAGAGGGTTTTTGTGGAGAGTCTGGTTTCATTGATTTGTCTATTTGTTTAATTTGTAATGCGGAATATCAACCTATTTAATGCCAACAAAATTTTTAGGATAGGTTTGTATAAATAAAATATGTATCCTTTGTAAGATATCAGTTTGTAGATCAGGTTTCGTTGATATGTTTTTGTAAAGAGGGTTTTTGTCAAGAGTCAGTTGTATTGCTGGTAAATTTTTTTAAAATGTATTGCTGGTAATTTTTTTCTTCAAAAATGTATTGCTGGTATTTTTAATATAAAAGTCTATTTTTATACTTTCATAGTGTTTTGACCCCAGTTTAAAGGTTCACTATTTTCCCATAGCTGGGATTCTAAATGGTGCTACCATCCCAGGTCAGGGTGGACCTGGAAGCAACAGCAATTAAGAGGTAGTTCCAGGTTCCTCAAAACCTCATGATCAGAAGCCTTGCTGCCAGATGTAGATTATTGTCATACCCCGGAGGGACCGCGGTTTTGTATAGTTGTAGTATGTGATCAATGCCAGCAAATTCTACATGGTTGGAATAAAATTTAATGTCAATAAGAAATCTTTGTTTTAAGAGACGTTGATCTAACATGTTACGCACTGATTTCCTCTGAATACATGGACACTTCCTTGAATCTGATAATCTTAATCTCTTCAACTCAAAGGTCAATCTTTATCCATCCTCCTTATCCTCATAATCTTCATTTTCTACTACCTCTTACTTCATTCATATCATACATTCATCATAAGCATTTTGACATTAACACTCTATCTTGAGCAGTTCTTAAGCCTTGCATTAGATGAACTTTAGTATAATTTACCAAAGAAGAATATGTGCCACAGGGAATCAGAGTATGTAGTTGCATCAGAGGATTAACCTGAAAGATGACCTCTTAGCCATCTAAGACTTGTACATCACAGAATATCAGTGGCTGCCTGCCAATATGTAAACAGTTGCCCTAAGAATGAATTGTCTTTCTCCAAGACTGGTTGCCAACCAAAATTGTCTTCCCTATTATTAACAACTAATTGGGTGTGAGAAAAAGTGGATTCATACCTTCTAAATGTATTTGCACAAAAGAAGTGGAAAAAATATATTGGATCAATTGCCAAGTCTACAGCTAAGAAAGTTGGTTCAGTATGTCATGTTAGACAATTTCTCTCACCAGAATCTATCTTACATATTTATAAGTCTACCATTCATAATTTGAATATTGCTGCCACATTTGGTTTGGTGCTACTTCTATATATTTAGGGATTCTTGATAAACTCCAAAGAAGAATCTGCAAAGTTATTAGTCCTGACTTGGCATCTTGGCTTCAGTCCCTTTCCTATCACTGTATCATAGCTTCCTTGTGCCTTTTCTATAAATACTTTCATGGAAATTGTTCTGATGAACTTTCCTCTATAGTATAGTATAGTTAAGACAGATGAAGACCGTCCTTTTTTCCCTAATCCCCCCTTCGGCCTTGTGCCACATTTCTGTATTTTCGCAGAAGAAATATCACTTTCCTCTATAGTACATAGACTTTATGAATTTAAGCACAGGACTAGATTGGCAGCAAGATCTCATCATTTTACAGTGGAAATGGCTAGATGCAACTATAAGTTCTATTATAACTGTTTCTTTTATTGAACTTCTATTTGAGGCTCTTAGATAGGTGATAAAAACTTGTTATAAATAATGATTTAAGACAAACAGGTGTTCTCTCAGGGAGAGAACCCATACATATGATCTGTCACTAAAGATGCTAGAAAAATGGTTCCCTGTACCACTCCAATAATTATTGACTCCTCCTGCTATCCTTTGTCATTACAGGGGCCAGATTAGTCTGAAAATGGAGTACTGCTTCCATATATGGGCAGGAGCTGCCTAGTCTTCATTTTCCAGTCTTGATAGAGTCCAAAAGGAAGATGATGCCAGAGATGCATTTCACAAAACCTTTGCAGACAAGACAGTAAATAGTTGGACATCATTATGGAGCACCTTACAATGACACATGTTATAACAAGCGCATGGTAGCAAGGAAAAAGATGAACACCAGAGTAAAGTTGAATATATATTTTTGAGAAAAAAACGAGGAAGTTATATACAGAAAGGGAACCAGGGGTCATTAGAGAAAATGGGAGTCTGTCCAATAAAGAGTTCTGTGGATTGTGGTTGAAGTTTGTTTAGATGAAAAATTGGAGTGAGGGGGGATGGTAGATTGATACCCCCCAAGTTTCAGTTTTGTGTGAAAGGTGCAGATGGGAAGTCTGGAAGTAGTAGGTCAGCCCGGCTGCCAAAGGAATATTTTCTTGTGGGTTGAGGCAAGTGAAGAAGCCACTGAATGTTGAAGTCACTGATGAGATGAGAGTGCTCTTTTTTGTGGCATGTGGGGTTGTATTTATATCATATCAGTGGATTGGATGGAGAAGGCATTCATTTCCTTAGTTTGCAGTGTCTTCTACTTGCCTATAAAAAGCTTAATTGCTTGTCACGTTAATGCTTACCACTATGTCCGCCAGTCAGTGACCTCGAGATGACCTGCAGGTCATTCTACTTTCTGACTGTGATTTGGCATGGAGTATAACACTTAGTTCCACTCTTGCAGAATTAATAAATAAATTTCAACTACCTTGGTGTGTGGATCAGTTACAACAAATTTAGTACATAGGAAATGAGGAAATTGAATATAGAAAAGAGAAAAGGCTGTCCTAGGAATAGTTTTCTTCAACACCACAAGTTGCTACAAAACCAAAAGTTAACCTAAGAACACAAATCATATTCTTAAATTGTCTTGTCAGATCGAGATTTTCATATTAATTGTTATGCAAGGTACCCACCCATTTAGAAACTGGTATTATAAACATTATTTTTTTAAATGAGAAATCACTTAACCTTTTCTTGCTAATATACAAGGCTTATTTTAAAAATAAGCATTTCGAATGTTAAAAATGCAAAGAAAAATATTCCTTGGGTATGGTGTCATTGTTTAACATTTTCTGGGAAATACTAGATTGATTCATTTTTTTTACAGCTTATCAACCTTTTGCAGGATATTTAAAGCCAGAAAATATAATTGGATTGTAAGAATGTTTTGGAGATGATAATGGTTTACTAATACAAATTCTACTAATTAACCCATTGCTGGATTCATACCTTTCCCAAGGGTATTTGTTATTTGTGCATAAGTGAATATAGCAAACCTGAGTGGAATTCAAACTCAGATCTCAGATTTTTAAATTCTAAATCATTACACCAGCTGCACAGGAAACTTACAGCATGGTGCTTGGTCACCCATCTAGTCACCCAAGTAATCACCCATCTAGGTATTGACCAGACTCAATGTTGGTTAATTTTGGTGATCGTATTATCGCAGCTGCTCTCGGCTGCTCACTAAAGGCGGTAGAGAACGGCATTATTTTTCAACCTTGACCTTTCCACCATGATCACTGCACGCTTGTAATTTTGTTTGGAGATGAACTGATTACCTCTTTCGTTCACGGTTGTTACGAACCTAATCGTAATACACCTACAAGCGTTTTTACACCGATAGTTTCACAGAGAAATCTCCACTCAATTTTTAGTGAGATTCTTGACATTTCAGTAACGCCACTTTCTGTTGTGAGGCACTCCGAACTTAACACAGCGACTAGTATTTTATATGTTTATATTTTAACTAATATTGGCTAGAAAGTCCTGATTCTCTTAGGAAGCAGAAAGAAAACAACAAATCTTTATCTTTGTCTAGTGGGATTTTTAAGGAGTACTGCATTTTGAGTTTGTTCTACACAGTCATGCCATCAATGCTAAAGAAGGAGTATCCTGCTTTAGTCATTCAATGTCAGGCTTTGTTTCAGCAGGACAATGTGAGGCCACACATTTCCAGGTTGACTAAGGAGAAATTCAAACACATAGACGGTGTTGAGATTCTTCCACATCCATCATTCAGTCCCAATACTTCTCCAAATGACTATGGTCTATTCTGCTCCATGGCATACTTCCTTTACGAGCAGCGATTCAACACTTTTGATGATGTGTAGGAAGCTTGTTTACAGTTTTTTGATTCAAAGCCAGCAGATTGGTATCTGGGACAGATTCAGATGCTAGCTGATCATTAGCAGAAGATCGTCAAGAATGATGGACTTTATTTTGAAGAATAGGTGTTGGTTTTGCTCCATAAGATTTTGTTGCTTTCTTTTTGCTTCCTAAGTGAGTCAGGACTTCCTGGCCAAACTAATACAGTATAACCCGGATATAAGAGAGTTGTCGGTACAGGAGAAGTATCTTATATCCGGGTTTCTCTTATATCCGGGTTTGGTCTATTACATATACATTAACACAGGCTCTAATTTGGGACCATAGAAAATATCTCTTATATCCGGGTTTCTTTTATATCCGGGTTACACTGTATTTAATGTTTCTAAATATTAAACTTCAAGTAAACTGCCAGTCTCTTCATCCCTTCAGTATCTACCATCATATATTTCCTATGACATGTTATTTTTTACAAAAAGAAATAGTAATTAATTAATCTCTCATGTCATTGTGCAATAAAACTGTTATTATAAATTTTATTTTTTTAAATAAGCATCTCAGTCACTTTCTCACCTCCGTAACATAGCTGCCCTGTGCCTTTTCTATAAACATTTTGATGGTTATTGTTTGAATGAATCTCTAGGGTACCTACCTTGACTTTATCAATTTAAGTGCAGTAGAAGATTGGCAGCAAGGTCTCATCATTTCACGGTGGAAATGGCTAGAAGTAACCGTAAGTTCTATGCTAATACTTTCTGTCTTGTTATTTTCCAGTCAATTTTGAATGTCAAACATTTAACTACAATGTCAATTGTTATCTTCTGTCTTCTTAATTCCTGTTCTTTTATTTTTATTTTTTAATATTCTCAGTAACCCCTTGAATCTTAGTGGTGTATTGCCTTGTTTAGAGTGAAATGATTTAAAAAAAGTAAAACAACGAAAAATCGTTTAAAATTTGCTTGCTAATATATAATACTTATTTTAAAAATAAACATTTTGAACATTGAAAAAATAAAATAAAAATATTCCTTGGCTGTGGTGTCATTGTTTAAGATTATCTGAGAAACACTAGAAAAAAGAGAATCAAAAAGTCGGATAAAATTATTATATGAAGAAAGAAATATTGCAAAAACTAAGTGAGGATTTTGCAACAGTGTTTATGTGTTAATCAGCCATCCTAAACCTATTTTCCTACCTGCCTATCTTGCTTTGCCTGTTTGGGATGGGTCCTGTGCTTTAAGCCAAGGTATGATTGGTAATTATCTATCTATGAAATCCATTAGACACACCTTGATTTTTAGGAAAAGTCTTTTTGCTTTTTTATTGGGTAGAATGGAGTTGGAGAAAAAAGTGTTGAAAATGGAATCTATTTCTGTACAAGATCTATTTTACTCTTTAATGTGTTTCCTTTAAAATGTATGTTGTATGCTGATAAACTGTATCAGTGTTAAAGAAAAAAAAAAGAAAAAGAATATGGCGCCTCCTTGAAGCACCAGTATTGCTCACATCATGATTGGAATTCACCACAAACCATTTCTGCTTCAAGAATCTCTCTATCAAGAGAATAAAATAAAAGAATTCAGTCACTTTACAGTGTCATTTTTTTCTCCTTAAAAAAAGCAGACAAGCAAAAAAAAGAAAAGAAAAGATACTCACTTCAGTGTGTCTATCGCTATTCCATCATCATACTTCAATTTTTACTTTTGAAAATCATTGCTATAAGGCATATTACATTTTTTTCTCATTATCTCAGACATTATTAAAAAGCTACTGTTACACTCCATACTTGGAGCAACCAATAAAAATTATAATCCACAGTTTGTACTTCAAAACAAACTGTATTCATGATTGTTCTGCATATTTTATTGGAAAATCATTTACTTAGTGCAGCCGTCAATGGTACAATTTTCTCATACCAATCTGAATAACTTATTGAGTTTATATACCTAATTCATTTCTTAAAATATATTTTTTTTAGTTTTTATCAATAAAATGTGTTCAGTTTTCTTTTTCTTATCACTGTCCTATTAAACTGGATGTAGCATAAAGTATGGAAGACTTGAATACTACAATTCAGGATAATTAGCAATAAAACTGATTTACCTTTTTATTATGCACAATGCATCATAGCTGTTTAGATAAAAAAGAAAACCTCTCTACAGAAACCTTGTTTTCTGTCTATGTATTTTATCTATCCAGTCAATCTCGCATGAATTTTAAGCTTTCCAAATTTCTGTTTATTTTATTTTTTTGTATCTTCTAAGCTACCCTAGATTTTGTAAGAAATTGCTAGATCTTGGCTGGTATGTCCTATGACACTTGTTGTACTTAGCTGACTTTTCACCTTCAGATTAGCTTATTTCAATCCTTTCAAAATTCACTCTACATATGTATGTGTCACTCTAGGAATTGTAGCAATCAGGGTGTTTTAGTTTTTGTGTAAAATCACATACAATGACAAACATCAAAACATACCAATGTAAAATACCGCTTAATAAAGTCTGAAGTGTAAAAAGGTGCTGTACAATTTGTGCATATTCAGTTTGAGATAAATTTAGTGGACCTATTTTTCCAAAAAAAGAAACAATCAAACATAGTGGATTTATTTTTCTAAAATGTAAAAGAATGGTTAATATGAAAATAAGTTTAATTAAAAGGTAAATAAATGGCAATTTCCTCAATGGTACATTGACTTTATAAATTTTGATGTTGTACTAGATTGGTGGCAAATTCTCATCATTTTACAGTTGAAATGCCTAAATGTAACTGTAAGTTCTATGCTAACAGTTTCTTCTATCACACTTCTCACTTGTGGAACACTCTTCCAGCTTCTTTCTTCCCAGTCAGCTTTGAGCATCAAAAATCTAAATACAATGCCAATCATTATCTTCTGTCTTTTTAAGTCTTGTTCTTTTATTGTTTGCTTTCCTTAATAGCATTTTTTCTTATATCCCCTCTAACACTCTGTAACCTCTTGCATCTTAGTAGCTTTATTGCCTTGGCTGGGGGGAAATGATTAAAAAAATCTTGAAGGGTTATGGGATGCAACATTATCAGCCATTATTAATGTTTGATTCATTTACTTTTAAAGTTATTTATATTTTTTTTGTATAGATAACATTTGATCTTAAATTCAATGTCAGTGAATATCTTCTGTCTTCTTAATTCCTGTTCTTTTATTGTTCTTTCTCTTTAGTAGTATTTTTTTTTCTTATATTGTCTAGCACTGAATGCATCTTGCATCTTAGTGGCTTTATTGCCTTGGTTGAGGTGGTATGATTAAAAAAATGTATGAATCCATCTTTTTCCCACCAGTTTGGCTCTTTAGCTTTGGTTGGCAACCAGTCTAGAAGAAGTGCAAATATACAGCAGGGTCCTTTCTTAGTTTTTCCCCCGATCAGACAGTGAAACCCCATGCTGCATCCTTATTCTCATTTGCATTAATGTGCACAAAAGCTGGGCAAAGCTCATGACATGCTTGCAAGGAAACATGAAAATAAATGCCATAGTGAGATTCAATCCCTGTTTAAAATATATTATGTTGCTTATTTCAGGGATTCTCTTACACAGCCTGGGTAGGTTGTTAGATGACACTTAGGGACACTGAGGGCCATTTCAGACTAACAGATCAGCTCTTCTTCTCAACCTACCACCCATCTGCCCATTTCTACATCATGACACATAGCTGGCAACTCTAACAGGTGGCATTTGAACTACCTTGGCAGTCAGCCTTCACCCAGCCTGTTCTTATTTCAATCCCAACTGTGACTCTTAATATAAGCCTGTGACTTGAAGTATTTAATGTATAGTTTGTTGTCACTTATTCTGAAAAGTTTTCATTTACTTATCTGTTATTTTTTACTCTTTTGGTTGAGTGGGTGGCTGCTTTTGAAGACCTCACTTTACAGACCTTATTACTAGTCATAAAAGAAATTTGACTCTCTCCTACCACCCATCTGCCCATTTCTACATCATAACACATAGCTGGTAACTCTAACATAGTCACTTATTCCAAAAAGTTTTCCTTTATCTGTTATTTTTTACTCTTTTGGTCAAGTGGGTAGCTGCTTTTGAAGACCGCACTTCACAGACTTTATTACTAGTCATAAAAACAAAAAGCATGTAATACTGAGATAAAATCACGCACCATCCTCTTTGATGTGGGTGCCCCAGTCATAGCATCACAGAAGGATAATTATGATCCTCTGAGACTATATGGTTTGTGTTTGAGCAAATAAACATGTATTATTGTATTTGAGCCACTGAAAATATATCACTGAGCCATATATTGCTGCATTAGAATCACTGAGACTATGTTTCTGCATTTGATTCATTTATTTTCTATGGCTTATCAACCCTTTGCAGGTTATTTAAAACCAGAAAATGTTTTTAGATTGTAAGAATTTTTTTGAGATAATAATGGTTTTAGTGACACAATTTGTAATACAATAACAACTCTAAATCAAAGCTTATGAAGTTTTATTTGACGCATTCATGTTTAGTTCTGAAAAACGTTTATTTTATTGAGATGGATGGTTACAAGTGGGAGGGGAAACGGGATGTGCTTATTTTATTACCACACGTTTTATTAATTAACCCATAGCTGGGGGGAGAAGTAGTGGATTCATACTTAATCAGAATTTGATAAACAAACAAGAAATTATAATGTGGATATAAAATGGGGGATCAATTCTATATTACAATCAATATATAAACTGATCCTTCACTTTGTGGTCACGGTAGTTTCTATACATTTATATTTCAGGGAATATATTATGAAATGTACTATATCTGACAATTATTTTTATATATTTATTGTTTATATGTTATATTTATAGATACAAATCTTTAAGTAAATGCTCTGTTGTTAATACTGTTTATTATAAACAGAGCATTTACTTAAATATTTGTATCTATAAAAATAACATATTCCAGCGAATGTAAATAAATCTAAAAGACATATCTGTATAGATAATCAGTATTTGATTGCTTTATCCATTTATTGCTTATCAACCCTTTTCAGGTCATTTAAATCCAGAAAATATTTTTAGATTGTAAGTATATTTTTTTGAGATAATAATGGTTTTAGATCTGAGAAGTGATCTAACAGAGGATGGAAAGTGTGACACTGAGATCTGAAGATGTATTGGAATGGCCAAAGTTACATTCCAAAAGCTAAGCAGAGTATTAAGACAGAAAAAACTTTGTTAGAAACAAAGATAATAGTACTGAACTGTTACGTAATATCTGTCCTCCTATATGACAGTGAATGCTGGACAATTTCCTCAAAGATAAAGCAACAGAAATATGGTTCTACAGAAAGATGCTGAGGATACCATGGACCAAACATGTAAGCAACAACAACATGACATTAGAGAAAATGGAAACAAAAAGTAAACTTATATTTAACATCTGGAAGAGGCAGTTGAAACTCCTGGGACACATAATAAGGAACACCGGACAAATTGAGGGAATGAGGGACAGAGGCAAACAGCGTGTACCATACTTGATTAAATGGATGGTAGAACAGAGTTTGGGAGAAATGGCAAAAAGACAAAACTTATTAAGAGTTACAAGGAGCAGTAAGATGTTGAGGGCCATGATAGCCTACATCCTGAAGGGACATGGCATATAGAGAAGTAGAAGATACAAGTCTTACTAATTAACCCATAGCTGGGGGGTGAAGAGTTGGATTCATACCTTTCTAAAGGGTAGTTGCCCGTAAGTGAATATAACAAACCCAACAGGAATTGGAGCTCATCTCCCTGAGTAACTCTCCGAGCCATTATTCATTACACCATCTACACATCTAAGCTTAGAGCACCCAGTATTCCCAAGTGGTTACCCATCTAGGTACTGACCAGGCTCAATGTTGCTTACATTTGGTGATTGTACAGGGACCGGTGATTCAATGTAAACCTCTCTCTGCATTTGAGCCAGTGATAATGTATCACCTCATTAGAACCAATGAGTGTGTTTCTTGGCATTTTAGCCAATGAGAGAATTTTCCCCCATGTTAACCAATGATAGTGTCTCTTTGTTTGAGACAAGAGAGTATCTCCGTACTTGCAATATTCATTTAACTGACTTAATATTTTCAGAATGATACAGTTTCCATATTAATGTCAGTTATTAATTTATGCACCTATACTTTTTAACTATTGCTAAAACTCTGCCTCGGTTATTTTTATGTATAGAATGTTAAATAGATCTATTTTTTCAGATATCATTATTCTCTATTTACACTATTTACATTGTTCAGACAGTTGTCCTCATCAATATTGTCATATCCACAACGTTTCAGTTGTCGTATGCTCTAGCCTTCTTCAGGTGATATACGTTGGAATTTGTTTTTGAATTGAACCCTTTATTTTCATCTATTGTTCTAGTTTCATGCCTTTTATGAATATCTCAGTTTCAGTTAATTCCCTTTAGTAACTCAATGCTCCAAGTTTTTGCTTACTTCTGCTGTGGCCAGGGATTGAACTTACAACTCATTGGGTCAAGTTAATTTTTGGATTACTTCAACCAAAGCTTTTATCCACTGCATCCTTGGTAACATTAGTGAGCGAATTTTTCGGACTAATGTCTCTGTACATTTTTTTACCAGAACTCATATAATTTTTCTTTAGCTCTGTGTATTACTATATTGTATTCATGTCTATGCTTGGCCAGCTTAGGAAATTTTTGTAGCCTAGCATATGTACTGATTTTTTAAGTTATTGTGTTTTTACAATATCATTCTTTGTCTATTATTTCAACCTCATCCCAGAGAGGGTGGTAATCTCCCATTTTTCTCCAAAGTACAGTACGAGGCAAAAAACTTGCATTAATAAACAAATTCTATTACTCACTTGTCTTGGTAAAAAATTGACTTTCTACGTTTGCGTCCATTTTCTGCCTCCTACTGTATATCCCCTGAAGAAAGCTGTACAATGGCCGAAACATTGTGGATATGAAGATGAGGACAACATAAGGACAACATAATAATGATGAAGACAACAGTTTGAACAATGTAAATAGCGTAAATAGTTACAATACCTCATCTCAGAAATATAGACAGATCGTTAGTCTCTTTTATTCTCTGATTTGTTCAAACCAATGTTTTATCCATTGTTCTTGTTACAATGTTCCAACAACTATAATTTCCAGCCTTTCTTATATGTCTGTCACATTCAGAAGCCTTCTGGGTAATATGCTGTTTTTATTTATATACCTGTTACATTCAACATGCAGAGAAGATTCTTGACAGAAAGAAATTGGCTTGAACAAATAATTGTATAACAATAATTTGTCTCTCCAGTGGATTCTTCAGGGTTAACATATAGTACAAGTAATGCATGAGAAAAGGATTCACTCTTCAAATATCTCATTTTCAGTAAAGCAAATATAAAACTCAAAGATTATTGAGTTGGTATTTTATGTTATATGTTGTCTGCTTTAAAACAGAAATCATCTTACTGATACAGAATAGGAAAATTATGAAATAATGAATCCTACTTAATTCAGGACATATAAATTGTTTTCAATCATTAATTTGCTTTTCTCAAATAATTTAAAAAAAAAATTTATCCTCATCATTCATTGAAGTGCAAAAAAGTGTTTAGTGTTCCTTGATTGTAATCATTATGGAGTCAAAATAAATTATGGGCCAAAAATATCTTAAAAAATTATATTCATTTTCAATGAAGAATTCACCCAACTAAGTAAACCATTAATAAGTCCATAAGTTTTGCAACTGTGAGTATATTTTTTTGAACAGTAGCATGCAGAAGTGGGGTGCAGAAGGGGGATTTAAAGGATATGATAGCACCCAGGCATCCATATTGGGAGGGCTTCCAATGAAAGAGTTAAATAAAAATTTAGTTTTTGAAATTTGAAATTGTCTCTGTTTACTTCATTGGACAAGAGTCCTACAGTCAGACAAGCTGGTGTGAATGTGAATCCTTGTTTTGATAAGTGAGACTGGTGTACACCCCACTATTTGAGTCTTAGGGGTATACAATCAAGGAGTTAGTTCTGGGCATTACTAAACCTTTGCATGTCACTGGGTTTGAATTTGAACAAATAAGTGTTTTTTTACATTTAATCCAATGGGAGTGTTTTTCTACATTTAAGCCAATGGGAGTGTTTTTTTACATTTAAGCCAATGGGAGTATATCACTACATGGTAGATAATGAAAGGGCCTTTCTGCATTTGAACCAGTGAGAATACATATCTGAATTTCAGCCAATGGGAGTGTATCATTACATTGTAGACAATGAGAGTGTTTTTTCTGCATTTTAGCCAATGAAAGTGTATATACAGAGTGCAAAGGATAACTTGTCTAAATTACGCAAAAATGAAAATAACACTGACATCTCATTTCAACAAATATATTTACCAAAATGACACAAAAATATCTTGAAATACTAAAGAGTAAATTTATTCAAAAAATCACCATTGGCTTCAACTACAGCCTCCTGACGACTTCAGAATCTTCTGCAACTCTTCTGAAGAGTCTCCTTCTTTAAGTTGGTGAGTGTTGCCATAATCCTTGCCTTCAGTTTATCTTTGATGTTACAAGGAGTTTTGTTGGCCTATCACTCAACTGCACTCTACACATAATAATCTTTGATTATTATGTGTAGGATTGCAGTCTGGGGAGATAGGTGGCCAGATGTAAGGGGTGATGTTGTCACAGAAATTGACTGACAGCCATAACTGTGTTCTCCTGATTGTGTAGCATGGTGCAGAGTCCTGTTGCCAGACATAGGGACTTCCAGCAGACAACCTCTTGACCCAGGGCAGCATTACCTCTCTGTATTAAATCTGAGGCCATCACCAACAAACTCAGTAGGCCTTTTCTTATCAGAACAATCCGAGTGAGTTTTCTGGGCTGCCATACCATTGTAATCACCATTAAATTCATCAAACTGTAGCTTCTGGTGCAAATGCCAAGTAGTACAGCATGCTGTTTCCAAATTTCTGGTGGAGTGAATTGTGTCATGGTGCTCATTTTCTCACAGATGGTGCCCAACTGACCCTACAGTGCAGTAAAAAAAAAAACGAAAACAAACAATGTACATGTGCAAAATTAAAAATATAAAATGGTGACAATTTAACCATCGCTGAGTGTATCTCTGCAATGTATACAGTGAACATGTTTTTCTTCATTTGAGCCAGTCAGAGTGCAGATATGCATTTGAGCCAATGAGTGTGTATCTCTGCACTGTAGACAATGAGTGTTTTTCTGCATTTGAGCCAGCTCCATTGCCATTGCATATACTTATGTGAACAAATAAATATATATTTCTGCATGTTGATAAAATGCAAAGTCTTTTCAATTTCATACAAAATCTGTTTTTTTAAATACCATATTCCTTCAGGACGCAGCTCTCTAAATTGTCCTTCTTTATTGTCTATGACTTGCCATGATTTTTAGGAAATATAGTGGACTACTTTCCAGTTGCCTTGATTACAATTTTGAATTCAGAGTAATACTTCACCTAGACAGTTTGCAACACAAAATTAAAAGGCCCTATCTATTCTACTATTTAACCCATAGCTTAAAGGAAAAGTGCATTAGTGTGAAAGTGAATGCAATGGATAAGACTGGAATTTGAACTCGGTTCACAGATTACATTTTACATGCCAATAATCTTTATGCTATCCACAAATCCCAAGATTTGATAACAATTCTTAATTGAATGGAGCATACTCTGGTGTCTTTTCAATAAATAAAAAAGCACGCTATCCCATTATAAAATATCAAATATGCGTTCTTGTAAAATTTAATGTATTTTCCTCTGTTAGGTAAAAAGATTTCAACTATCTATATGAAAATGTTATATAAAGCATCGGTCAAACAACTATAAATTATTGATATTGAGAAATGGACAGCAAATTTAATGAGATTTAAATCAGGGATGGAAATGAGAATTTCTGTAACTAAAATTTAATTAAATCTATAAAGCCGTGAAGAGAGAGATTTCTTTATGAATCTATAAAATTGGGAAGAAAGTGGTTTTTTTTTTTTTCAAATGAGAATTTCTGTAAGTAAAATTTAATTAAATCTATACAAATGTAAAGAGGGAGAAAAAGAAACAGTAGAAAAATGGGTGCAGAAAAAATGTGTACACATTTTTATGTGTATTTGTAATAACATAATATTCAATTGATAATCATATTTTTATTTTTTTAAATCATTTCACCCCAAGTAAGGCAGTAATGCCACTAGTATGCAGGTGGTTACAGGGAGTGAAAGGTGAAAGAGAATGAGAAAACTGAGAGTAGGCAAGATTGAAGAAAGGACAAAAAGTGAACAGAGTTAAAGAAGACAGAAAACGGCGATTGACGTTGCATTTAAATTTTTGAAGATTGTAGTTATCAGGGAAGCAAGAAATCGGAAGGGATTTCCGTAGGAGGGAAATGTGAGAAAAGAAACTGTTGCATTTAGCTATTTCAACAATAAAACGGTGGAACCTAGTTGCCAATCTAGTCAGTTATGTACCATGCATGATACATGTGTAGGCGATCATGTTATCTTTCAATACATGACTGATGAGGCAGATATTTTCCTGCAGTAGGTTGTCTTTTCTTTCTGTGGTAGACCAGTTGCCATCCAAAGCTATAGAACCCGGTCTATCCTGCTATTTGCCCATAGCTGGAGGGGAAGAAGAGAATTCATACCTTTCTCAAGGGTATTAGCACGTAAGTGAATGTAATGGATTTGACTGAAATTCGAACTCAGCTCTCTGATTCCTCAATCTGAGCCACTATCCATTACTCCACTGTGCCTCCTCTTGTGGCACACTTAAATTCATATAGTTGGGGCACCAGGGTAAAAAGCTTGTCAGAGCAGTTGCCATGAAAATATTTGTAGAAAAGACGACAGAAGGAAACCACATCATGTTTCGGAGAATGTGACTGATGTTGAGATGTCTGGTCTGGATCAATTACATTACATATCCTTCTTTGGATTTTGTCAAGATTCTTGAGATGTACAGCAGGAATACCAGACCAGATATAGCAACAGCATTCAATGCATAGTTGAATGGTAGATTTATAAATGTGCAAGTATATCTGAGTGGTTTGAACATTAGTTTTCCAACTATTAAACCAAGTTTCAAATCTTACCATGGCTGAAGAATGTGACTTCTTGATTATATCAGTATATGCCATCATTGGGAAATACTTGAAACCCCCACCACTGGTTTACCCATGCCCTGTGACTGAAATTGTGTTGACAAAACTTTTTGGAAGTTCTCATTGGTTGTTCTAGAAGGAAGTCACAAATCATTTTGACCAAGGTTTTGAACATACTGCCCTTGTTCAATTATTAATCATAATTTCAGTATAAAATATTTGTTGGCTGTTGAAGAAACAACAATGTCCTTGATCAGGTATCTGCAACAGGCATTAGCTAGTAGGCTCCATAGTCTTCCAAGACTGATGGGTACCTACTAATAATCAGGTCAATATAATCAGTTGTAGATCATGTCATTGTAATGAAAGCTTTGAGCATATTGGCTTTGTTCACTTATCATACCACATTATGCATTTTCTCTGAGAAACTATACTAATAGTCTATTGCTCATAGTATAAAATACAGGTTGGCTCTGAGAGTGTTGAAGAAACAAATATATATCTGAAAAGGTGAGTGCAACAGGGTTTAGCTAGCCATCTTAGTAAGGTCTATAATTTCCCAAGATTGGCAGATGATTACTAATACACAGTTCAATACTATTTACATTCAGACTATTATTCTCATCTTTGTTGTTGTCATAAGTTTTGGTTATTGTGTCCTCTGGCCCGCATCAATCTGGGTAACCTACAAGGAATTCTGAATTGAACCCTTTATTTAATCTACAGGGGCAGATGTCGAGGAATATGTCATCTAGTTCCTATTCTTAGTACTGCTCAGTTATTGCTTGCCTGATTTCACTCAGTCAAGGCTATGTGACAGTAGTCTAGGGGATTGAAGCATTGGTTTGTGAATTTGGTGATATAGTAATTTTGAGTTCAATACCTGGGCCGGGCAGTGTCTACTCAGTAGAAACAGGTTAGCAGTTCTAAAATTAGGAACTAGACAAAGATATCCTTAGACATTGTTAGTGGAATGAGAACAGCCTACCCCCATAGATTAAATAAAGGGTTCAGTTCATATTTTCCTGTAGGTTACCAAGATTGATATATAACTGATAAAGATCACAAGACACAATGACTGAAACATTTAGAAAAGTCTATCACTCATCACTGCTTTGAATATGGTTGCCACATCTGGTCTGGTGCTCCTGCTATATATTTAGAGATTTCTGATAAAATCCAAAGAAGAATATGCAATGTTATTGGTCTTGACCTGGCATCTCAACTTCAGTTACTTTCCCACTGCTGTAATGTAGCTTCTCTATCCCTTTTCTATAAATACTTTAATGGAAATTGTTCTGATGATTTTTCCTCTGTGGTACCTCTTATGAATTTAAGTGCAGTACTATACCATTTCAAGTTCAATTTGGGACTATTCAAAGTAATTTTGGGACTAAGCAAGTTCATAATGAAATAGCCAAGTTCAAAATAGGATAGTCAAATTCAAAAT
Organism: Acanthosepion esculentum; assembly: GCA_964036315.1. Classification (NCBI taxonomy): domain Eukaryota; kingdom Metazoa; phylum Mollusca; class Cephalopoda; order Sepiida; family Sepiidae; genus Acanthosepion; species Acanthosepion esculentum. The sequence continues at coordinate 116,268,837 of OZ038479.1, forward strand.
GGGACATAGCAAATTCAAAATGGAACAGTCAAATTCAAAATGGGACTAAGCAGATTTGATTTGGGACTTAGGATGTTCAAAATGGATTTGGCAAATTGAATTTGGAACTGAGCAATTATTTTGCTAAAAATGACTAAAATTAAATATTTTCATGATAATAATGTTCAACTAAACTTTACTATTTTAATGTTTTATCTTCTAGGAGCAATCAATAAATCAAGAAAATTCATGAAAGGTGTATGTTTTTTGGATGCAACTTTCAGCGCTTAAAATCTCTCACTATAACTATCTTTTTTCAAACTCTGTCTTGACATATGCATTTAGTATTTCCTTGCTGCTTTTTCTTAGGACTTTCGAGATTTGCCCTGTTGTCCCCCAAATCATTTCATTTTGAATAACTCTCTCTTATTCTCTCTTTTTTTAACACTATATACAGTCTATCCATCTCTTTCTTCTTCTCTTCTTCCTGATTGTCTTACCAATGAAAGTGCCAGAAACTGTAACTTTGACACAAATTTATCCATTCAAGAATAGACTCTTGTAAGGAATTGATAGTAAAATCTACGCAACGCTGTGCTCCGATTTTTAAATATCTGATTTACCGCCCAGTTGATTTTTTAATCCATGATATTTGTTTATTGAAAAACGCAGATAAGTTCAAAATATTTTTCCATAATGAATTTGCTTAGTCCCAATTCAAACTTGCTTATTTCATTTTGATTTTGCTACATCCCATTCTGAACTTGGCTATTTCATTATGAACTTGCTTAGTACTAAAATGACTTTGATTAGTCCCAAATTGAACTTGTAATGGTATAGATTGGTGGCAAGGGCTCATTTTACAGTTGAAATGGCTAGATATAATCATGAGTTTGATGCTAATGGTTTCTTTTCTTTGACTTCTCATTTCAAAAATTTAAATGCAATGTCATTATCTTGGTTTATTAGTTCTGTTCTTTTGTAGTGAGTCGCGATAAAACATCAAATAAAATAAAATATAAATACATAACTGATAAGACAGATTTTTTCCTGCAGTGGGTTGCCATTTCATTCTGCGGTAGACCAGTTGCCATGCAAGGCTTTAGAACCCAGTCTGATCTGCTATTTTCCCATAGCTTGGAAAAGAAGAGGATTTATACCTTTCTCAAGGGTATTAGCATGTAAGGGAATGTAATGGATCTGACTGGAATTTGAACTCAGCTCTCCGATTTCTCAACCTGAGCCACTATCCAATACTCCACCATGCCTCTATAAACAAAAATAAAAAGAATTCAAATTAATATAAGGCATTTGCACTTTCCTTTAAAACCCAGTCTTTCTTTCTTTCTCTGAACTTCTTTTTCTATAATTCTCTCTCAACTAACAAGAAGGCAACCCTTAAATAAAAGGAGGAAGAAGAATAAGAAAAGACTGAACTTGACCGAAAAATGCTGAAAGTTTGCAGGATCAGAGACTACTTATTTGTGACTGAAAAATGCCAAAATTTCAGGGAGACTCCAGGCATAACTTCCGTTATAAAAAAAAACGAATGCTGGAAAATAAAATAATTTTGGTCAATCAAAAAAATTGATACAAACAAACTTTTGATGTTTGCACCAGAGTTTTGGTGCCTGGGCAAAACATATATAATCTGACACCTCTCATCAAGAAATGAGAGATGGTGAGAAGACGAACAGAGATGCTACCACATAGAAACCAGCCATGCGTGACACGTGAAGGTTACCTGCTAATAATATTTCTGCCTTGTTTAAGGTTGAGAAAAACACAAACTATTTCTAAGATTACTACTATCCCTATCATGGTCTAACTTTAAACTACCAACATCTGCCTTATTAACAAACATTTTGCTACACCAAATACCAAAGGACTTGCTCATCATGCTAAAGAAAATAAATAAAAATATATTATTTAAATATGAATATATATATTTTTTTAATCATTTCACCCCAAGCAAGGCAATAATGCCATTAGGGTGCAGGGGGTTACAGGGAGTGAAAGGGAGTGAGGATATTGACTGACCCTTGAGTCAGTTTGTTTTATTCTCAAAAGTTCCGACAAAATAATTATCCTACCACCTATCCAAACTTTTATTTTTCTCACTCCTTTATAATTCCAATGCTTGCATCTTAGTGGCTTTATTGCCTTGCTTGGGGTGAAATGATTAAAATAGAGTAATGGATGAAAACTACTTACAGCAAAAACAGAGGAAGGAACAGAGACTCAGAAATAATAACCTCTTACTCTGCATGAATTCACTACTGTACAAAAACACATCACTATAAGAAGAACCCTATTTTCTTGTATTATTTTGAACTATTGTTCTAATTTTATTTGACACAGATGTTATTAAATACACAATATTTTGACCAAGTACCTTCTGGTCATCATCAGGTGGCCATTGCTTGGTTAATATGGGATAGCTGTCGATTATCAACATTGTGTCTGTAATAACATCTATATCAAGCAAAATGAAAACACTAGTTTAAAATAATACAAGAATACTAACAATTACTCATCTCAGAATTTAAATATGAATATATATATATTTTTAATCATTTCATCCCAAGCAAGGCAATAATGCCATTAGGGTGCAGGGGGTTACAGGGAGTGAAAGGGAGTGAAGATATTTTAGTAAGAAAAAGGAGTGGATACTACCAGAACAGGGTTCAGGAAGACAGAAAATGTCAATTGATGTTGCATTTAAATTTTTGGTGATTGTAGGTTGCAGGGAAGCAAGAAATTGGAAGAAAGTTCTACAGGTGAGAAGTGTGAGAAAAGAAAACATTAGAATAGGAGCAGCAGTTGAATTTAGCTAGTTGCCGATCTAGTAGCATGCTAAAATTCTTGTAGTCGAGAAACTAGAGAAAAAAGCTCATCAGAACAATTGCAATGAAAATATTTGTAGAAAAGACAGAGGGAATCCACATCACATTGGTGAGAATGTGACTGAAGTTGAGATAACAGGTCGGGATAGATTACATTGCAGACCCATCTTTGTATATTGTCAAGAATGTCAAGATATATAGTTGGAGCACCAGGCCAGATATGACAAGAGTATTCAATGGTAGATTTATAAATTTGCAAGATGGATTCTGATGGAATATTTTATAGCAACTTGGAAAAATACTGACTCTAGAAGAAAATCAAGTTGCAAGTTATAGTGTCCAAAGAAAAGAAATAAGATTGACCAGAGTCTGAACTCCAGTGTCCTGTAAATATTATCCAGGGAGTTTCTGATTGTTCACTTGCCAAAGGTTGATTTTATTGAAGTCAGGTATTAAATTTATTATGATTTAGTTGCCTCTCTGCACAACAATGGCCATTTTTTCAAAAACAATCAATATCTGTGTATATACAGCAAACAGTAAAAGAGGATAAATATCTTTCTATAGAAAATATTCTCACAAGAAGATGTTGTTACATAGACTATATGTTAGATATTAAAATTTACATGAGTTTTTTTTTAATCACTTTGGCACAAGCAAGGCAATAAAGTCACTAAGTCAGACAGGTTTGCTGAGTGTGAGAGGATATAACAAAAAAAAAATAAAAACACTGTTAAAGAGAGAGAGAGAGAGAGAGAGAGAGGGCAAAAAAAGATACCAATATATATATATATATATATATATATATATATATAAACATATATGTATATATATATACATGTATATATATATTTATATATATATATGTATATTAAAGACATTTTTAATATGTTTAACATTCTTTTTTTTTTTTTTTATAGATACAAGTATTTAAGTAAATGCTCTGTTTATAATAAACAGTATTAAATAACATTTACCGGCCTGAATGTCCGAGAAATTTTCATAGAAAATTTTCTTTCTCCGACAGGAATCGAACCTGTATCCTATACGGAACCGTCATTTCGTGTGATGTGCCTTAACCTTTCAGCCACAGAGAAGCGTCTGGTTAGCAAGGTCGATTTTACTATCTTTAAACTTAAATCTTCCATGAATCTCTTCTATTCATATCTGCTCTAGCATATCAAATGTAAACACATGATATCATATATTTTTTGAATTGGACATAGTCTTTAATAAATTAATAAAAATGTCTTTAATAAATTGTCAGACTATGTCTAATTCAAAAAAAAAAAAAAAAATATATATATATATATATATATACATATATATATATATATATATATATATATATATATATATACATACATACATATATATATATATATATATATATATATATATATATATATATATATCAATTAATCATTTCACCCACGCAAGACAATAAAGCCACTTAAGATGCAAAGGGTTACTGGGTGTAAGAGAATATGAGAAAAAAGATTATTAAGGAGAGATAACAATAAAAGAACAGGACTTAAGAAGACAGAAGATAAAAATTGAGATTGCATTTAAATTTTTGAAGAGAGTTCCACAAGCGAGAAGTGCAAGAAAAGTACTCTAAATTGTTTCAAACTAGTCTAAGGGAGTCCCATTAAATCTGAAAATAAACAAATCTCCTCTGCTTTTATGTCTTTATATTTTTAAGTTTTTTCAGGGCACCAAAAATAGACGGACTTTGGGGGTCCATATAGTCTTGCGGGTCCTTGGGCTGCAGCCTATATAAGCCCATATGTAAATCTGGCACTGCATGCAGCAGTCTGTATTGCTTCCCAGTGATCTGCTTGAATATTTTTTCCATTCTCATACAAATCACTTTTGAGGATCAATAACAAGTTATCTATTGAATTAATATCTGGAAAGGCTAAAGTTCATTCCTTTTATATAATGGCTTTGAAATCTTTTTTTTTTGTTAGACATAGATAAATAATACGATGAAATATATAGAGAGATAATATGATAATTTTAATGCATGATGTATTTATGTGTAAAAGTGCTCAATATCAGGGTTAGAGAGTATATAAATATAAAAGATATATATATACATACATACATGCATACATATATATATATATATATATATATATATATATATATATATAAAAGTGAACATTGAAGTCAACACTCATAGGTGACAAGCTGTTTCATGCTAGATGCAATTGTCAGGCCATGGATGTTGAATTTTTCCTCGACTATTCATATATATGGGTCAGTGGTGCATTGTGGGTAATCTATTCTGGCAGTTATTTTTTGGGTCTGGCTTGTTTGTTTATTTATTTATTTATTTGTTTTGGTTAATTTATTAATAATTTATTTGCTGAATTGGTTCATCATCTCTCATTGCAGGGCCTTTTCTCAGACAAACAATATGGCTTTCATTTCTCCAGGTCAATTGCTCATGTACTAATAATTATGGAAAGAGTCTATCATGCTCTACATAAAAACGGTGAAGGCTGGGCTGTGGCATTGGACATCTGGAAAGCCTTTGACAAGATATGGCATTCATGTCTTGTCTACAAGCTGAAAAGTTATGGTATCTCCGGGCACATTTTTGAGATGATCCAGTTGTTCCTGTGAAATTGTGAAGTGAATGTTGACCTGATCAGCTACTCTTCTAGATCCTTTCATACTAACACAGATGTCCCCCAGGGCTCCATCATTGGTCTTAAACTATTTTTAATTTTCATTAATGACCTTCCTAATGACATCAGCTCTCAGCTAAGCATCTACACTAATGACACTACCATTTACTCCTGCCTCGGTAGTAAGGCTGATAAGTCCAACAAAATGGCAACTGATGTACGAAATGACCTCAAAACTGTCGTTAACTGGGGCAAAAGATGGCTTGTCCATTTTAACACCTCCAAAACTAAACTTCTCTCCATTAATCATCTTAACCCTTTCTACCTTCCATCAGCATGGCTGATGCTAACCTCCAGGAAAGTGATTCGTTGCACCTTCTTGGGCTAACATTCTCAACTGACATGAAGTGGAAAGACTATATTGAATCCATTGCTAGGTCAGTTGCTAAGAAATTTGATTTACTGTACTGCGCAAGACAATTTTCTCTCCTGAATCTATCTTGCATATCTGTAAGTCTACCATTCACCCAGGCTTAGAATATTGCTGCCATACATGGTCCGGTGCCCCTCCTATTTACCTGGAGCTCCAAAGAAGAATCAGCAATATTAGTTGTCCTGATCTGGCATCTTGGCCACCACTGTAAGGTTGTCTCTCTGTGCCTTTTTTAACAGTTTCACTTCTCACACTTCTTGCTTGTGGATCTCTCTTCTGGCTCCATACTTTCCAGCCAACTTTAGTCTGCAAAAATTTAAATCAATGTCCATCACTATCTATTCTTTGCCTGATTACTTTTTTCTCTTTCTGCTCTTTACTAATTCTTAATTCCTCCACACCCTCTAACTCCTTGTGTTTTAGTAGCTGTAATGCTTTGCTTGGGTTGATACCTATTAAAATATATATATATATATATATATATATATATATATATATATATATATATGTTTGTGTGTGTGTATTCAGTGAAACATACTTTATTGAAATTGCTTAACACTGTTTAATTTTTGTTGTTATATATTATTAGTTATATATATAAACACATGCATATGCACACATTTGCATGCACATATATATGTCTATGCATAAAAATACACCAAATATATATATACATGTATACAGATATATAAGTATTAAGTGCAGTTTTATAGACATATATCAGCCTGATGAGACGAATACACTTATATTCATCAAAATAAATTTATTACTGACTATGGATTTTTAAGTTTTTTTCTTAATTATTTTTATAATTTCTCTGTATCATACACTGAGCTCTCATATGGACTAAAAGTCCTCTTTGGAATAATCCCTACCAATTACAATTTGGTATTAATTATATATATATATATATATATATATATATATATATATATAAATAAATATATATATATATATATATATATAAATAAATATATATATATATATATATATATATATATATATATATATATATATATATATATATAGAGAGAGAGAGAGAGAGAGAGAGAGAGAGAGAGAGAGAGAGAGAAAGACTTACTTTCCAAACATACTGCACATTGGGATTGCCTCCTCCAGACTGATAACATGAAGGTCACCTTCCTGACAAATTGACCATGGTAAGATTCAAACCCGGGTCTCATGGTCAGAAAGTGAATGTTCTAACTACTCGGCTATGTGCCAATATCTACACTCACAAAAAATGTCTTGATTCTTAACACTGATATCTGCTACCCAATTGCATTTCTTAACTTCGATGGTCATACAAGAACCAGTGTTTTAACATGATATGGCCATAAGTACATTGAGATTTGTACCAATAACTCTTTAAGAAGTCAGGGATCAATTTGAAAATTTATTTATATTATGAAGAGAACCCTCTTCTAAAACAATAAAAATTCAATATCTTTTCAATTTTGGCAGATGCTGTGAGTAGAGTACAATCTTATGTATGCTAATCTACAAAGGTTATTTCCCCTCCCACCAATTTTTTCCATATTTTTTTTATGAATGGACCACTTAACTTAAGTAGTGCCCTTATTTAGAACCTTACTGTTTTAAGAGGAGAATTTTTATTAGGATTTCCATAATCAATTTCTGTTTTTCTAAATTGTCTTCTGAAATTTACACGTAAGTGTTTTCCTTCAAACAGCTCAGTTTCTTCATTTCTACTTTTATTTTTCATTATTATTATTTAATAATTAAGAGTTTTTTTTTAATACAGGGGGTCCTTGACTTACGACAGGTTTCCATTCCTACAATGCATTGTAACATGATTTTCCATGTAAGTTGGAACATAGCTGCAATTTTCCATGAATAAGCACTTACGTTACTAATCAATGCTAATGTAATGGTAAAGTAATAATCTAGGACATAACACATTTCATTTCATAATACATATAATGAAATGAAATTGTTTTAAGCTGCTTGTATATTTATTGCCAGTGATGATCATTGGCTCTCTGTAAATGAAATGATGAAGTGTAAGATCTTGTATCTCTTGCAGTGCTCGGAAGCAGCAGCAAATCTGGGAAAGAAAGAAAAAGAAACTCACATTTGTTTTTCTTTTTTATCAAGAATTCATGAACTTTTCGCTCATGTATTCTTCTGCAATGCCATTTGTGTCATATATACGAGGCAAACGGCATAGATCAAAATAAAATTAATGGAGTTCGTGTCATAACCACGAATTGTTGTAGGTCGGGACCTTCGTAACTTGGGGGCTTACTGTACTCAAAAAAATGTCATGGTTCTTAACACTGCTATCTGCTACCCCATTACCAGCCATCTTTACAAGCGTCCTACAATCCTTCCTCTCTATAACCTAATACAAGCACTAGTCTTCAGTACCCATCACCACAGGACTGCTCAGTCAATGCCCACAAGAATTACTTAACAATATAAACAACAACTACAACACACTACCTTCTTTACAACAGGCTCAACAGATAAAACCATCAGCCCTTATAGTATGAAGACAATCAGATATTTTAGTATTAAAACAAATGATTTACATTTGAGCCAATGAGCATGCCTCTGGGTTATTTTTGTACCCCATTTGCATGGCAGTCAGTACATTTATGTACTTGTAATATCTGCAAAACAGTGATGGTGTAGATATTTCTATGTTTATATTGTATTTCCTAAAAGTATTGTCTCCCTCATTCCTTTTAGCACTGTGTATTTACAATACCTCTGCTACTGTATTCATATTAAGAGTATTGAATGTAGGCCATTGTATTTGTGCAGTTCCTGTATTTATATTGTGTTCCATTATGATCAGCAGTTAGCATTTGTGTTCTGTCATGTCACAGGAAATTGGAGGTCTATCTCGTGGTAAAGATAGTGAACACAAACAGTTCATGACCCCAGACTGTCACAGTGAGAGGGAAGATGGCTGGAGTGGGGGAGTCCTAGGACACTCAAGAGAGGGACCAGGTGAGTTAGAGCTATTTAATTCCCACTAATTGTGTTATTAATGAGCAGATTAATGCCTTTTTTCTTTGGTAGCTAATTGTAGAGCCCTGTTGACTGTTTTCATGAAATTAGTTCTATGTAAATTGCATTGCAATTTAACACAACCTTGCCAGAAGGCCACTAAAGGGGGGGCCGTTAAGCTCAGTATACACTTTTATATTTATAGAGCTTATGTTATAATTATTTGCAAATAAATAACTACTCTGGAATTAGCTAAACTCCCAACACATTCAAAATTTAAAGTTAGCTCTACCTGTGCTATGAATTACTTCCAGCAGGAGTCTAGTGTTGAATACACACGCTTACAAATTAGAAAAAAAAATGTATTTTGTAAACAGCTAAGAAAAGGCACATAATGAAAACAGAGAAGTGGAAATGATGAAGGTATGAAAAGTTTACTAAGTGCTGCATAAAATTATAATGTCGGTGGATTAATGAGAAGTTTACTTTGTAAACCTATTTTATTCCTACAGGGACTTGACAAAGTATTCACATTACATGAAAAATATACTTTTAATATATTGTGCAGACAGACTGTCTAACCATCTCTATACAATTACTGAAATATAGACTATGAGAAGAATGTCTGCTTATAGAGCACTGGCAAAAAGTGGGTTGCAAAAGTGTAACATTTCGGTTGTGCTGAACTACAGTATTCCCAATCCATGTTCTCCTGTGATTAATTTCTACTTCACTTAAACCTTTGATTCCAGTGTTTTCTTTACTAACCAGTAACTATGAGTGTTATACAAATTTTATAACAATAAAAATTAGTATTTTTATAAATAATACTAATAATAGTCAAGGTTACTATTTTTTATAACATGATAAATTGTATAAAAACTTTAGCTGGAAAGTCATTAGAAGTATTAAAAACTCTAGTCAACAGTTTCGTCTTATGAAAATGACAAAATATTGATTTTATAGTGTTGCAAAAGTTTTCACACCTCATTCTTACGGAACAGCTTGTACTTCATAACAACTCTTTCTACAACAATAGCCTGTGACAAATTTTGTGAAATCTTCCCTAGGCAGTTTAGCTCATTCCTTTTTCTGTCTGGATTTCCATATTCAGGAGTTAGCATTAATTTACATGACCAGAACAAGAGGTTTACATACGGACTATTGTCCTCATTTTTGTTGTTATTATCTTAACATTTCAGCTGCTACGATTCGCTCCCATCCCCAGCCATCATCAGGGGCTTGTTGATCGAGATAACCATCAGGGGATTTTGAACTGAAACCTTTATTTAATCTATGAGTGTAAATTTTTCTCTCATGGGGTAATAGTCTATTGGATTAAAGGAGTGGTTTTTGAATTTGGTGATATAGTAATTTTGACTTCTGGTTTGGGTAGTGTGCACTTGGACCCACTGAATATGGAGAATATGGAGCAAGCAATACTAATTAAGAATTAGAATAGATATCGCTAGACATGGGCAGCAAAATAAGAACAATCTACTTCCGCAGATTAAGTAAAGGGTTTAGTTTAAAATTCCCTGAAGATTACCCAAATTGAAAAGCACCTGAGGAAGTCTGGAGGGCACATTGTGGCAATAACAACAAAGATAAGGACAATATTCCACATGTTGATAACATAACTAATCATTCATTTTTGCAGTACTCCTTCAGCTGAAAGAGGTTTGTTGTTGACCTTTGGTGAACAAAACTTTTCAGATACTTCCGGAGGTTTTTTTTGTTGTGAGATTCTGATCTGGTCTTTGACTTGGCCAGTTTAGAACTTTTTCCTGCTGAAACCATAAAAACTTGAATTCTTTAAAACATACACTTGGGATCATCTGCTAAAATATGAATTTCTTCCTAAGCTTCAGGCTTCTTGCAGACTGAAAGAGGTTCTCCTGCAGAATTTATTATTTATTTAACACTGTCCATAGTACCTCACATACAGACAAACTCCCTAGGACCAGAGGAAGAAAAACTGCTTCATAGCTTCATTTTACAGTTAGACAAGAAAAGAGCAAGACAAAAGCAAAAGGATGTATATGTTTTCAGGGCTGATGTAGTTGTTGGGGTGGGGGGGTGCTAATTCTGGGCTCCCGGCAGTAATGTGTTGAATGTGTTTTTGTCTCTTAGCATTTGTCTTTTATTAAATTTTCAAAATTTGCTCTTTCTTTTTTTGAATAATCCTGTATATTTTATAAAAAAATAACACTGGATTTTATGGTAGACGACGACAACAACAACAACAACAACAACAACAATAACAATAATAATAATAATCAAAGTGTATTTCTATATTTTTTATCTATAATGGTTAATTTTTAATACCACCAGTGCAAGGGAGATAACGTATGTGTTAGCGTCTGTGTGATGACATTGGCAGACTCTTCTAATGAAAAATGCAAAGAATATATATATATATATATATATATATATATATATATATATATATATATTATTCTTTATAATTTTATAATTAATCTTAAGATTGAAAATTAAAAATGTTACTAGAATTTTATAAAAATAAAATTTATAAAATAAACTGGATTTTACGGTAGACATTAATAATAATAATCCAAGTGTATTTTTATATTTTTTTATCTGTAATGGTTAACTTTTAATACCACCAGTGCAAGGGAGATAACGTATGTTTTAGCGTCTTTGGGATGACATTGGCAGACTCTTCTAATGAAAAATGCAAAGAAAGGAACTGGAGGAGATCGACACACAAACAGATAAATTATAAACATTGGGAAAAATATATTTAAAGACTCACATATGAAAGCCTAATAATAGTAAGAATTTTACCTAATATTCTATAATTTTTTTTTTATAGTTATGGGTAAACTAGCATTAATATCAGATTTTAGTAGACACAAAGTGGGAGATTGATATTCTATAGACATTCAGTAATAAAATGACCCCCTAGCAGAATCACTAGATATTAATATAGCAATTTGGAAATAGGCTTTTTTTTAAAAAATCCACTAACTCATCCTGGGTATGGCGATAAATTACATCCAGCAGCAAGGCCTCTCATTTGGAAATTGGAGGTTTTGAGAAGCACGGAACTACCTCTTAACAGCTGTTTTTCCCAGGTCCACCCTGACCCAGGGTGATAGCGCCTGTTAGGGCCCCAGCTATGGTCAAATGGTAAACCCTCAACGACTATGAAAGTATAAAAATATATTTTTATATTAAAAATACCAGCAATACATTATTATGTTAAAAAAAATTACCAACGATATATATTTCTAGTAGAATAACCAACAATAAATTTATAGCAAAATGACCAACAATACATTTTATCTGTAGCTGAAGTCATAAAACTATATTCAAAATATTTAGATTCCAGCATTAAATGACCCATAGAGTTTGATATGCCACTAAACAAAATCAAATGAAAGAATTGGGAAAAATAAATGTAAGTATCCATCTGTGAAATCCTAACAACAGTAAGTAATTAATAAAAATGTTATCATTCTTTACAGCATGGGTAAACTAATTAAAAGATAATCATTATTTGGGGATAATTTTTATTCCATTTTATTTCTGTCATATTTTTAAAAAAATGTGTATCATTGAGGTTATTTTATATACTGTAGGGGTTGTCCAGACTAAGTGGGAAGGGAATGTTTTATTCCAGTGTCTTGCTTGTTTCAATCTTTAAATTGTGTGTGTGTCTGTGCACATTCATATATGGTGAAAAGACATCTAAGTCACTCACACGTCACAGACATATGCATATACATTATATACACACATGCAAAGACACATGCAGACGAAGCATGACAGTATACGTTCACATATTGTTGAAACACTAGTTCCCATATGATCACCAAAGTTAAGTGACGTTGAGCCTGGTCAAGCTTGATGGTTGACCATTTGGGAATACCAGGTACTGTAACTTGTAAACTTGGATGTGTGGGTGGTGCAATGGATAGTGGCTTGGAATTGTTATTTGGAGGGTCAAGATCCAATTTCCGTTGGGTTTGTTATATTCATTTATGTGCAAAAATACCCTTTGGAAAGGTATGAATCCACCTCTTCTCCCCCAGCTATAGGTTAATTAGTAATCGTTATTATCTCCAAAAAAGAATTCTTAGATTTTAAAATTTTTTCTGGCTTTAAATAACCTGCAAAGGGTTGACAACCCATAAGAAAACGAATCTGTCAATCAAAAAAAGAAAGAATGACTAATTAGAAATTAATAATAATAACAGTGCTTCATCTTATATCTGTTGTCTTTTATCGCAACTCTTTGATTATAATTCTATGATTTATTAATAGGTAGAATAAATCAGAAATAAAGAATAATTTGAATTATCACTTTTTATTCTCAGTTGTAACCGATAGAAATAAAAGTCTCCTCAGAAATTTATAATAATGACAGTCCTCATCTAAGAAATTTCGATAACCTAAAACTATTAAGTTTTGTTACTTATAGGATTAAGCAAGCAATAGAAATAAGATGACATTACAATTTACTCCTGTCTTAGTAGCAAATCCAACAAATCCAACAAAGTAAACATGACAACTATTCTTGAAAAGGACCTCCAATCTGGGGCAAGAAATTGCTTGTAAATTTAAATGCCTCCAAAACAAAACTGCTTTCATGTAATCATCACATACAACCATTTCTGCCTACCAATAGGATGGCTGATGCTAAACTCCAGGAGAGCCACACATTATGTCCTCTTGGCCTCACGTTTTCCACTGACTTGAAGTGTAGCGACTATATCAAGTCAATTGCTACATCTGCTGCAAGGAAGTTTGGTTCAGTGTCGTGGCAAAAAATGTTTCTCAGCAGAACCCATCTTGCACATTTATAAAGCTACTATTTACCCATTTATTGAATACTGTTGCCATATCTGGCCTGGTGCTCCTACAGTGCATCTCAAGATTATTGACAAAATCCAGAGAAGGGTTTGCAATTCAATCAAACCTGATCAGGCATCTCATCTCCAATCACTTTCTCACCAACATGGTCTGACTTCTGACTCTGTTCTTTTTTTCTTTGGTGCCCTGAATACATGAATTTAAGTGTTTACTAGATTGGCCACTAGGTCTCACTATTTTACTGTTAAAATAGCTCAATGTAACCACCACTTCTACTCCAAAATTCTTTTTTTGTTACTTTTCCCAGCTGTAGAACTCCCTTCTATTTTCTTGCTTCCCAGATAACTACAATAGAATATGGCGATTGATGTTGTATTTAAATCTCTGAAGATTTAAATACAACATCAATCGCCATATTCTATCTTCTTAATCTCTGTTTCTTTTTGTCCTTTCCTTAATCGTTCCCATTTTCAATCCTCTCTTTCACTAACACTCCTTGTAACCTGCTGCGTTCTAGTGGCATTATTGCCTTGCTTGGGGTGAAATGATTAAAAAAAAGAAAGACTAAGCTTATGGCCATATCACATAGAAACACTGATTCCTGTACAATCAACAAAGTTAGGCAATGTTGAGCCTTAATGGGTAACCGCTTGGATGTGCGTGTGGTGTAATGGATAATGGCTCGGAATTGTTAATCTGAGAGCCAAGTTCCAATTCCTGTTACGGTTCATTATATTCACTTACGCACAAATACCTTTGGGAAAGGTATAAATTCAACTCTTCTCCCCCAGCTATGGGTTAATTAGTAAAACTTGTATCTTCTTCTTCTTCTTCTTTAAGTGCTGTGTCCTTTCAGGATGAAGGTGATCATGGTCTTCTACATCTTCCTGTCAATTGTAGTGCTTAATAAGTTTTGTCTTTTTGTTATTTCTCCCAAACTATGTCCTACCTTCCATTTACTCCAGCCCATCAAGTATGTACATCACTGTTTTCCTCTCTCTCTGTTTTCCTCATTCTGTCCTGTCAGTATCAGATTTTCCAAGCCCTCCTTCCTCATTAATTTCAACTGCATCTTCCTTCTTAAGTATAAGTTTCCAATTCCTGCTGGCTTTGTTATATTCACATTCACAAAAATAACCTTGGGAAAAGTATGAATCCCCCACTGCTATGGGTTAATTAGTAAGACTTTTATTATTAAATTATTATTATCTCCACAAAAAAAAAAAAATTCGAAAAATATTTTCTGGCTTTAAATAACCTGCAAAGGTTTGACAAGTCATAGATAACAAATCAATGTTTCAAGAAAGACTAGTCAGAAAATAATAAGGTTAATAATTCTTCATCTAAGAAATTTGGATAATCTAAGACTATTAAGTTTTATTACTTATAGGATTTAGCCAGCAATAGAAAAAAGATGAATTGATTGATTCATTTTCTATGGCGTTTGCAGGTTATTTAAAACTATAAAACTAAATAATTTGCAAAAGGTTGTTAAGCCATAAAAAACAAATCAGTCAGTATTGATACCAGATAACCTTTAAGGAATTTCAAACTGGTGCTCCCTGTCATGCCACATTTGAATTCTGATAATTCATGTCATCTTGCCATGTTACAATTTTCTCTTATTTTTTTCTTTCATTGAGAAAGCTAATTAAGATCACTGATCTATTGTGCAATTAAAAAATATTTTCTGCCTTTAAATAACATGCAAAGGGTTGATAAGCTGTAAAAAATGAATCAATAAAACAAAGCATGATCAATACAAGACTAAATAAAACCCCATCCGTTTTTGTTCACCTCTGCTGTGACCAGGTACTGAAGAAAAAATTTGGCGAATTGTGTTACTAAAGGGAAATAACTGAAATATCCCCAAAAGGCATGCCACTTGCAATTAGAACAATCAATCTCTATGGGATAAATAAAGAGTTTAGTTTAAAATTCCAATGTATATCACCTGAAGAAGGTTGAAGTGTTCAACAGCCAAAACATTGTGAATATGACAATAAAGATGAGGACAACAGTCGGAACAATGTAAATAGTGTAAGGATTTATAATACCTCATCACAGAAATATAGACTGTCAAATTGTGTGTGTAAGTCTGTGCACATGTGCTTGTGTATACATTAAATGGCACAAACACATTACGTCACACACATACACTAAATATGAGTTCATCCATATTAATTTTTTAAATTGACATAAAAGTAGTGGTTTTCTACTTTAAATGAGAGAAAATTATTATATATGGTCGAAAAAAAAAAGTGAGACATGAATTTTTATTAAAAAAATTATTGTGACAAAAAGAAAAAAAGAATTTCATGATTAAATTTTGCTCTTGTCAAAATATCCTCCTTTAGCCTTGATTACTGCTGCACAAATTTTTATCATTTGTTGCAAAATTTTATTGAAATATAAGTTCCATTCTTTTTTTTTCATTTTTTTTTTTACTCTTCTGTCAATTTCATTTGATTTAATTCTGGGAGTGGCTTCAAACATTTTAACTGTAGTGTATAATACAGACATATGCACATACATTATATATACAAAGTCACATGCAGACAAAGCATGATGGACAGAGAATCAGCTCTTTTATAATATAGACTTAGTCAAACAACTACAATTTTCCTTTTCCAATTTTCACTGCATGAACTGGCAATTTTATAGATTTTCACCTTTATCATTCATTTATTGAAATAATAATGACAAAATCATTAAGAGTGTATTTTCAGATCAGAAATTATTTATATTTTGGGAACATATTTAGTTCTTGATGCAAAATTATTTTCTTAGCATAATATTTAAGTTTGACATGCTTCATCTAACATTAAAATGGATAATAACCTGTTATTATATGCAACATCCACTACCAAGTTTTCATTTATTTTTAAACATTTCACCTCAAGCAAGGCAATAAAGCCACTAACACACAAGGGGTTAATGAATGATGAACAAACAAAAATGCTTGAAGTGAACAATAATAAACACAGCAGTAAATGTAACATTGCTTGAGAAACATATCAGAGCCCCTTTCTATTTTTGTATATTTTCTAAATTCATTTTCTATTCATATGTAGGCAGCTTGCTCTCGGTATAAATTCTGGATTATTCAAATATCCTTCCCAAATATATTAAGCCTACCTCACTGTTCCTACAATTCTTTGTGATGTACCCTATTAAAATGTTTTTGCATAATCTATAAAATAAACCACATATGATAATAAGATTTTTGGTTAGTTGTGTTTGAATATCAGTCTTCCATTATGTGTTACTCACAATGACTTTTAAATCAAGTTCTCTTCTGACATCATTCACCTCTATGTACACTGGCTCTGAGTCGTACAAAAATAGTAGGATATGCAATATAGTAATATTAAAAGTAGTCTCCATTCTGGTATCCAGTATAACCCCTGTTTGATTTTGGCTCTGTGTTGACTGGTTTGCCATCTTTCCTAATTTCCTTGGAGATCTTCAGGTATTATGTAGATAAATGTCTTGTCTGAATAATCTTTTCACAAACTATCTGACATTCTAAAGTTTTTCTGTTTTCTTTAAATCAAATTTCAATCATTAATCTCTGGTTTGGCTTAAGAGTTACCAGTGTCCAGCTTTACCAATCAAAAATATATATTTTAAATAAAAGAAAAACAAAAGAAAGTAAAACAAAAAACTCCAGATTTGTGTTTGAACAGCAAACAAAAATTAGTATCAAGTATATTGTTGTAAGCAAATTCCATAATCCTGTTTTTATTTTTGGAAAAGGTCAGTCATTCCTTTCCATCTTGAAATAAGCCAAGGACTATGGAACATGCAAACAATAACAAACGCAGCAGTAAATTTAACATTGTTTGAAAAACATATCAGAGCATCAGTCAAAATATTGAACTAAAAACAACAATAAACATGCAACAGAGATGAGTAGATTAGTTCATTGAAACTTCTTGAACTATTATCTTCTTCTTCTTCTTTTTTTTTTCTTTTATTTTTTATGTGCTGTGTCCTTTCAGGATGTGGGTGGTCATGGCTCTCCACAATTTCTTGTCTTTTGTAGTTCTTAGTAAATTTTGTCTTTTCGCTAAATCTCCTAATCCATGTTCTTCCAACAATGTACACAAGCTTGCTAGGTAACTTATGAACTGCTTTCCTCCATCCCTCTTGCCTTTCTTGTGAGTGCCGAAATTTGTAAGCCCTTTTTACTCATTATGCACCCTTAAAAATTTCAACTATCTTTCTGATTCTTAGTGTAAGTGTCATTTTTGTATCCATTTTCTGTAAAACTTTGTTGTTTCTCAAATGCTTTGTATTCTGGCATTCTCAGCATCCTTCTGTAGAACTACATTTCTGTGATGAGATTGTCCTGTATTCCCTGGCATATAGGAGGATTGATTTTGAGCTGCAAGGGAGACACTTCTGGCTAACTGCATGGGCATTTCTACTGCAGAGAGTTGTCCACCAAAATCAAGTGTGGATGGCCTCATCAAACTCTCATTGATTTTCATCCATTTCTGGCACTGCTAACCAAGGGGAGAAATGGATTGGAGAGAGAGGATAACAAACCATATTCCTGCTGTTTCAAGTTTCTTCTTCATCTGGAAGGAGATTGTTCAGCATTCACTGTCATTTCTCTTCATGGTATTCTCAGGATCCTTCTGTAGAACCATATTTCTGTTGCCTCAAGTTTCTTCTTCATCTGTGAGGAGATTGCCCAGCAGTCACTGCTATAAAGGTTGACTAATGTTATATAAAAGTTCTGTACTTTTTTTTATATGTTTGTAACAAACTTTTCTTGTTTCTTAATACTTTCCTTAGCTTTTCGAAAACATCTTTCACTATCTCAATGTACTCTCAGATTTCAGTGTCACAATTTCCATCCTCTGTTCAAACACTTTGTATTCAAATTTTTGTGCTTGCTCGATTTTGGTATCTGCAATTTGTAATTCACATGTGTGCTTCTCTTTTTTGAAAATCATTCTCGCAAGCTGATTTTTTTTCATAGTGACATTCCTCTAATCCAGCACAAATCTTCTTTTCCCTTTCAGGCTTAAAGCCAAGTTTCAAGCTTGATTATTTTTTCTGCTTCTGTATCTGAAATTCACAAATAGTCACAGTGTCAGTAACAATGCTATAAGTTTCTTGCATTATGAAATTAAACATAAAATTCTCAGACATGGATTTTCAATTCCTGATCAACATCAATAATATCTTTCTTAAAAGTACCATTTGTAGCTTATAAAGGTGTTTGCCCTTGTTATGTTTAATCTGATATCAATGCCTGCATACAGACCTATGCATATATTGATTTGTATACTATGAATATATATATGTACCATCTCAGTTTTAGCCAGAGATTTTGTTAAAGTCCAAGTGATTAACTTTCCAATTGACGTTTAGTGTTGCTCTCAATAGACAATCGGGGATCAAATTTGCTCTTCTCACAAAAAGATATATATTTTAGAATTGCAATATCATCAAAAATGAAAAACATTAAAAAAAGGTTCCAAAAGTACAATGCTTTAGGTCAACAGTAGAAACAGTTATCTATAGATCGTCAATATTTGATTAATGAACAAGTGAATTTTAAGTAGAAAATCAGTTCATATACAGGTCCCCCCACTTTTTTCTATATCAGATTCCATATTTTAATCTTTTCCCATAATTTGGTTGATCCAGCAGATCAAAAGGAAAATGACTGATTGTACTCAAATGAACACTTCACATCCCACTTCTTTCCAACCATTTTAGTCATCTATAGCTCAGCTCACCTCAGTTCTCCTTTCTTGATTCTGGTGTTGTCTGTGAGTTGATCAATGATAGTTGTTGCTGGTCTATCTCTTGATCTTTTCTCATAATTTGGAGCCCATAGTATAAATGGATGCTCAAATTCTTGTTTACTTCTCCACCAATGGTTGTTAAACTACATCCGCTTTTCACAGATTGTGTCTGTAATCTTTGGTAGGTTCCCATATAGTTCTTCATTGGACATATGCAGTTTCCAGATGACATTTAGCAGTGCTATCAATAGTTTATCATATACTTGTAAAATCTGCTAATCATAATATCAGGTAATTTATTTTTCATGAGAAAACATTGAGGATCATCCTCAAACAAACATTTTCTTATTCCTGTGTCAACTCTATTGATCGATGAAGTTACTTGCTGGCCTACCCCTTAATCTTTTCCCATAATTTGGATCCCATAGTATAAGCTGATACCCAACTTCTTGTTTACTTCTCCAGCAATGGCCATTAAGCTGCACTTAATTTTACACAGACTGTGGCCAAAAGTTTTGTTAGGTTCTCATATAGTTTTTCATTGGACATATATTTGTTTCCATCTGACACATAGTACTTCTCTCAATAGTCAATATGGGATCAAATTTGATCTTTTCACAAAAAGATATAGAGGTTAGACTTACAAGAGAAAATGGAAATCAAAAATGAAAAATCTAAAAAGAAAGTTCAAAAGTGCAACTACTAGATTTGAAATTGACTTTAAAAATAACCCCAAAATATGCAATTAGTGAAATTAAAAATTTATTAGTGTTAGGATTTCAAAATTAGCCCAACCGGGCAACATTGTCTGTAAGTAGGATTTCTAGATTTAAGTATGGAACATACTATAGCAAAAAGTGGGGGATCTGTATATGAACTTATTTTTAAAATAAAACTGATCCCCTACTTGAAATTCACTTTTTTGTTAATCCAATATTGAGGATCTATAGATAACTGTTTCTTCTTTTGACATGAACAAAAACAATCACATCCAGAATGGTAATATCCAGATTAATGACTTCAAGAGTTTAGATATTTCTGAACAGATTTGGTGCCATTCATGACATCCATAGGAAATTCTTGATTTGCAAGCCTATTTAAGAACATGACTCAAGTTTTTATCAGATCATTACTGTAATTCAGTATATTTCCTATGCTTTTAATATTGAATAAATTGAGAAAAAATATTCAGGCTGTTGCAATTTTATTTTCTGTCAGGGTATATGTAAATGTCGAAAGTGACTCCCAAAGGTATGTTAGTAAAAAAATCAATATTTGATTAACAAAAAAAGTGTATGGTTGATTTTGTTTATATTTTGATTATTATTGATTATTTCCTTGGATGTTTTTCAGGATTTCCATAATCCTTTATATATTAAAATTGTTTTTTTTTTCGTTTTTTGGAAAACTTTATTTTGATTTTAAATTGAAGGCAATTGTAAATTAAGAATTTAAAAATGACATTAATTTATATATAATTTTTCCCTTGCTCATTAACATATATGATATTCTAAGAATGATTATATTTAATTATTTTCCTTTGATTATAAAATATAGTGGTGAGTATGTATATGTGTGTGTGTGTGTGTGTGTGTGTATGTGTATTCTTGTTTTGTTGAACAAAATAAAAATCATGCCAGAGATTCTTTTGCCTTGCAAAATGATAAACTGAAAGTGTTTCATTAAATTTTGCAACTGAAGAAAATACTGTTTGAGTGTATCAAAAGTATTTTTGTTTGTTCATACAGCAGAATCTCTTGAAAGTTGCTTTATGTTTTTTGAAGAGGTTTGGTATCTTATGATGATCCCAGGTCTATTGAATGTTTATAGACCTTTAGTTAAATGTGAATTTCATGAAGCTTATGTCATGCCATACATATGGTATCTTTTGAGGATCCTAGCTCTTTTGAAAGTTAACAGACCTTTATTTAAAAGCTAATTTCATGAAGCTTATGTAATGCACTACATTTGGCATCTTTTGATGATCCTAGCTCTTCTGAAATTTTACCAACCTTTATTCCAATGCTAATTTCATGAAGCTTATGTAATGCACTACATTTGGCATCTTTTGATGATCCTAGCTCTTCTGAAATTTTACCAACCTTTATTCCAATGCTAATTTCATGAAGCTTATGTAATGCACTACATTTGGCATCTTTTGATGATCCTAGCTCTTCTGAAATTTTACCAACCTTTATTCCAATGCTAATTTCATGAAGCTTATGTAATGCACTACATTTGGCATCTTTTGATGATCCTAGCTCTTCTGAAATTTTACCAACCTTTATTCCAATGCTAATTTCATGAAGCTTATGTAATGCACTACATTTGGCATCTTTTGATGATCCTAGCTCTTCTGAAATTTTACCAACCTTTATTCCAATGCTAATTTCATGAAGCTTATGTAATGCACTACATTTGGCATCTTTTGATGATCCTAGCTCTTCTGAAATTTTACCAACCTTTATTCCAATGCTAATTTCATGAAGCTTATGTAATGCACTACATTTGGCATCTTTTGATGATCCTAGCTCTTCTGAAATTTTACCAACCTTTATTCCAATGCTAATTTCATGAAGCTTATGTAATGCTAATATGGTATCTTTTAACGATCTAAATTTCTAAAATTTTACACATTTTAGTCCAAATCTAATTCTTATGTAATGTTCTACATATGGTATCCTGTCCTGGGTAAGACAAGAAACTACATCCAGCAGCAAGGCCTCTGATCAGGAGGTTTTGAGGAGCGTGGAACTACCTCTTAATTGCTGGTGTTCCCAGGTCCACCCTGACCCAGGGTGGTAGCACCTATTAGGATCCCAGTTATGGGCAAATAGTTAACCCTGAAACTGAGGTAAAAAGCATTATAAAAGTGTAAAAATAGGCTTTAATACCAGAAATACTTTGTAAAAAATTATTACCAGAAATAAATTTTTGAAGAAAGAAAAAGTATTATCAGCAATACATTTTTTAAAATAATATTATGAACTATACATTTTTGAGGAAAAAATATTACCAGAAATAGATTTTTGACAAAACAAAATATTACCAGGAAAAAAGTTGTCGGCATTCATTAACCCATTGAGGTTGATATGCCGAAAAAACACAACAAACCAAACCAAACCAAACATATGGTATCTTTTGATGATTTTAGCACTTCTAAAAGTTTATATATTTTTAGTCAAAATCTAATTACATGAAGCTTATATATTGCTTTACATATGTTATAGGTTAGTTATTAACATTTAGTCCTCCAGGGCCTTAGTAATCAAAGCAAGCATATCCCAGGGGTCATTTCTCATACCAACCTTCTTTTTACTTTACTGAAATGATACGCCTAAGAGTATACTCCAGTCATTTGTGAATATCTATGCTGATGATATAACAGTATATGGTTGCACCTCCAAAACTCTAGACAACCAAAGATTGGCAGTTAACACTTCCTCTGACTTAGCTCTATCATCACAGTGGGAGGAAACTGGCTGGTTACATTCAATGCCTCAGAAACCAAACAAGTTACATTCTATCACTGTCGATCAGACACTTGACTATCACCAATCATGATAAACGGCTGTCCTCTTGGGAAGTCCCCATGCCTTGAGTGCCTATTGGGACTTAAACTCAACCCAGACTTCAGTGGAGCTTGTACTACTCTTAAAATGATTAACCCAGTCTTGGACGACATGTTTAGATATTGTTATATTTTATTCTTTTTCCTGAATTCTGCAAGCAAATTCAGCAGCACTGAAGCCTAGTTTAAAATAATGCATAAAAATTACATGTCTCAGTACAGATATCTGTCATTATAACATCTGAAACACAATATTGAGCTTAATAGTAATTGTTAATATAATAAAAAATAACTACAACAATTGGCTTTCAAAGAACCTAGAAACTACAGAAGACTAGATGATGATCTGTGTCAAAGAACATGAAAGTAGTAAGTGAATTTAGTCAGTAATAAAGGAAGCCAACAATTTCAAAATTGAGTTTCAAGTGGGTGAAGAAATACAAGTAAAGCATAATACACCGACTGAAGCTGCAAAATACTTAAAAAAGAAAAACAAAGGCAAATGCAAATGCAACCAACCAGATATAGAAACGATGGCAAGATAAACTGCTTCATAGTCAATACTCTGCCCATACCAAAGAAATTGATGTAGACAAACCCTGTATCCATCAGTGGCTATATAGTGCAGGGTTAAAAGCTGAAACTGAAGGTTTTATTCTTGCTGCACTTGACTAACTAGAAATTACAGAGCACACATACTGAAAAATTGTGTTAGTCCAAAATTCAGATTCTGTGATAAATATCCAGAAACAATTGACCATCTTGTATCAGGTTGCGCAGTAATAGCACCCACTGAATATAAAAAAAAAACCCACCCAGACTTGGTTATGGAGATAGGACCTGTAACAATTTTATGGGACTTCACAATACATACAGACAGAACAATCAAAGCTAATCACCCTAACATCATAATTAGAGACAGCAAATCCAAAATATGCTTCCTTATTCACATGGAAGTCCCTGCTGACTGCAATGTATCTTTGAAGATCTTCAAATACTATCAAAATACAAGGACCTTGGAATCAAAATCTCAAAAATGTGGCGTATAAGGACATTAACAATTCCAGTTGTAGTTGGAGCCCTCGGATTGATTGGAAAAGATTCCAATAGATTCATTGAAGGAATCCCTGGTAGCCCATGCCTTAAAAAAAATACAAAAAATTGTACTCACAAGTACAGCCCACAGCTTATGAAGGGCTTTATCTATGTAAAATATGTGTGATTTTTTTTTTTTTTTCAAAACTGCTCAGTGGAAAATGTCATGATGCCATTTCTGACCTTAGGTCTCTGGTCAGGACCCAGAAAAAATGAGTATACATGAAAAACCATGGAAATAAAACAATAATAATATAATATAGCCATAGATAACCTTTATATATGCACATGAAATAAGCTTTGGAGTAAAGATCTATTAAAAAGAAAATACTTTTGGCAAACTCGTATTTATTACTGTATATACTTAAGGATAGTGTGAATTTGTATGATCAGTTTTTTTATGTAAAAAAATAGGGGGTTACACTATACACAGTTTTTATGATCAGTATATTTTGCAAAAAATAGAGGGTAGCACTATATACAGGTAATTTTTTGAAGAGATTAAATTCTGCCTTTTCAGTGACTGGTTGCTCTATACACAGGTAAATTTTTTACTGGACAGGTTAAAATTCATGCAAAAAATGTAGGGGTCACACCATACATGAAGACGGTTTATATATGAGTTTATACGGTATATCATTTTGTTAGTTCAAGTGAAGATAATACTTTGGTAAATTTTACTGTGTTTTTTTTTTACCAATTCTGGAAAAAAGTCTATAATATTTGAGCACCCAGCATGGGTCAAACTTACTAGCAATAGCTTGCAGGTTAAATTTTACTTGTAGGATAAATTTTGCTAAACTTTTGGCTGGCAATATGTTTGTAAGCATGTGATATTATTTTTTCTTCTAGAAAGGAGAATAATGTATCTACTGTAGCCCAAGCTTTGTGGATTTAAAAGAGTACAGTACAGACAGTTCAAGGAAACTTATGCTTGACTTGATCTACAGCTGATACTGGGATTTGATTTCACAATGCAGTCATTCAAGTTAAGAATTCCACATTACAATGGTATGAGTGAATACATGAGTATATAAGAAAATATGCAACACCATATCAATCATGAACAGAGATCTTAATTTTCTTTTTCTTCCTTCTCCTTCTCGTCTTCTTCCTCC
>OZ038479.1:116294303-116301803 GCA_964036315.1 Acanthosepion esculentum
TCCAAATCTTCCTATTCTTTGTAGCTCTTAACAATGTTTGTCTTTTTATTAACCTATCCACTACATCAGCTGCCACCTATTAACAGGTTTGATAGGTAGGTTAAATATTTGTAATAGTTAAAATTTGGAAACAAATACACTACTGTTTTAAAAATAATTTTAGATATAGATAAGTTTAATCATTAAATATTTTCAAATAAAGTAACTTTGAATTCTCAAATAAAAAAACAAAGTTTATATAACGTCAGTTTCCATCTTCTGTCTTCCTGTATCCTGTCCTTTTATTGTTCTTTTCCCTCACTAAAGTCTCTCATTCTCTTTCACTCCCAATAAACTCTGGTGTCTTAGTGGCATTATCACCTTGTTTGGGGTGAAATGATTAAAAAAAGTATAAGTGTCCTATTTGTTTCCATTTTCTCTCGAACTTGGTTGTTGATCACATGTTGCTCTGTAGAATTATATTTCTGTTGTATTAAGTGTGTTCTTCATCTGTGTGGAGATTATCAAGAAAAAAATATCTCAAATTATTATTAACTTTAATTAAATAATATTCAACTTATTTCTTGAGCAATCATCCAATCATAATGCTTGCCCTTTGGCCTTTGCATTCAACCAAAATAACCCAGCATATAGTATCTTTTGATGATCCAAGGTGTTCTGAAAGTTTAGAGACCTTTCATCAATATTACAGCCTGCAACCCATTAGGGCTGTAGGTGCACCATAGCAGCAATGGTGTGTTTTGAGAAAAATTGGCTGATGGAGCCAAGCTTTCTTCAGGCTGGTTTCAATTGAGAGTTTTTTTTCTTTCTCCTAGATTGGTTGCCAACCAAGGATATAGTGCCCAGTCTCTCCTGTTATTCAACCCATTGCTAAGGTGAGAAGAGATGGATTCAAACATTTCACATGGGTATTTATGCATAAATGAATGTGACAAACTTGATTGTAATTTGAACTCAGTTGTATGATTTCTCTTTCCAAACTGATATCCATTATGCCACTGCACATACAGTCAGACTTTTACTCCCAAACTAATTTCATGAATCTTATGTAATGCTCTCCATATTGTATCTTTTGATGATCCTAGCACTTATAAAAGTTTACAGGCCTTTCCTCCAAAGCTAATTTCATGAAGCTTATGTAATGCTCTCCATATTGTATCTTTTGATGATCCTAGCACTTATGAAAGTTTACAGGCCTTTCCTCCAAAGCTAATTCCATGAAGCTTATGTAATGCTCTCCATATTGTATCTTTTGATGATCCTAGCACTTATGAAAGTTTACAGGCCTTTCCTCCAAAGCTAATTTCATGAAGCTTATGTAATGCTCTCCATATTGTATCTTTTGATGATCCTAGCACTTATGAAAGTTTACAGGCCTTTCCTCCAAAGCTAATTTCATGAAGCTTATGTAATGCTCTCCATATTGTATCTTTTGATGATCCTAGCACATATGAAAGTTTACAGGTCTTTCCTCCAAAGCTAATTTCATGAAGCTTATGTAATGCTCTCCATATTGTATCTTTTGATGATCCTAGCACTTATGAAAGTTTACAGGCCTTTCCTCCAAAGCTAATTTCATGAAGCTTATGTAATGCTCTCCATATTGTATCTTTTGATGATCCTAGCACTTATGAAAGTTTACAGGCCTTTCCTCCAAAGCTAATTTCATGAAGCTTATGTAATGCTCTCCATATTGTATCTTTTGATGATCCTAGCACATATGAAAGTTTACAGGCCTTTCCTCCAAAGCTAATTTCATGAATCTTATGTAATGCTCTCCATATTGTATCTTTTGATGATCCTAGCACATATGAAAGTTTACAGGCCTTTCCTCCAAAGCTAATTTCATGAATCTAATGTAATGCTCTCCATATTGTATCTTTTGATGATCCTAACACTTATGAAAGTTTACAGGCCTTTCCTCCAAAGC
Source organism: Acanthosepion esculentum (assembly GCA_964036315.1). Classification (NCBI taxonomy): domain Eukaryota; kingdom Metazoa; phylum Mollusca; class Cephalopoda; order Sepiida; family Sepiidae; genus Acanthosepion; species Acanthosepion esculentum. The sequence goes on from OZ038479.1 coordinate 116,296,234, forward strand.
TAATTTCATGAAGCTTATGTAATGCTCTCCATATTGTATCTTTTGATGATCCTAGCACTTATGAAAGTTTACAGGCCTTTCCTCCAAAGCTAATTTCATGAAGCTTATGTAATGCTCTATATATGGTATCTACTGATGATCTTAGTTCTTTTAAAAGTTTATAGACCTTTACACCAAAGCTAATTTCATGAAGCTTATCTAATTCTCTACATATTGTACCTTTTGATAATCCTAGCCCTTCTGAAAATTTACAGACCTTTACACTAAAGTCAATCTTTTGAAGCTCATGTAATGTGCTATGTCTTGTATCTTTTGATGATCCAAGCTTTCATCCTTAAAATACGTAAACCAGTTTTGGGCAGAATGTTCACATATATTTTACTTTCATCTACGTCTTGAACTCTGTAAGCAATTTCAGCAGCTTTGAGGCCTGGTTAAAGTAATGTCTTCAAATTGCCAGTCTGATTATATAGAACTGAATAGTAATTTTCAATGATATATATCTATAATATTAATACCTTCAATTTGTCAGTCTGTATTTGCTATTAGAACATCTGAAACAAATGATACAACTGGGTAGTTTAACCTTTGTGTCTAAAAAAAAAAAACAATGTCAAAAGGACAGACTTTTCCCTTGACATCACTATAATTTAAATTACCTCCCCAGCTTGGCAATGTTTATTTACAAGAATAATTTTATATTTACAACTTTCTAAAAAATACTGAAACATTTTATAAAAATTCTATAAAAACTTTTAATTGCAATATTTATCATTTACCAATTTCTAAAGAAATAAATATAAAAGCAATTACTCATTCATAATTTCTAAACATTTACTAATCTATCAAAATATATGAACCAACTATAAGGAAATCCATATTATTTGCTATCTCATAAAGTTCAGATTGACTGACAATTAATCGATATTTTGCAAACCATTCCAATAAACTATCTAATAAATAAATAGTGTAAATGAACAATTAAAAATCTAAATAAAATTTGATATTTTTGTTCTAAATTTGCAAGAACGAAGAAAATGTATAAATTCACTTTCATATGTTTATGTTTTATTAAAATTCTAACAGGTTCTAAAACAAAATGATAGCAGTGTCAAGGGAAAAATTGTGCAGGCATGAAGCTTAAATATTGGCTGCAAATATTCATTATTTACATATATATATATATATATATATATATATATATATTAGTGAATAGATATAATATCCAATATTGATAGCATTCAGAGTTTCATGCAGTTCATTATCCTACCCATTCTTACACACACACACACATATATATATATATATATATATATAGAGAGAGAGAGAGATGTGTACATATACACATATATGCTTCAATGAATGCATGCACTCATATATATATATATGTGTGTGTGTGTGTCTGTGTGTGTGTGTGTGTGTGTGTGTCTGCTTACCCAGATTGATAGATACCTATTTTGGAGGTTAGAATAGCGGAAAAGATGTGATGATGATAATAAAAATGTGGACAATAGTCTGAATATAAATGATATAACTTATGGTGATTTTCTGAGCTTAACTATGGCACAAGGCTGAAAGTATGAGGCACCCAGTGAAGATCGGACTCACTACTCAGTTCATAATTGTGCTAGCAAGTCAAACTTGCCAAGCATTACACTAGGTACCCAAATGATATAACATTACATTAGGTACCCAAATGATAAGCATTACACTAGGTACCCAAATGATATAACTTATGATTCATCAACTGTTTTGTATTAGTGGAGATGCAAAGAATGAGATAGTACTTTGATTAGCAAGATAGAGGGTGAACTAAAAATTCAGGTTTCAAGTTTTTTGTCCAGGATCTTTCAATACGTTTTGTTTATTAAATTGTTATAGGAATGACAGGACCAGAAAATATCTTAAAGACTTTAATAAAGAAAGTGGCCTGCAATGAGACTAACACTAAATAAGAAAAAAAAAAAAACAAAGTGGGGGTTACAAATATATATTGAAGGGAGGTAATAATTACATGAAAAGTTCCAATTAACGGAAGTAATGTATAATAAGAGGAGGCATGGTGGAGTAATGGATAGCAACCCGGATTGAGGAATCGGAAAGCCGAGTTTGAATTCCAGTTGAACCCATTGCATTCACTTATGTGCTAATACCCTTGGGAAAGGTACGAATCCTCTTCTTCTGCCCCCAGCTATGGGTAAATAGCAGGACGGACTGGGTTCTATAGCCTTAGATGTCAACTGGTCTACTGCAGAAAGAAATGGCAACCTACTGCAGGAAAAAATCTGTCTCATCAGTCATGTATTGAAAGATACATGATCGCCTAAGTGTGTATCATGCATAGCACATGAACGAATGTATAATATAGCCAAGCCTGATGAGGTGGTCCTCATAACCTAGCATATGTTACCCAGATTGACAGATACCTAAAGAAAGTTGGAGGGCAGAATGGCTGAAAAGATGTGATGATGACAACAAAGATGAAGACAATAGTAATATAAATGATATACAAGGGTCATTCAATAAATAAGGTGAATTTTTCAGTATAAGGACTTCTAATACAGATAGAAGCTTACTTTTTTTTCCATTTTTCAACGTGGTCTCCCAGCACTATCACATACTTTTCCCACCTGTGCACAAGCTTCCGTATTCCCTCAGCGTAAAAATCTTTGGTCTGATGTCTCAGCCAGTCTCTCACAACACTTTTGACTTCATCGTCACTTTTAAACTTCGTGCCTCTCGTAAACGCTTTCAAGAGACCAAACAGGTGAAAGTCTGAAGGGGCAAGGTCTGGGCTGTAAGGGGGATAAGGGAGCAGTTCCCAGCCCAGCTCGTTGATGGTCTGCACCATTTGGGCTGCTGTGTGAGGCCTTGTGTTGTCATGATGCAAGATGACTCCTTCTGACTGATGACCCCTGCATTTGTCCCAACAGATAAGCTCAAAGTCCTTGCAATGTCATCCACTGTCACCCTTCTGTCAGACTGAATGAGGTCATTGACTGATTCGATCACCTCAGGAGACCTCACTTCTGTAGGCCTCTCAGGCCTGTCTTCATCCTCAACACAGCTCCGTCATTCTTTAAACAATTTAGCCTACTTGTAGACATTTTTTTGGCTGAAACATGTGGCACCATACACAGTTGACATTCTCCTATGAATTTCAACTGATTTGCACCCTTCAGCAACCAAAAACTTGATAACTGACCACTGTTCAATTCTGGAGCATGCTTCTTGGTCGGCCATCTTTGTTAATCGCCAAAACTCTCAAAGTTTTTTTTTAATCTGCAAAAGAAATTAAATCCATGTGAAAAAGAAGTAAAACAAAAAATAAATAAAAAAGATTAAGCTTCTATCTGTATTAGAAATCTTTATACCGAAAAATTCAACTTATTTATTGAGTGACCCTTGTAACTTATGATTCATCAATGTTTTTTCTATTAGAGGAGATGCAAATAATGACATGTTTTTTTTAATCATTTCACCACAAGCAAGGTGATAATGCCACTAAGATGCATGGGTAATTGCTGGGAGTGTACGAGAGTAAGATGATTTTAGAAGAAACTGGAAACCCAACCTAAACAGGGAAAGAGGGATAAATTTCTACTCCTGTTCAAACAACTGGGAAGAAATGTGAACTGGACAATAGGCAAACCTATCTTCTACTATTGTACCTTGATTAATGAAACAAAGAACTTTGTCTCATAGGAAAGGTTGATCTGATAATATCTTATCAGCCAACCTTATAAAATTAGTTTAAAATTGAATGCTTTTTCAGTATTTGCGTGTGCATGCTTAATTCTGAAATTTCTTGAACAATTGAAAAATTCTCAAGTCATTGCTTGCAGACATTTCATTATTGACAAATGTAAATTTATGGGAGAGTGTCTGTAACAGCAGGGTTCCATCAAGTCATTGCTGTCTGCTGGTTTCTCAAACAATAGGGATATCTGCTACCGAGTAGGGGATAGTGTGCTTGTCTCACAAATCACTGATAATGATTTTGCTTCTCACCAGGGAATCCATAAATATAGAATCTGCAGCTGTTTTAATTTAAAGTATTAATAGAGAATATCGTTTCGACAAAGACAACAAATCATGCATATCATCCCACATACATGCACGTACACATAGGCACTTTCACACATACACACACATGCACAAACACACACACATGCACAAGCTCACACACATGTTCAAACACACACGCATATGCACAAAGATACATGCTCAAACACACACATACACACATACACAAACATATATACACAAGCACAAACACACACATGCTGAAACCCACACAAGCACACACACATGCACAAACACACACACATGCACAAGCTCACACACATGTTCAAACACACACGCATATGCACAAAGATACATGCTCAAACACACACATACACAAACATATATACACAAGCACAAACACACACATGCTGAAACACACACAAGCACACACACATGTTCAAACACACAGATGCATGCACACAAACATACACATGTTCAAACACACAGATGCATGCACACAAACATACACATGTTCAAACACACACACATATGCACAAACATACATGCTCAAACACACACATACACAAACATAAATACACAAGCACAAACACACACAGATGCTGAAACCCACACAAGCACACACACATGTACAAACACACAGATACATGCACAAAAACATACACATGCTCAAACACACACACATGCACCAGCACATACACATATATTTCCTACTTCTACTTATTTTGTGGATTCTAATGTTTGAGTAGATACCCAATTTTTTAAACAATGTGAATATTGTCTACCAATCTATGCACTTGAGAGTCTTAAAAAAGAAAATCGTATTTTCTTTATTAAACAGGGTATCTCCTCAAATGTGAGTATTCACAAAATAACATTGGAGTAGGAAGAAATAATATCAGATAAAGGTTCCTTAGAAATTACTGTTGCAGGGTAAACTATGTTCTTTAGCCTTGACACCCAAGACTTAATAAAAACAAAAATATATCATCAAAATCTTTGTGTTATTATTAAGAGGAAAAAGCAAAGGATTTTTTTTATGTAAAAATTATTTTTTAATACTTTTTAGAACCTTCAGAATTTTTGTTAAAACTTTTTGTTTTCCTGGCACCAGAAAGTATTATTATGGGAAATTTGAACATCTTATTGCAGTGAAAAACACATTGATTTCGAAATTCTTGCAAAAATCAGATTTTTAATTCTTGAAAATGAAACCTTCAGCGCTTATTCACAAATGAATGAAATTATTTTTTAAGCATTTTGTTTTAGAAAAACTTGTTAATTTGTTTTTTTTTTTTACATCTGTTATCCCCCACCTATTCTGAATTTTGAGAAATACATTTTTGTAATGTTTAATTTTTATATTAATTATAAGGACAAGTCTTCAGGGAATTTAAATCATTAAATTTCTTTGGTCAAATAGGATTCCCAGTAATAGAAAATCTGCTCTGAATCATAAAAATAAAAAATGCAATAAAACTAAAGGAAAAAATTAATTAGAAAAACTTTTAATTGCTTTATGGATAAAATATATTATGGTTTGA
>OZ038479.1:116306803-116316803 GCA_964036315.1 Acanthosepion esculentum
AGTCTATAGGACCCAGTCTTTCCTGCAATTCAACTCATAGCTGGGAGAAGAAGAGATTGACTCATATCTTCCACAAGGGTATTTGCACATAAATGAATATTACAGACTAGTATAAATATAAGAGTTTACTGGATATAAAGTAGGGGATCATTTTTCTGTTATTTAGTCATCAACTGATTCCCTCAAAATTATTACATATTAATGCAATTAATAAAACATATGTAAAAGACATCACATGAAAAGCTGATAATAGTAACAACTAAAGCAAATATCAATTTTATATATGTTATTATTTTGTATTAAAATTGTATTAAAGGGAGATAACTGATACTGAGATGTCCAGAAGAGGCATGGCACTTGGAAAAATTGTATTAATAATGTCATAAATTAGTATATATATATTTAGTGTAAAATTTGTTCTAATGAATGTATGATTAGTTTGCATTTATGTACTTGTAAAATATTTCAACATTGTTCAACTTCATTCTCAAAATTAAGCTACTCTATGGATAGAGAGAAAATGAAAAAAAGAGGAGAAATAGGGTTGTCTCATATTTACTTACCTACCATTTCATTTCTTGTAACAAGACTTAGTACATTTGAGTGTTTGTAAAATCCGACATATATAAGCGCGCACACACACACACACACATATGTTTGTATACATCTTAGTAAATATATGTGTGTGTATGTGTGTATATATATATATATATATATGTATATATATATGTATATATATGTATATATATATATATATATATATATATATATATATATATATATATATATATTATATATATATACACACACACACACACACACACACATATAAGCATGCATATTTAGGCTTGTCAACTTTGACCTTTTTATCATTCTGTGATGTTAATTTGGCTCTTCCTTTGTGTCTTGTTCTGTTTTGTCCATTTCGTAGTCTGGGAGAGGCAATTTCCAATCTTGGTTGGCCTTTCTTCTGACATCTCTTGTAAGACATGTGGCCGTCTTTCCACAAATTGCTTTGTCTACTCTAAGTGCTCTTCAGGCTTGTTCAGTGCCTTTAATTCTTTCTCTTTCTCAGAGAGAATTCCTCTTTCACAGTTTCACTGCCCATCTCGCCTGTAAGGATGTAAGATTAAAGTGAAAATAGTCATAATAACGGTAATGTTAATATGGCAGTATTAAATATGTGATCATTCTTATAATAACAGACATGATGATAATGTCATAAACAGCAAGAAGAAAGTAAAGTTGGTGAACAGTGTTCAAATCCATGCCTAGTTAGTTGTTTATTATTATTATTTTTAGTGGGTACACATCTTTGAGTTGCTATCCCTGTTTTTCATTTTCCTTAAACAGTGAGATACATAACAAACAGCCTAGTTGAAGAAATATGTTTATATTCTGGGCAAAAACATTAATATATTATTATAATTTGAACACAAACATCTAATTTAAATTCTAGATGCAAACGTTAACATATTACTATACTCTTTCATTAATAATTATTATGAGGATTATTATTAATGTTTCAACTGTTGTATACTCTGGCCTTCTTCAGGTGATTGATTTCGAGCTGAACCCTTTATATAAGCATGTGTGCGTGATACAATTTATAAAAAATAATTAGTATTATTTATTATTTGAATATAATTATTATTTTTTAAATATGCATTGTTAGGCATTAACATTAATATATTAATAAAATCTGTATAAAAATACAATATATTATTATATTCTGGACACATACATTATTATAATCTGGACACATACATTATTATATTCTGGACACATACATTATTATATTCTGGATACATACATTATTATATTCTGGACACATACATTATTATATTCTGACTTTGAAGCTTGGCTTGTTTTTATTTATTTCTTTGTTTTAGAGAAAAACTGAGCTTTTTATTTTTGAAAACTCAAATAGGAATAACTAAAGTTACCTTTTTATGATAATAATAATACTGGATTGTTGTATTATGAGTACTCTCACTGCTACATTGATCTGCAATTTCATCTCAGTCCAAGATGTTTAAATGGCCAATAGTTTTATTTACACTATTTAAATTGTTCAGACTGTTGTCCTCATCTTTGTTGCCATATTTACAATATTTCAACTGTTGTATGCGCCAGCCTTCTTCAGGTGATTGGAATTTTGAACCAAACCCTTTATTTCATCTACCGGGGTAGAGTGTTCTAGTTCCATGTGCCATGCCTCTTCTGGACATCTCAGTATCAGTTATCGTCCTTTAACTCAACTCTCCAAATTTTTGATCACCTCTGTTGTAGCCAGGTATTGAACTCACAACTTTTTGGGTCAAGTCACTGGATTTAACCAATGCTTTTATCCAGTCGAAGCATCACGATTATGGCAACAAAGATGAGGACAACCGTCCGAACAATGAAAATAGTGTAAATAATGTCAATACCTCATCTCAGAAATATAGACAGATATTAGCCAATAGTTGAATGGTATCAGTCATTGTCATTGTGATTAATTCATTGTGTAACAGAGACATTGTGATACAAGTTAGAAGATATTTTTTTTTGTTACAGTTTCAGTTAGAGATAAAAGTGTTAATGGGATACATGTGGAGTCCTGTTCCTGTAGAGAACAGTTCATTACAACCTTTACCAACAATTGCTAACTAAAAAATTAAATGAAACCTATCCCTGTTTTTCATTTTCTTAAACAAGTGTGATGAATAACAAACAGCCAAGATTGAGAGGATTGACTAAAGAAAAGTTGTGCCTCCCACATAATGATGCATAATGACTGATACATAATGACTGATACATAATGACTGATGCATAATGATTGATACATAATGACTGATGCATAATGACTGATACATAATGACTGATGCATAATGTCTGATACATAATGACTGATGCATAATGACTGATACATAATGACTGATGCATAATGTCTGATGCATAATGACTGATACATAATGACTGATGCATAATGACTGATGCATAATGACTGACACATAACGACTGATACATAATGACTGATGCATAATGTCTGATACATAATGACTGATGCATAATGACTGATACATAATGACTGATGCATAATGACTGATACATAATGACTGATGCATAATGTCTGATACATAATGACTGATGCATAATGACTGATGCATAATGACTGATACATAATGACTGATACATAACTTGAAGAGGTTAAGATTGTAGCATTCAAGAGTCTATTATACAAAGCAAGCGTTCTTGGAAAAAAAAAACTGTCTGAGTGGAAATTCCTCCTTAAAATTGGAATACAGAATGAATGAGGATGATTCAACTCCGTGGATGCAGTATAGCAGGTCATTGCTGTAAAGGTCTGAAATAGTAAAACTAAAGAATGGAACACTCCTCAGAACATTTGCATGGAAATAGCGATTAAGTAGTGACAGGCTTGCAACATTGGGTCTGTGTGGGAGAGACTGCAGGGTAGAAAATATATCATCTCCAACCAGGCCATATAATGACTTTGAAATCAAGGCTAGAAAGTGAAGTTTGGACAGCTCCAGCCCAGATATGGCAGCAATACTCCATTTTTTAATCTAATTTGGCCTCTTATAAGACAGAATGATTCAAGTATTTTCTAGAGTGATACAATGGGCTGACCATTTTTCTAGCATCTGATTACATTTGCTTCTATCAATTTGGGTTTTTCTTTCAAAAAAATGTTATCCTATTCTATCAAAATTTAGTTAAAAATAAAAGATTTTCTTTTATCTGAACCACTTAAGTCTAAAGTATTTCTGCTCTACCTATAAAATGCAAATTATCCAGATCAGCCTTCTATGCCTTTTCTATTATACCGGCATTCTAATAATTGTAGATTTCATTTGTTTGTAAAATTTACAATTGTTATAGAGTCAAAAAAGAAACATAGGGGTAAATACTGATTAAACCAACATATTATGCCAGTACTTACAGTAATATTAGGTTGGTGCAAAAATAATGTCGTTTTCTCACATGAATTTGAACGTCATTATTTTTGCACCAACCTAATACATCCAATCCTGGTGGTTCTGTACATGGGATTGTTTTCCAGTTTCATTCATGCTTGGGAAATAAATACACAGCAAGTACAAAAAAATTTCTCCTCTGTTTTCATTGGTAAAAAGAAAAGATCAATAAGTGCTAACTGGGTAAAAGAAATGTCCGCTCCTTCTATATGGATCGTGCAAGTGAGTAAGGTTGAACAATAGAATGGTTGAAATGTGGTAAGACATAAACAAAAAAATAAAAAAAATTGTAGTCTTAGTAAGTCTTGAAATGATTAGAACTCTTGTCAAAATTAAAGATTAGTAGGTATTATCATGCAAAAAAAAAAAAAAAAGAAACCACTTTCTTTATATGAGAAAGCCTAAAAAAATACATGGGGTGAAATGTTGATGATAGAACAAAAAGATCGTCATAGTAGTTTGAACAAGGATGATAAGGACTCATACCAATATTAAAGATGGGTATGTATTAGCTTGACACTGAAATCCAAAGACGCATTGGGACAATGAAAGATGCCTTCCAAAAGCTAAACAAAGTATTAAGAAACAGAAAAATTGCATTATAAACAAAGAAAAGACTACTGAACTGTTATGTAATTGTCAAATCTTCTCACTTGAAGCAGCAGAAATGTTGTTCTACAGAAGGATGCTGGGAATAACATGGATTGAACATGTGAGCAACAATGAAGTTCTAGAGAAAATGCAAACAAAAAAGACACTTACACTTAACATCAGGAATAGATAGTTGCACATAATGTGGAAAGAAGGCTTGGACAATTTGATATTCACAAGAGATATAGAAGGCAAGATGAACGATGGAAAACAATGCATAATCTACCTAGTGAGCCAGTGTTAATAGATGGCGAAGCAAGGTTTAGGAATGATAAAAAAAGATTAATTTATTAAGAGCTGCAAAGTACAGGAAATTGTGGAGAGCTATGATTGCCAACATTCTGAATGGACATAGCCCATAAAAGAATATGTATTAGTTGCTAAAGAAGAAACCCTTCCTCAATATTAAGCAAAATGATGTGGTTAGAACAAAAAAAAATTAGCTCAGACAGTTAAAAAACTCTTGGAATGGTAAAAACACATGCTAAAAATTAAAGATAGGTAGGTACTTCCTGGCAAAAAAAAGAAACCTCTTCCTTTTATATGAGAAAGGTGAATAAATAGATTGGTCGAAATGTGGCAAGAATAAAAAAAAAAGTATTCAGTTATTTGAACACTTGAGATTATTTACATTATTTATATTCAGACTATATCCTCATCTTTGTTGTTGTTATCACAATGTTTCAGCTGTTGTACCCTGCAGTCTTCCTCAGGTGTATATCAATCTGGGTAAACTTCAAGGAATTTCGAAATGAGCCCTTTATTTAAATCTATGGGGAAAGACTGTTCTTGTTCCACCGTTCATGCCTAGGGATATCTCATCTATTTATTTTTATTTAGTAAAGCTCACTTATTGCTCACCCATTTCCACTGAGTGCAAGTACACACTGCCCGACGCAGGGATTGAAATCACAATCACAATGCCACCAAATTCACGAAGCAATGCTTTAATCCTCAAGGCCGTTTTCCTGTAGGAAATTCAGACAGAAACTCTTGAGATGATAAGGATTCATGTCCAAATTAAAGATTGGTGGGAATTACCTGGTTGAAAGAAACTCCTTCCTATCATTTGAATAATCAGTTGGCTAAGACATTCTTCTTCTTTATATGCCATGTCCCTTCAGAATATTGGTAATCATGGCTCACTACAATTTCTTGTCTTTTGTAGTTCGTAATAAATGCTGTCTTTTCTTATCTCTCTTAAGCCCTATTCTGACTTCCATTTACTCAAACTCGCTAGATAGATTACACGTTGTTTTCCTCTGTACCTCTTGCCTTTAATCGATTGTGTGAGTATCAGATTTTCCAATCCCTCTTGTCTCATTATATGTCCTAGAAATCTCTTTTTGATGTTAAGTATAAGTGTCCTTTTTATTGCCATTTTCTCAAAAGTTTCATCACTGCACACATTGTCCATGGTATTCTCAACATCCTTCTGTAGAACCACATTTCTGTAGCTTCATCATATGTCCAGTTTTCACTGCTGATATTACATACCAATTCAGTACTCTTTTCTTTCTTTCTAATGAAATTTTCCTGTTTCTTAATACTTTACTTAGATTTTGGAAGGTTGCTTTTCCAATGTGTCGTTGATTATGTTGCTCTTCCATCCTCTATTAAAACACTTCCCAGATATTGAAATTGTTGTAAATATAAAACTATATATATATATATATATATATATATATATATATACCCACTTCTGAATTATTATTATTATGGATAATTTTGTAATTATTTTGATGTTGTGCAGATTGGATAGGTTGTTTTGGATAGTGGATATTTTATAGTTAGTAGGTAGTTATGTATCTGCTTTAATCTGGTTTATTTTTGTCAATAATGTTGTTATTCTTTTTGTGGTTGTATATTTTGTATGCTTTTCTTTTAGCATTGTGGATGAAATAATAAGGATATTGGTAGTTTTTGAAACAGAACAAAAAATACCCATAAGAAAATAAATATATATATATATATATATATATATGTATATATATATATATATATTGAACAATTCAATAATAAGTAGAAATAAAAAGCAGTTAAAATCTGACAGACACAGATTTATTTCTATTTGCTTCTTTATGAATTTCATCATGGCTCTCCACAATTTCCTGTTCTTTGTAGTTTTTAATAAAATTTTTCTTTTTGTTATTTCTCCTAAACGCTGTCTGCCATCCTTTTACTCAAGCTCACAAAGTAGGTTATGTATTGTTTTCTTCTGTCCCTCTTGCCTTCAATCTGTCCTCTGAGTATCAGATTTTCCAATCCCTCTTTCCTCATCATGCAACTTGACATTTCAACTCTCTCTTCCTGATCTTAAGTATAAGTTTCTATTTTCGCTAACAACCTAAAAATGAATGAAATCAACTGGACAAATGCTAATATAGTGTTGTCCTGAAAAGGACAGTTTATTGCATATCATTCCTGCTGGAGTTGGAACCATGTTGGATCAGCAGGAGTTGGTGGCCTACTGGAGATGATGATGGCTGGTGAGCTGGAACTACTACTGAAGGCTGGAGCCATGGGTTGTCTGTCAACTGCTGAAACAGATACTACACTTTGATCTCCTTCATCTTCACTATGGAATGTATGTATATGTATGTATGTATGTATGTTGCGGCATTCACCCTGGATCGGTTAAGCCGGCTCCTTCCAAGGAATTCACCGCGTCCGGAACGAAGGCCGACCAAGCACGGCGATCCGTCGCCAATGCTGAAATGAGCGACAGCCATTCCCGATTCCAACGGCGGCGAATTCTTGAAACGGAGTAACAAGGGAGTTTTTGAACTTCACACGTGGTCCCCACACCTCACGTGCTATCCCAGTGGAGGGAGGAATATGCTCTCACTTGCCGCAGAATTTCCACAGACGCAGAGGCAGGAGTAACCGAGGGGCCGCCGGATGCCAGTGCAGACGCCGAATGGTTTTGAATTTAGAGTTGACCTTCTCCTAGACCAGTTGCCATCCAAGGCTATAGAACCCAGTCTGTCCTGCTATTTACCCATAGTTGGAGGGAGAAGAAGAGGATTCACACTTTTCCCAAGGGTGTTAGCATGTAAGTGAATGTAATGGATTCAACTGGAATTCGAACTCGGCTCTACGATTCCTCAATCCGAGCCGTTATCCATTACTCCACCGTGCCTCCTCACTATGAAGCACAAGCCCTTTCAACTGTTGATTGCACTGGCCTTGGTGGTGATCACCAATCCTCCTTTTTAGTGCAATGAGAGAGTGCAGCCTCAGGCAACTGTTCCCCAGGGCTGGGCACCCCAAAGTATTATTTTCCTCAGATGTATCTCTGCCTGCAGACAGAGCCACGACTGAGTCACACTCAGCCTGAAGACAGAGATGTAACTATGAGATGATATGCATCCCACGGCAGGGCTGCGGAATGCTTGTTTTCTTTTTTTTTCCTTTTGATGCTTCTTTATATCCTGAATCAGTTTTATAACAACACTGGTTAAGATTTTTCTTCCAGTTGTTTTTAAAAAATGTGGAAGTGCTGACAAGATACGACATAATGAGTTCAATGAAATAGTAATGAAATTAACCAGATAACAAGGAATAGGCAATAGTAAATAAATAAGGAACAAGTAATAAATATATGATAATAAACCATTATCCAAAAGGATGAAAGATCTTTCAAAATAGCAAAGATTGTTTAAGTCATGAAGAATACAGTGCTGTTCGATAAAAGTGACTCAACTGATTTTTTTTGGAGTCTGTCTATATTTCTGAGATGAGGTATTATATACAGTATTTACATTAGTCGGACTATTGTCCTCATCTTTGTCGCCATATTTGTCACAACGTTTCGGCCGTTGTATGCTCCGGCCTTCTTCAGGTGGTTGGAATTTCGAACTGAACCCTTTATTTCGATCACTGGGGTAGACTGTTCTAGTTCCACGACCCAAAGAGTGTGAGTTCAATACCCGGTTAAGGCAGTGGATAACTTTCAGAGGGAAAATTAGCAGGAGATAACTGATAACTGACATCCATCAAACATGGCTCGTGGAACTAGAACAGTCTACCCCAGTGATCCAAATAAAGGGTTCAGTTCGAAATTCCAACCACCTGAAGAAGGCCGGAGCGTACAACGTCCGAAACATTGTGACAAATATGGCGACAAAGATGAGGACAATAGTCCGACTAATGTAAATACTGATTTTTTTTACTTGAAATTTTTTCACCTATTGTTTTTGGGGTCAAACTAATTTTTAATCTTACTAATATAAAGACCCCCTTCCCAAACACCTAGTAAAAAAAGTTTACTCACCCTAAGGTATTCTGTTGATAATTATAATTTTGGATATAAATGAGATTTAGGGAAAAACTCTGTGCAAAAAAAGTGACTCACTTATTTCCTGCAACTAGTAATCAATAGAAACATAACCGAACAGCTTTAAATAAAGAATAATAGACATATAATTTATTTATAATAGGTAATATAGTTCGAAATATTTAATAATCTATGGGTCCTCCTTTATTGTAAATAACCTTTTCAACACTTTTTGGCATTGACTTGATCAGGTTCTGGCAAATCTCATCTCCAAGCATTGAATTTCCATTTGGATATGAAATTCACAATCAAATCCTCTTTGTTGCTCAACTGCTTTCTTGGGAGCCTGTACTTTATAAGTTTTCTATGGGGTTGAGGGCAGGAGATTGGGGTGGCCATGACATAACACTCACCTGCTTCTCATCAAAGTATTCCTTCATCAATTTTGATTTGTGACAGGGAGCATTATCCTGCATAAAAATGAGCTTGATGGGGGTCGATTTGCACCCTTTCAGCAGAAGGGAGCAGACAAGACTCTAAAATTCTCTTGTACTGCTTGCTCCTGCGGGTCTTTTCAATAGGTTTTAAGAAACCAGTTCCCTGAAAAGAAAAGCATCCCAGAACATTATACTGAACAGATGCTTGGCAGTACTTACTGCTAAATTCAAAGAGCTTTCAAAGCTTCTTCGGATTTTAGATTGTTTATCCTTTGAATTTAGTTCAACTTTTGTTTCATCAGAGAAGAGAACATTTAGCAAAAAAAATCAGATGAGTCACTTTTATCAAACAGCTACTGAAGAATAAAGCTGAAAAAAGAACAACAAATATGAATTCCTGTATGTAGAGAAATAGCAGGAATTTTCTTTGAGGTTTTAGAAATGATGAAAATTTTATTAATCAATGCTAGGGATTAGAAATTGTGAAAAAGTGTTTTCACAGATGAAAAATATGACAGAAATCTGAAAGTGTATTGGAAAGTATTAAAAGGAGTTCAATTGTTGAAACAATATTTGGAAGGTTTGCTGACACAAGTGTAAAACAAAACTTGAAATAATTGCAAAGAAGTTTAAACACCTGCTATGGCCAT
>OZ038479.1:116321803-116529303 GCA_964036315.1 Acanthosepion esculentum
TTTGGTGATTGTATGGGAACCAATGTTTTAATGTGATAGGGACGTAAGACTATACAAAAATTTGAATGGGGCATAAGACAAGAATATGTGTTCTCATTGGACTTTTTCAACCTTTACAGTGAGGCAATCCTGAGAGAATTAGAAATCCTACCAGGATTCATCATTGCTTGCTGCAATCTTAATAACATAAGAGACGCAAATGACAGACTATTCATAGCGGACACAGAATGGAAAATACAGGAATTCCTATAGAAGATAGTAAAAGAAAGCAAGAAGAAAGGACTAAGGATCAATTGTAAGAAGGCAGAATGTATTGTTGTCAGCAAAAAGAAGATCCTAGGAGGTGAATTAAAAATCGGACATGCCAAAATCAAATCAAGTACAAAAATTTAAATATGTTGGAAGTGTTTTAATAAAGCCTGGAAAATGTGGCACCAAAATCTTGGAAAAACGAAAGTGCTTTCTGGAATAATTTGACTTGTATTCTAGCTAGTTTTTTCTCGAAAAATACTATGGATCAGTGGCATAGCTAGAGTGTGGACGGAGGTGGTGGTTTGCCTCTGGTGGCACTTTTATGGGGAGCAGCACTTTTGTGCCTGCTGTAGCTTATAAGCCTGTTTAAGCTGTATTGAAATAAAAGTGGTTTTAATGTCGGAACAGTACTCACAGTTGAAGAATCTTTTCTATTTCGAGTAACTTAAATTATGGCATGCAGGGTGCGATGGATAAATTGTCGTCTAAATTATGCAAAAGTTAAAATAACACTGACATCTCATTTTAACAGATATATTTACCAAATTTACACAAGAATATCTTGAAATATTAAAGATTTTTTGTTTGATAAAATTACCATTGGCATCAACCACCGCCTCCAGATGATCTTGGAATCTTCTGCCTTGTTTAAGTTGGTGAATACTGCTATAATCCATGCCTTCAGTTCATCTTCGTGTTACAAGGAGTTTTGTTGGTTTCTCACTTAACTGTGCCTCACACATAATAATCAAGGGGGTTGCAGTCTGAGGAGTTAGGTAGTGCTGTGATCGCAGAAATTTTCTGACAGCCATGACTGGATTCTACTATTTATGTGGCATGGTGCAGAGTCCTGTTGCCAGACATATGGTCTTCTAGCAGCCACCCTCTTGACCCAGGGTTGCACTGTAGTCCTCCATATTGGGTCTGAGGACCTGTGGGAAGATGAATGGAGGCATAACATCACCATCACTAGTGATCACTCCAAACACCATGATGTCAACTGGATACTTGGTTTTCATCACTCGGTAAATCTTTTGGGGAAACAGTATCCTCTGCACTATCCTCCGATTGACACCCAAACACTCTGAAATGTTCATATTGGATCTTCTGGTGCAAATGCAAACCAGTACAGCATGCCATTTCCAAATTTCTGGTGGAGTAAATTGTGTCATGGTGCTCTTTTTGTTAGAGACTTTGCCCAACTGACCCTACTATACTGCACATTCAACATGCACAAAATTAAAAATATAAAATGGCGACAATTTACCCATCACACCCTGTATATATTAAGAGTGAGTCACTGTGCAATATGTATTTTTTGTGAGGACTGCTGGTGAGATACCAAACTTAAGGGATGCCCTGGGTGGCACACACCCTTGCTCTGCCACTGCTGTAGATTATTCTAATATCTTATCCATATTGCTGACATATATGATCTGGAGCCCCTGCTGTTTGCCTCAGGGTTCTTGATAAGATCCAGAGACGGATATGCAATGTAATTGGCCCTGATCTGTCATCTCGTCTGCAGTCACTCTCTCACAGACGCGACATTGCCTCGCTCTGTCTTTTTTACAAATACTTTCACGGTAATTGCTCCAATGAGCTGCTTTCGCTGGTTCCAAGGCCTCATGAATTTAAACGTCTTACGAGGCTGGCATCCCGTTCCCACCCCTTCACCGTTGAAACTGTTAGATGTAGACGTCTCTTCTACTCCAATAGCTTCATGTCTCGCACATCTCGCCTGTGGAACTCCCTTCCTTATTCCTCCTTCCCTGACAAATACAATCTCCAACTATTTAAATGTAATGTCAATCGACATCTCCAGTTGCCTTGATCTATCCACTTCCCTTCTCCATATCCTTTCACCTTTTATTCCTATCTGCTCTTGCTCCAAATCTTCTGTAACCCCCTTGCCTTTACCACTCCTATCTGCTCTTCCTCCAAACCTTCTGTAACCCCTTGCTTCCAGCCTTGCTTGGGGTGACAAACTTAAAAAAAAAAAATATGAGTTTTGCTTACCTAGCAGCTCAAATAGGTTTTTGTGTTGTAAAGCCTGCTAATTCAGTACTTTTTCATTTCAAAACTATGTGGAACTTACTGTCTTACAATGAGCAGGACCTCTTTACTGAGAACTCTATACATAGAACTTTCAGCGAAAATTTCCTTTGCCTAACAAGTAAATACATTGTCAGTTATCAAGCAGTCATATCAGGATTTAATATTATATTTAAGGAGTGTTTGTAATTATTATTGTATATTATTAACTTTTATATAGAATTATTATTTACTAGCATGGCCTGGCGTTGCCCATGCATGATTCAAAACTTGTACGACTCATACAGCAATCGCTATCACTTGACTTAAAATATTTTTGCCCTTCCTTGCCTTTAAAGGAGTGCCCTTTGCCATGCTGATGTTGCTACATACCTTACTTCTTGCCTATCTCATACTGCAAATTTTTTCTAAGCTCTATACTAAACATTAAATCTGTTACGAAAAAAGAACTAAACAAAATGAACACAAAACGATCAGCTTTAAAAAAGGACTCGTAACTGGAAAAACCGAATGAAAAAATAAATGTTAACAACAAATACTTTTTCATACCCAACCCACTTCTGCGGAATCAGAATCAACATTGAGTTTAAGCAAGCGAATGAGCCAATTGGAGTAAAGTGCCATGCAGATTTAAATTTTTCCCACTTTTTTTGCATGCTAGCATGCTAGTTAACATTCATGTCAGTCAGCTGTTGGCTCTCATGCTGGCCAATAGAATCTTCTTGCCTTTTCGTGGCAGCCAGCTATAGGCTCTCACTCTGGCCCGTAGAAAATGGCTGCAAACTACATTAAAACTGCTGTAGAAGCATGAAAAAATCGATTATTTCCACTATCGATGGGAGTTGGGAAATGCAAAGTCGGTTTTGGCCTTTCAACTAACTTGAAGCATGTGCATGTAAATTTTGGTGCAAATCTGTCGAAAATTGCGGCCGTGCATTCGTTACACAGACACACACACATCCTGCCTTTTATAGATAGAGATCATTGAAGCAGCAGTATCTCAATCCAGTGATGAATTTAATTTAAAATTATGACAATATTTCACTTTTCTTGGGCACATTTATTAGAACAGTCAGGTACTAATCAAACTTGGCATGTAGGCTCTATCTTCCCCTTATTTGACAGATGTTTCTGCAACATACAAGTTATAGCTGGAAGCCATTTTGTCTTGTTTTTTCCGAATCCTATCTACTTTGATGTTAGCTTCTTTATAACAATATCACCTTCAATATATCTTCTTCTTTTTCCTCCTCCTACCCCCTCTTCCTCCTCCTCCTTCTCCTCCTCCTCCTTCTTCTTCTTCTTCTAAGATGCCCACCTTATTATTTTTCACATCTACTTTTAAAAAGAATATTATTCAGGATCACCATCTTTAATAAAGATTTCTCCCAAATATCATTCATGATGTGGACTTGCCTTTTTACATCAGGAGTAAAAGTCCTGGATATGACCAGTCTTTCAGCATGTGTTGAACATATTTAGGAGGTTTTTACAGAGTGGGATTAACAGCTCCACCTGCTGTCAACACTCTGTTTTTACTACTTTTCCTTTTTTTTAAATATAGCTTTAGCAAGGTGTGGATTCCTTTCTTTGTTTTGAATTCAGAAATGTCTTTGTCCCAACTAGTTACCAACCAAAGCTAGAAAGCCCAGTTTGCTTTGTTATTTTGAAGAATAAATCAGTAATATGGGAATGATATTAGGATAAACCGCAACATTTACCATGATGAAAATGGTTGAATGATATATTGTATAGAGTACATTATAAAAAAAAATCACTGAAAATAGTTGAATAATAAGATATTGTATAGAGTACATAATAAAATACTGAAAATGTTTGAATAATAATAATATATTGTATAGAGTACATTATAAAAACAATCACTGAAAATAGTTGAATAATAAGATATTGTATAGAGTACATAATAAAATACTGAAAATGTTTGAATAATAATAATAATATATTGTATAGAGTACATCATAAAAACACTGAAAGTGGTTGAATAATATGTTGTACAGAGTATTTAATAAAAACATTGAAAATAGTTGAATAGTAATATATAGTATCAAGTACGTAATAAAAAACACTGAAAATGATTGAAAAATGATATATTGTATAGAATCTGCAATAATGAATATTCTGAAAATAGTTGAAAAATAATTCATTGTATGGAGTATGTAACCATGAATAACCTGAAAATAGTCTAATAAATAAAAAAAATTATATTGACTACCTTTATGAACAGATTGCAAGGAAGGTTTATATATGCAGACATGATAATGATAGCTATAAAACATAATCATTATTATCAGTATTATTATCTTAGGTAGTTTAGCATTTTGCCAAAGTGTTCTGTGCATTTTTGTGCTAGTATATTCCACAATGTCTAAATTCTTGTATAGGTAGCTGCCATTCTTGACAAGTCCACTGAAAGAGAAGTGACCTTTGGTGGTCACGAGATGTAAGAGCCTTGGCAACAAAATGAAATAATTGTTAATAAGAATCGTGTGCGTGAACAGTCTTCATCTTGTACTGCAGCTTCAACCGAGAACAAGGAAACGTTTTTGACTGTAATTTAACAACTTTGGCACAGCAAGCAGCCAAGTGAGCCAGTCATGACGAAACATTAACAGTTTCACTGCCAAAGTTATACATTGACATTTTAAAGGCTTTCTTTTCTCATTGTTAATCTTGGTCAAAGATAAACATATGTGGTTTTTAATTGCAACACCTACTTATTCTAGATTAGCATTTGATTTATAAGTGTTATGTGCATAGATTTTAAAATAATCTGATTTATCCACTTGTTTGGACTAGTGTCCTCATCTTGGTTGTTATTGCCACAACAATTACTTCATTGTAACCTTCTTGCCCTCTTCACGTGTCTGTTGTAGCTGGTAATTCAATTTGAATTGAACTCGGTATTCAGTTGATGGAGGCAGATTGTCCTCATTCTGATGAGTCCTCCTCTATGGCAGCAGATGCTGAATAATCTCCTCACATATGAAAAAGAGACTTGAAGCAACAAAAATGTGGTTCTATAGAAGGGTGATGAGAATACAATGGACCAAACATGGAAATTTTAGGGAAAACAGAAACAAAAAGGACACTTATACTTAATATCAGAAAGAGATAGCTGAAATTTCTAGGGCACATAATGAGGAAGGTTTACTTGGAAAATTGGATGCTCATAGGCAAGAGGGAGAGAGGAAAACAAAATGTAACCTACTGAAAGGGCATGAGTAAATGAATGGCAGATAGGGTTTAGAAGAGAAAATAAAGGACAGGAAATTGTGGAGAGTCATGATTGCCAACATCCTGAAGGGTCATGGCACATAGATGTCTAGTTAATTTGTCCTTCTGATATTCTTCTTCTTTTATGTGCCATGTCCCTTTAAGACATGGATGATAATGGCTCTCCACAATTTCCTGTTTTTGTAACTCTTACTAATGTTTGCTTTTTTTATTATACTTCCCACTCCCTGATCTGACATACATTTACACAAGTTTATTGAGTAGGTTAGTTTTCAACTGTCTCTTCAATATGTCCCGTGAGTGTCAAATTAACCAAGCCTTCTTTCCTCATTATGTGATCCAGAAATTAAACCCTCTCTTTCTAGTTCTAAGTATAAGTGTAGTTTTATTCTTCATTTTCCTTAAAGCTTCCTTGTTACTCACATATGGCATCCATGGTATTCTTAGTATCTTTCTGTAGAACCACATCTCAAGTCTCTTCTTTATCTGTGAGGGAATTGTTCAGCTTTTTCTGTGATATTAATACTTTTTCTTAATACTTTGCTTAGCTTTTGGAAGACATCTTTCACTATTTTTCTTTTCACTAAATATTACTTCTTCACTGAATCAACTTGTGTACAACTTTTTTTGCACTACTAGAACCAGGGATTGAACTCACAACTGCCAGGCAACTAACTTTTGTTAACCAATGCTTTTATCAAGAAGGTCATGCTTCTCAGAGAACAATTTGATGGTGGAACCTTGGAGCCATAAACCATTTTTTGTGCCTCGTTGATTGAACAAGGGTTTATAACTTTTACACTGGCTGTAATTTCTTATTAATATAGATGTTATATTTAGTGCGTATATGTGTTTGAGTAGATATTCCTGTTTTTTAAACAGTAAAATGAATATCTACCAGCCTAGAGATTGAAAGCCTTATTAAAGAAAATGTGCCTCTATAGTAATAAGCAATAATTACAGATTAAAAAATCCATTAATTTTTTTTTAAGCATTTCACCCCAAGCCAACCGATAATGCCACTAAGACAGAAGGAGATATTGGGAGTGAAAGGACAATAAAAGAACAGGTTTAATAAACAAAAACTCACCTACCTACCTCCACAATTTTTTCTCCAGTATTCATGGCATTTGTTCTGATTTCTCTAGTGTTGAATTTTTTCTCTTGAAATGCTCTCCAGATGTCTTTGACCTTTGTGAAACTAATTTAAATTCTTCTATTGCTACCAATGAATTCTTTGTTCCAGATTCTTTGCCGGAAAGATTCTAGCAAACATATGCAGTGTTTAAATTTTGGGAAAATCCAATTGCAAGGGAATTGTCTCTTGAGTTACCAGATGATTTTGTTATTGCACTTTGTGAGCTATCTCATTTTTCTTTATTACTCTCTTTCCTTCTTTGGACTATAATATATTAAACAAAATTTCTGATAATATAAAAATGACTTTTTCTCTACATCAATTTGTGAATATTCTTTTGTTAGGTGATTTTGATGCTCATCACATCAAGTGGCTTAGGCATTTTAATGTTACTGATATTGCTTCTATTCAGACTTTTCAATTTATCCTCTCAGTCAAATAGTGGATTTCCCTACCTGTTTCCCTAACGAATCTATTCAACATTTTTATTTACTTTATTTGTTCCTTACCACCTCTCCTAACTCTTGTACAGCATCACAACTCTGTCCTCTTAGCAATTTAGGTCACACTGTAGTATCTATTGATATTTCTTTTGAGTCGACTATAAGAAAGGAATCTCCTATTCACAAGACTTATTTATGTTTCACTGATTGGGATTCATTTCATGAATTTATTCGAGACACCCCTTGGATTGATATTCTTAATCATCCTATTGAAAATTGTACCACATTTTACTTCAAATTTTACTGTCTCTAATGTAATTAAGTGGTAGGATTTTTCTGGTTTCAGCTTCATGTTCAAAAGTTCTCATAGAATATTCATTTTTATCCTAGGTCTACTGAGCAGGTTTGAGTGGTATATTGGATAGCAGCTTGGAATGAGAAATCAGAGAGCCTTATTTGAATTCCAGTCAAGATTGTTACATTCACTTACATGCACATCTCATTGGGAAAAGTATAAAATGATTTCTTCTCTGCCAGTTATTGATTAAATAGCAGAACATACTAGACATTCTAGCCATGTTTGGTAATCAGTTTAGGAGAAGGAAAACTCTGAATTCAAAGCCATACATATCCCTGATGCTGCAATAAAGATAACAAATATCTCTATTAGGTTTTGACCAAAGTGCATCATTAAAAATCAACTCATTGAACATGCTATGTGCAAAGTACCATGGATTATGTAACTATTGCATTATTTGTTTTTCTACTGAGGATTAGATTACTTATTCAAACAATTCAGTATCTGATAATGATAATCTTGTTATGAATGATCAAGAATGGTGTCCCTTTGTTTTGTTACTCTCCTAGAGCTATTTCTGTTTACTAGGACTATAAAAGGACACTACACATGAACCTTATATTCTCAGTTAAATAAAGTGTTCTTGAAGCCTACACCTGCATACTTTTGTCATTACAATTTATTCAATTGAGAATACAACGTTCACATATAGTCCTTTTATAGTCCGAGTAAACAGAAATAGCTCTTTCAAAGAGGAGAGTAACAAAACAAGGGGAGACCACTCTTGATTTTTCATAACAAATCTTTTAACTCAAAAATTCAAAAATAATATCCTAATTTTGCTGTATTTAACAGCGTTAAATTCAGAAAACAGTGTAATTGACCTTAGACTTTTACCAACAGCTGAACATTTTTCTGTGCATTTGCATAAATTTAAAAAAAAATAAAATCTTGGCTTAAATTCCATACAATTTTTTTTCTTATTTATTTATTTTGCAACTGATATCTTTTGACTTTTAAGCAAAAGAGGGGGTGAAATTAAATTTCATTAACTTTAATTAAAACTGAGCCTTGGTATTTGCACTAACTAAATTGCAATGTATAAACACTATTAATGTCAAAGGGACTTTAAAAAATATATATATATATATTTCCTTTATCAGAATTCATTTTTTAATTTATTCAGACTTAGCATAAGAAATATTACAGTTTATCTTGACTTAAAAAGTGATTTAACATTAACTTAATGTGATCTCACCTTCAGGAATGCAGGCAAATATGTTGAAATACATGGGCCTCCATCCTCACTAAAAGCATACTTTGACTTCCTGAGAGCATCTTTAAAAAAAATAAGATTTGATCAATTTTAAGATGACTTGATTTCTTTCATTGCCTCTCCCATAAATTCTGACATTTATTATTCATTTAATTTTATTTAAGTGTTTTGGGAGTGCTAACAACCCAAAAGAAAACATTTCAATCATCATTAACTTGAATTAGATATCAATCAACCAATCACATTTTTTTCCTCAGCAATCACCCCCCATCATCATTTTTCGTCTTTTTTAACTGACCTCGGACCTTTGCAAAGTGCCAAGTTAAAGACAATACTTGAATACTACCACTGCCAAAGACATACTGACATTTTACGAATATTTTTCTTCTTTATAAACTTACACTCAACTATTTTTTCTAACTCGTCTGTTTGTAATGGGTTTTTGCTAGAATAGGAGACATAGATGATTGGTTGTAAAAGATCATCTTTGCCATAGTAGCAGCTGACTGGTGTCTTCAATACCCCATGATTCTAAAGGGTAATGTTCCCTTCTCTTTTCCCTCACCTTTGTGTAGGATCTTTTTCTTTATATGTGCCATATCCCTTCAGGATGTAGGCATTCATGGCTCCCCACAACTACCTGGCCTTTGTAGTTCCTAATAAATTTTGTATTTTTGTTAGCACTCCTTTTTTTTTTACAGTAAGGTTCACCCTGTATAAGTTCTGTGGGGGACACTCAAGGAAGAGGGTTATATTAAGGGGTAGTTTATATGGATAGGAGAGGAAGATGACAGTTAACTCTAGACTTGAACAGGTTAAGATTGTAATGATCAGGGAAACATCCTCTTGGGAGTCTGTTCCATAGGGCAGTGGTTCGTGGAAAGAAGACGCTGTTTGAGTGGAACTTACTTATTGTCAATGAAATACAGAGGGAATGTGGGTGGTTTGCTACTATGTAAGTGGCATGGCGGGTCCTAGCTGTAACAGTTAGACCTGGTGGAATCAAGTAAAGTAGTTTATCCAAGCACTTTCATAAACCCTGTTCCGTGATACATTTACTCAAACTCACTAAGTATGTTATGTGCTATTATCCTCTGATCCTTTTGCCTTCAATCTGTCTTGTGAGTATCAGATTTTCCAAGCTCTCTTTCCTCATTACATGTCCTAGAAATTTCAGCTGTCTCTTCCTGATGTCAAGTATAAGTTTCCTTTTTGCTTCCATTTTCTCTAGAACTTCAATGTTGCTTATATATTCGGCCTATGGTATCCTCAGAATCCTTCTGTAGAACCGCATTTCTGTTGCTTCAAGTCTCTTTTTCATCTTTGAGATTGCCTAGCATTCACTGCCATGTAGTAGGACTGATATCAAACTCAGTACTCTTTTCTTTGTTTCTATCAAAGTTTTTCTGTTTCTTAATACTCTGCTTAGTTTTTGGAATGAATTGTTGGTTATCCCAATGCACCTTCAGATTTCAGTATCACAATTTCCATCCTCAGACGCTAAAAGGGAAGCACTCCTCACCAGCTGGTCAGTCATTATTTTCTTTATTAAAAAATGGAGACATTTGGACTCAGACTGTGGTTAATGAAAAGCATAGCTTTTCTACACCTAAACTTTTATTATTTTTATAGAATAAATATTTTATAAAATATCAACCTGTTGTGTATTTGCTTTCATTCTGTGTCATTTTGTCAAAAACTATCAGTAGATTATTTAGATCTACAGAATATGTATTGGGGTAAACCAAAAGTGTAGTCATGTCTTTAATCAGTCCTTTATCATAAAATGATACTGTATTGCTGCATATATGGTATAATTTGCTGATCCTAACTCTTCTCAAACATACTTCTCAACCTTTAAAGTGTGAAACCGTTATAAGCAAAGTTGACATTTCTGACAGACATAATGAAGAATGAGGGCTTGGTGAACATGGCACACATAAAAGCAGAGGGAAACAGTGAGTAACCTACCTCAGATATTGGTGTCACATTTTCTGTCCTCTGTTAAAGCTTGTGTAAATGGATGACAGAGATGATTGCATGGGGTAGTAAAGTGACAAACATTGCTAAATAGAATAGGAAGTTGCACATGTACTGAGGTGATGCAGCACATAAAAGAAGGAAAAAATCAACAAATAATGTTTATCTACATTTCAGCTTTATTTCAAGAGAAAGCTCTTCTTATTTTATGTCACTTGTCCTTACTAATTATGTGCGTTAATAGCTCTCCACAACTTCCTCTCCTTTGTAGCTTTTAGCAAGTTTTACCTTTTCATTATCTCTCCCAGTCCCTGTTCTGCCATCCATTTACACAAGCTCATTAGGTAGGTTACTTGCTGCTTTCCTCTCTCATCTTGCTTTCAATATGTTCTTGTGAGTGTCAAATTCTCTAAGCCCTCTTTCCTCATTATGTGTCCTTGAAATGTCAATTGTCTCTCTCTTTTTCTAAGTATATCTGTTCTTTTTTTCTCCTCTTCCTTACCACTATTCCAAAGCTATAAAATAATAATAGAAATTCCCTTATTGCATCATTAAATACATGAGCTTGCCAACTTTAAGCAAATATTGCAGTAACAATCATAAGTATGAATGATTTAGTAAATGCTACTTCAATTAAAGGTGAAATCAATTTACAAAAGCAAAAATATATAGAAAGTGCTTTAATCTAGATCAGGGGTTCCAGCCTTTTTTACCCATGGACCATTTTTACTCTTAATTTTTTTTTTTGTGAAACCAAACCCCACCCCCAACCATTCAATGAAAAAAAAAGACCTTTACATTATTCGGACTATTGTCCTCATCTTTGTCGCCATATTTATTACAACATTTCTGCCATTGTATGCTCCGACCTTCTTCAGGTGGTTGGAATGTCGAACTGAACCCTTTATTTCGCTCACAGGTGTAGACTGTTCTAATTCCACGTGTCATGTCTAATGGATGTCAGTTATCAGTTATCTCCTGTTAATTCCCCTCTCCAAGTTCTTCAAGGGTTCAGTTCGACATTCCAACTACCTGAAGAAGGCCAGAGTGTACAACGGCTGAAACATTGTAATAAATATGGTGATAAAGATGAAGACAATAGTCCGAATAATGTAAATAGTGTATATAATACCTCATCTCAGAAATATAGACAGATACCAAAAAAAAGCTTATTTTATTTTTTACGAATAGATAAGTTTAGGAATTGTATTATAGAAATAGTAAATGTATGTCTTTTATTTTGAAGTAAAACTAATTAAATTTTTTTAACCGGTTTCACCTCATGCAGGGCAGTAAAGCTACTAAGACACAAGGGGTCACTGGATGTGGAAGAATTAGGAAGAGAATCATTAATAATGAGCAGGAAGAGAAAAGAGTAATCAGGAGAACAGTAGATAACGATTAACATTGCATATAAATGTTTGCAGATTAAAGCTGGCTTGAAAACATGGAGCTGGAAGGTAGTTCCACATGTGAGAAGTGTGAGAAAAGAAACTGTTAGCAAAGAATTTATGGTTACATCTAGCCAGTTCAACTGTAAATTGATGGAATCTCGATGCCAGTCTAGTACTGCACTTAAATTCATAAAGTTAGTTTCCATAGCAAAGAGCTTCTCTGAACAATTACCATGAAAGTATTTATAGCAACAAACAAGG
Organism: Acanthosepion esculentum; assembly: GCA_964036315.1. NCBI lineage: Eukaryota > Metazoa > Mollusca > Cephalopoda > Sepiida > Sepiidae > Acanthosepion > Acanthosepion esculentum. Next base: position 116,334,156 of record OZ038479.1, read on the forward strand.
AGGCAACCTTATGGTGAGGGGAAAGATCAGGACTGATAATATTGCTGATTCTTCTTTGGATGTTATCAAGGAGCTCAAGGTAAATAGCAGGGGCACCAGACCATATATGGCAGCAATATTCTAAACACAGGTGAATAGTAGACTTATAGATATGTATAATGAAAATAAATTGTATTTAACAACTAAATTCTGTGGAACATTTATGTGTATTAGTAAAATAACTTATGATAAACCATTTTAAAATATGTGAGTAATTACATTACGTGCTAATACCCTTCGGAAAGGTATGAGTCCTCTTCTTCTCCCTGCCCCCAGCTATGGGTCAATAGTAGGATAGCCTTGAATGGCAACTGGTCTACCGCAGAAAGAAATAGCAACCTAAATCTGCCTCGCCTGTCATGTATCGAAAGATACATGATTGCCTAAGTGTGTATCAGACATGGCACATGACTGACTGACTGACCCTTGGGAAAGGTATGAATCCTCTTCTTCCCCCACTCCACCAGCTATGGGTAAACTGGAGGACAAACTGGGTTCTATAGCCTTGGATGGCAACTGATCTACTGCAGAAAGAAATAGGAACCGAACACGGGGAAAAAAATCTGCCTCGCCTGTCATGTATCGAAAGATACATGATTGCCTAAGCGTGTATCACGCATGGCACATGACTGACTGACTGAGTAATTAAACCCCTATGTTTTTGTGTGGACTCCAGCAATGTTACATGGACCCTCAGGGTCCATATGAACCCCGGTTGAGAAACACTGATCCAGATCATCCACAGTAAATTTGTGTCCAGGTTGTTACAACATTTCACCTTTCTAGGCAGATCTTCTAATATCACAATGTGGGATTTTTGATAACAAAAGTGATAAAAACATAAAGAAAAAGGAAAAGAAACTAAATGAAACTGGATAGACTATATACCCAAAACACATATTTATAAAAAAAAAAAAAAAAAAAAATTAATTTAAAAGTTTAAAATTTCAGTGTCCCCTTTTCATCATGTGCCTGTGTAGTCATATCATCATAAACATCACTTTAGTCTTTTTTTTTTTTTTTAAGCTTATCACCCCAAGCAAGGCTGGAAGCCACTAGCACGCAAGGGGTTACAGAAGGTTTGGAGGAAGAGCAGATAGGAGTGGTAAAGGAGAGGATGTGGAGAAAGATAGTGGGTCGATCAAGGCAAGGGGGTTACAGAAGATTTGGAGCGAGAGCAGATAGAAATGAAAGGTAAAAGGATGTGGAGAAGGGAAGTGGATAGATCAAGGCAACTGGAGATGTTGATTGACGTTACACTTAAATAGTTGGAGATTGTATTTGTCAGGGAAACAGGAATAAGGAAGGGAGTTCCACAGGCGAGATGTGTGAGACATGAAGCTATTGGAGTAGAAGAGACGTCTACATCTAACAGTTTCAACGGTGAAGGGGTGGGAATGGGATGCCAGCCTTGTAGGACGTTTAAATTCATGAGGCCTAGAAACCAGCGAAAGCAGCTCCTCGGAGCAATTACCGTGAAAGTATTTGTAAAAAAGACAGAGCGAGGCAACGTTGCGTAGTATTAAAAGATAAAACACATTGCATGAAAAGTTTTTTTTCTCACTTTGATGGTGTAATTAATTCTGTACTGGGTTTTAATATATAGATAGATCAATGATTGCAGCATGAAAAAGTAAACTTAAATAAAGTGTTTTGAATTCCTTTTCTAGGTAGTTGGTGCATTGTTTACGTCTATCCTACTTGCATTCAATCTGTCTTATGAGTATCAAATTTCCCAAGCCCGTTTTCCTCATTATGCACCCTAGAAATTTATTTCAGCTTTCTCTTACTGATGTCTGTCAGTTCTCCTTTAATAGTTTCTTTTCTTGTGCTACTAGATTGGCACACTAGGTCTCACCATTTTGCTGTTGAACTAGCTAGATGCAACCGCCACTTCTATTCTAATAGTTTCTTTTCCTGCACTTCTCGCCTGTGCAACTCCCTTCTGATTTCTTGCTTCCCTGCCAACTACAATCTTTAAAAATTTAAATGTAATATCAATCACCATCTTCTGTCCTCCTGAACCCTGTTCCTTGTTATCTTTTTCCTCACATCTCCTTACTAAAGGTTTCATATTCTCTATCACTCTCTGTAACCTCCTGCGTTCTAAGGACATTATCACTTTGCTTTGGAGGAAATGATTTATAAATATGTGACCTATTTGTTTCCATTTTCTCTAAAACTTCTTCTTCTTCTATGTGCCTTGTCCTTTCAGGATGTGGGCGATCATAGCTCTCCACAGCTTCCTATTTTTTGTAGCTCTTAACAATGTTTCTCTTCTTATTAACCTATCCACTATATCTGCTGCCAGGTTTGATAGGTTGGTTAAATTCTCTATCAGTAATGGTTAAAATTCAGAAACAAATACACTATTGTTTTAAAAATAATTTTAGATATAGATAAGTTTAACCATTAAATATTCGCAAATAAAGCAACTTTGAATTCTCAAATAAATAAAATAAAGCTTGTATCTTCTGTCTTCCTGAATCTTGATCTTTTATTATCCTTTATCCTCACTAAAGTCTTCCCATTCCCTTTCACTCTACGTAACCCCTGGCATCTTAGTGGCATTATCACCTTGCCTGAAGTGAAATGATTAAAAAAAAGTATAAGTGTCCTATTTATTTCCATTTTCTCTAGAACTTTGTCATTGCTCACATGTTTGGTCCACGCTATTCTCAGTATCCTTCTGTAGAATTACATTTCTGTTGTATCAAGTCTCTTCTTCATCTGCATGGAGATTGTCAAGAAAAAAAAAATTCTCTCAAATTATTATTAACTTTAATTAAATAGTATTCAACCAATAAGACAGCTTCTTTCTTGAGCAATCATCCAGTCATAGTGCTTGACCTTCGACCTTTGCATTCAACCAAAATAAGATTCATGTTCTTTCTGGAACCACTGATATTTTGTTTACTTTTTGATGTGGGAATAGAATATTTGAGTAAGTAAAATTGCATCTGCATTTGGCATTTCACTCACAACCCTATTAATTTCAAGGTTAATAGAGACCATTTGCAGGTGTGGTAGTAGAAGTTGTTGAGTATATATCTGATCGTGCTACGTTACACAGACTGACATTTCAGATAATTTTTATGCGATGATGATAGTAAAATCAAATTTCCCAACCTGAAAATTACAACATAGCCTTGAAATTCATAAAGAAGCAAATAGGAATAAATCTGTGTCTGTCAGATTTTAAGTGTTTTTTTTTTATTTCTACTTATTTTTTAATTGTTCAATATATATATATATATATATATATATATATATATATATATATATATATAGCATAATGAGAAGCCACGTATACTTTCTTGATATGTATATAATATGGATAAAACAACTGAAAAGTTGCAAATTAAAAGAAAAAAAATTGAGTGTTTTTTTGTGAAAGTAATTATTTATATGTTTTTATATATTTGATATTTCAAACCGCCTCGGTCCTTCCTCAGAAATTAATTGAATAACTGTAAGTTTGTTTACAAGTAGCGTCCGTCGTGAGACGCGGACGTCACGTGATGTGGAATGCAACTGTGTTTGAATTTTTTAACGTAAATCTAACGATAGTATTTTAGATGTTGTTTAAAAAGGTTTTTTAACTATATCAAAAGAAATTTTTTAACTATTGAAATATTTATACATATTTAAAATACCCAAGTCTTTGTTTAACCCTAGTTTATATGTGTCTAATTTTAAAATCCAGTATTTCTCTTTTTTTCTTCAATTTTTTAACGTAAATCTAACGATAGTATTTTAGATGTTGTTTAAAAAGGTTTTTTAACTATATCAAAAGAAATTTTTTAACTATTGAAATATTTATACATATTTAAAATACCCAAGTCTTTGTTTAACCCTAGTTTATATGTGTCTAATTTTAAAATCCAGTATTTCTCTTTTTTTCTTCAATTTTTTAACGTAAATCTAACGATAGTATTTTAGATGTTGTTTAAAAAGGTTTTTTACCTATATCAAAAGAAATTTTTTAACTATTGAAATATTTATACATATTTAAAATACCCAAGAATTTTGTTTAACCCTAGTTTATATGTGTCTAATTTTAAAATCCAGTATTTCTCTTTTTTTCTTCATGTGTATGTTGAACTAAAACCTGAGTCTCTCAATAAACATTTACAGTTGTCTAATGAGTGACTTGATTGATTAAAAGTGTTCAGCTGAGGAAGGACCGAGGCGGTCTGAAATATCAAATATATAAAAACATATAAATAAATACTTTCACAAAAAAACACCCAATTTTTTTCTTTTAATTTGCAACTTTTCAGTTGTTTTATCCATATGATATATATATATATATATATATATATATATATATATATATATTTATTGTTATGGGTATTTTGGTTCTGTTTCAAAAACCTCCAATATCATTATTTCATCCACAATGCTAAAAGTAAGGCATACAGAATTCACGACCATAAAAAATTATTGACAACAATAAACTAGATTAAAACAGATACATAATACTAATTTTCAGTTAACAGTATGAATATTTTCTAAATTCTTCCAGTTGCTAAAGACATTTTGTTTTGTTATTATTAGTTACTTTGTCTAATAAATTCATTTTGTTTTTACCTTGAAAAAGTCCACATTGGATGAAACGCGTTGGCTAATATTACAGTTTTCTTATTGTCTTTTACATTTATACATAATACTATCTACTAACTCCAAAATATCCACTATCCAAAACAACCTATCCAATCTATACAACATCAAAATCATTACAAAATTATTCATAATAATAATAATTCAGAAGCTGCTATATATATATATATATATATATATATATATATATATATATATATATGATATAATGATATATCAATTTTGTATAATTTTATATATCAACAAACGGTATTTGTAAAAATATGACAAGCTGGAAAATTTCTTGTGATGCGTTTCATCCATCGGACAGTCTGATAAAATCCTAACAAATGAAATATGTTACAAGAAATTTTCCAGTTTGTCATATTTTTATATATATATATATATATATATATATATATATATATATATATATATATATATATAATTATTTATTTGAATATTACAACATAAATATGTTATAAAATCACGACAAAAATAGCCATTTTGTTTCAACACTTCTGGTGTCTTATCAAGTGATGATGTAGAATATAGAATAGATGGTTTCAAATTAATTAACGATCCTTAGCTAGGAGTAAACGCTGTTACATAAGCTAGAATGACCAATCAAAATACAAGTATAGGGTAATTCGAAAAATTTGACAACTAAGCAAGGTTATCATAGATATTAAAAGATTTATAAAATTTGAAATTAAAATTAAAAGTAAAAAACTAAAAATTACCTATTTAGAAATATAAATCAAATCTCTATTAAGTTAACTTAATTTGAAACTTTTAAAACCATTTATTCTATATTCTACATCATCACTTGATAAGACACCAGAAGTGTTGAAACGAAATGGCTATTTTTGTAGTGATTTTATAACATATTTATGTTGTAATATTCAAATAAATGATTATATCTGCTCTACTCTGTATTGAGCACTCTTTAAAGAATAATAATTGTTGGTTATTGGATTTTACTCCGTATATACCAATCCCAAACTTGGGTATATATATATATATATATATATATATATATATATATATATATATATATATATATATATATATATATATATATATAGTTTTATATTTACAACAGTTTAAATATCTGAGAAGTGTTTTAATAGTGGATGGAAAGAGTAACACTGAAATTCGAAGGCACATTGGGAAAGACCCTTTCCAAAAGCTAAGCAAAGATTTATGAGAAACAGGAAAATTGCATTAGAAACAAAGAAAAAAGTACTGAATTGTTATGTAATATCAGAAGTAAATACAGGATATAGATGAAGAAGAGATAAAGCTACAGAAATGTGGTTCTACAGAAGGATGGTGAGAATACCATGGATTATGTGTGCAGTGATGAAACTTTTGAGAAAATGGCAATAAAAAGGATGCTTATATTTAACATCAAAATGAGATACTCATAGGACAGATTGAAGGCAAAATGGACAGTGGAAAGCAACATATAATCTATCTAGTGAGTTTGAGTAAATGGATGTCAGAATAGGGCTTAAGAGAGATAACAAAATGACAAAATTTATTATGAACTACAAAGAGCTGGAAATTGTGGAGAGTCATGATCACCAACGTCCTGAAAGGACATGGTACATAAAGAAGAAGAATGTTTCAGCCAACTGATTTTTCAAATGATAGGAAGAAAAAAAAATGTTTTACAGATGTATACTGTGTTTATCCCAACTTGAGTTTTTTTTTTTTCAATAAAGAAATTCCATCCAATGATATTTCAAAACACAATGAAAGAATCTTCATAAAAACAAATGTCTTTATTGTTTGCTATCATTTTTAATGACTCTTTAAGAAAATGTAAGTACACAAAACTGAATATTCAAGAAATGTACTTGTTTTGTTGTGTCTTCCCTTAACATTATTTTGCAAAAACTTAATACACAATAAAAAGATCACTTACGGAAATAGGTAATATTTTCCAGTATTTTGAATATTGCTACCATATCTATTGTGATGCTATGGCTGTGTATCTTGAGATTATCAGCTTATGGCTATATCACATTGTAACACCGATTCCAGTATGATCCCCAAAGCTCACCAACATCAAGCTTGGTCACTAACTAGATGGAAAACTGCATAGGAATTCTCAGATGCCATAAGCTTGGATGTGCATGTGATGTAATTTATAGTGGCTTGGAATTGTTAATTTGAGAGTTGAGTTCCAATTACTGTTGAGTTTGCGATATTCACTTACATAACTTTGGGAAAGGCACATAACTTTGGGAAACCACCTCTTCTATCCACATTTATGGGTTAATTAGTAGGACTTGTATCACAAAACCATTATTATCCCCCCACCTCCACAAAAAATTCTTACAATCTAAAAATATTTTCTGGCTTTAAATAACCTGCAAAGTGTTGATAATCTTGTCATCCTTGACCTGGCATCTCAACCTCAATCACTTTCTCACCACTGTTACATGGCTTCCCTCTGTCTATTAATTCTATAAATATTTCCATGGCATTTGTTCTAATGAGCTCCCTTTGGTACTGCCCACCATTGACAAAGGCTGAACACTGTGTGTTCTTTTGTTTGCTAGGTGTTATGAGAGTTGTGATTTGGACAACACATCAGAAGGGATTCTATGGGGGCAAAAGTTCACTTCTTCCCAACTGATCTTGTACTTTATGCATCAGTTTAAAGTCAAGATTAGGATGGAAAGATGGCATCTCTCTCCATTAGAATTTGGCAAAAGGTGGGTGAGTCTTGAGCATTTGTGTCAAGTAATAGGAGCTGACTTAGAGTGGCACTTTGATACCAGTTAAGTATAAGGATATTGTTCTTGCTGGTTTGAATATAGGCAACCCCACCCAAAATTAGGTTAGTTTAGGGTCGTTTTTGTCCTTAGTTTCTTCCTTCAACTTAGCTCAGGATGTTTGCTCATTGGCCCCTTTTATTTCTGTCCCAACTTTCTTGAGTTTAATTACCCCACCCCAGTTGTCAATTCTCTTGTGGATGCAGAATGCCTTTCGTTTTTTGGGGTGTGTGTGTTTCATATTTGTTGTTGTGTTTGAATGAGTGGGTGGTTGGACAAATGAGTATTTTGTATTATTAAAGTCCCACATTGATTTCATTCAGTTAACTGATGTTTTTGCCACATTTAAGGATTGGTGGGGGGTATTACTAAAACTATTTTATTTAGTTTCTTGTAAATAGATTTGTTTCATATTTGTAAATACAAATTGGGGATTAGATTTTTAAATTTTTTCTTATAGCCCCACCTTCCACAGGCAAGAATTGGTCATATGGGGACTAGTTAGGTTTTCATAGAGACATTGAGGTATTATGGTGGATGTAGTAAGAAAGGTAAGTAAGAATGCGTTGTTTTGGTGTAAGGAATATTGTGGTATGTTTGGGTCAGTGTTTGTGGCTAGCTAAGTTTAAAGATAAGACAGAAGAAGACCATCCTTTATCCCATCCCCATTTTGGTCACATTTCTGTACATCAGTCATTTATGTGCCATGCTTGATACACACTTAGGCAATCATGTATCTTTCAATACATGACTGACAAGGTAGATTTTATCCCACAGTAGGTTGCCATTTCTTTCTGTGGTAAACCAGTTGCTATCCAAGGCTATAGAACCCAGTCTGTCCTACTATTTAACCCATAGTTGGGGTAGAAGAAGAGGATTCATATCTTTTCCAAGGGCATTAGCACATAAGTGAATGTAATGGATTCGACTGGAAATTGAACTCGGCTCTACTGATTCCTCAATCCGAGCCGCAATCCATTACTCCACCGTGCCGTACCAAAGAGAATGATATTTATTCTGTACATAATGCAGAATAAATATTGCTCTCTTTGGTACCTCGATAGCATGAATTTAAGCATCCTACTAGATTAATAGGTCTGATCATTTTACTGTTGAAATAGCTAGATATCAACATAATTTCTATTATAATAGTTTCTTTTCTTGCACTTCTCACATCTAGAAATCTCTTCTGATTTCTTGCTTTCTTGCCATATACAATCCTCAAAAATTTAAATGCAACATCAATCACCATCTTATGACTACCTGAAGCCTGTTCTTTTATTGTCCTTTCTGCTCACTAAAATCTTCTCATTCTCTTCCACTCCCAGTAAAACATTGAGTGTTAGTGGTATATATCATCCTGCTTGGGGTGAAATGAAAAAAAAAACTTGAGGCAACTGAAGTCCTGAGAATACAATTGACTGAACAGTTTTAGAGAAAATGGAGACAAAAAGGATAGTTATATTTAGAATCAGAAAGAGACTGTTGAAATTTCTAGGGCATATTTTAAGGAAAGAGGGCTTGGAGAATTTGATACTCACAGGACATATTGACAACAATTGAGACAGAGGAAAGCAGCAAATAACCTACCTAATAAGCTTGTGTAAATGGTTGGCAGAATGGGGATTGGAAGAGATAGCAAAATATAATTCTTACTAAGAGCTACAAAGAACAGGAAAATGTGGAGAGCCATTATCGAAGGAACATGGCACATAGAAGAAGAAAAAGGAGTTTGTTTGATTGGTTAGTAGAACAAGGATTGGGAAAGATAGCAAAGATAAATCTTACTAAGAGCTACAAAGAACAGGAAAATGTGGAGAGCCATGATCGAAGGAACATGGCACATAGAAGAAGAAAAATGAGTTTGTGTAAATGGTTAATAGAACAGGGATTGGGAAAGATAGCAAAGATAAATCTTATTAAGAGCTACAAAGGACAGAAAATTTTGGAGAGCCATTATTGCTCACACCCTGAAGGGACCCAGCACATAGAAAAAGGAATTGGCCTTACAGGTTTTTTTTTATTTTTCCAGGTGGTTAAATGGTTTGTTGTTCAGCATTGTTGATCTTTAAAGCAAACATTTCTGAAATATACATTTTTTATTATAACTTTAAATGGCTGTTTTGATTACTGTTTTGTTGTTGAAATTTTATTTATGTTGTTAAACTATTAAAAATTGAGGTCTTTAACAATATGACAAATACCTATATTTCTATTTACATTATTTACATTGTTCAGACTGTTGTCCTTGTCTTTATTGTCATATTCATGACCATTTGGCTGTTGTATTGAACTCACAACTGTTTGAGTCAAGTCAATGGATTACTTCAACTAACGCTCTTATCCACATGGTCCAGTGGATAAATACCTGACTACAGCAGAGGTGAACAAAAACTTGGAGGGTTGAGTTACTAAAGGGAAATAACTGAAACCCAGAAAATGCATGGCACATGGAACTAGAACAATCTACCTCAGTTGATGAAATAAGGGGTTCAGTTCAAAATTCCAATGTATATCAACTGAAGAAGGCTGGAGCATACAAGAGCCGAAATGTGAATATGACAATAAAGATGAGGACAACAGTCTAAACAATGTAAATAGTTGCAATACCTCATCTCAGAAATATATGTAGACAGACCTATATTTCTTATTACTTATATGTTTATATTTAGTGGGTACACCTGTCTGAGCAGATATCCCTGTATTTTAAGCAGTGTAAGCAAGGTGTAAACTACAAACTGGAGGTGTCAACATGAAATAAGTAAAAAAGTTTAAATACTTGTGAAGTTAGATAGTGCGATGTTGAAATCTGAATGGGTAGGATACTTGGCAAGGGGAAAAATATTGCCAAGCATTACAAGGGGTAGAAAGTTATGGAGAGCCATAATTGCCCTTGTCCTAAAGAGATATTGCACAAAGAAGAAGAAAAATTTATGTCTACCAGCCTGTGCATTCAAGAGCCTTAATAAATAAAATGCGCCTTCTGGCATGTTTTTTTAAAATTAATACTCTCGATGTTTGGAATGAAGTTAATGCAAGATGGAAGAAAGAATGCCTCTCCAAGAAAAGCTTTCAATTGGCAGTAGACTATAGAAAATTTCATTTGGGAAAATATGCTTTGAAACAATATCAGAATTGCCAGAATATGAATGGTAGTCAAATTTCAACTCTGTAGATATAGATGTAAATTTACTTTTTTTTTTGAAAAAAGAAACAAGGATATCTCATCAAATGAATGTATCCACAAAATATAGCAATTAAAATTGGGCAAAGTTGAACCAGCATGCCCACAAAAGAAAGAGTCTGAAAAGGATGGTTTTCCCAATTACACCACTATTATTTTAACTACCTTCACTCTTTGACAATGTTTGTTGTTTTAAAAAGTGATGATTAGAAGTGTAATAAAACCGAAACATGAAAGTGAATTTATACATTTTTTGTACATGAGAAAAATATTAATAACTATTTATTTATTAGATTGCTTATTTACAAGAATAATTTTATATTTACAATATCCTAAAAACTTACACAATTAAAACTAATACAATGCAATATTAATCATTTGCCAATTTATAAAGAAAGAAAAAAATATGAAAACAATTTTACTCTTAATTTTTTTACTAAATTATTAAAATATGTGAACCAGATATAAGGACATCCTTATTATTTACCATTTGATAAGGTTCAAATCATGTGGAAATTAGCTGATGTTTTGCCAAACATTCCAATAAATAATATAATAAATAAATAGTGTAAATAAACAATTTAATAAATAAATAGTAAATATTGTTTTTGCTGTCAGTACTCAAGAACAAAGAAAATATATAAATTTACTTTCATATGTTTAGGTTTTATTACAATTTTAATCATCACTTTTTAAAAGAAATAAGCATTGCTGATGAGTGAATGTTGTTAAAATAATAGTAGTGTCAATGGAAAACCTGTCTTTTGACACTCTGTTTTTTGTGGGCACAGTGATCCATGTTTACCTAAAAAATAATGTCAGATTATGAATAAAATCTGTTAATTCTTTAACAAGTATATTATGACATTTCATTGTAATTTTTTGTGTTGCGATGAAAAAGATCCATTTGTAATGCTATTTTTGAATCTGTGTTGTTTTCATTTCTTTTTGCAGATCCATTCACATCCCACTTTAAATCACGCTCATCACTAACTGACCCAAACACAATCAAAAAACCTAGACAACAACAAACTTACTTCTACACAGGAGATACAAGTGCTATCTTCTCTTCGTCCTTATGCAAACCAAACATAGGCCACGTCCCTGACTGTAGTCACTGGATTGATCTGAAGCCTCCCGCAGTGAACAGTAGCATTTCTGGGCAAAACCTGAAAACTGAGAACCTGGGTTCATTTGCTGACTCTCGTCAATTGCCTAGTGTGCCACAGGTATTCTACTGAAGCTCTTACCTGAGTCAGATGTTATACAAACATATCTACACACACTAATACACAGATCAACATATGTACATATATTATATATATAATAAAAAAGAAAAAAGTGACGTTTTTCTCTGTGCAGGCTGTCATTGAATCAAGTGTCAAATAAATACAAGTTCCAGATATATGAACAACTTATATGTATATAAAATACATGTACTCATGCACTATAGGTAAAACCATTTCAGGCCACTCTGCATTTCTTTAAGAAAAACAACTTAAAATGAGTATGATAAGGTAAAAGATAAAATTTTATTAACTACAGTGTATTTGCTTTTAGTTTCTGTCTTTCTTCAAGCTCCCAAAAATTAAACAAAAATATGGATACCGGAAATCACTTCAGCCCTAAAATGACTTGAAAATGATAGCTTTTCATTGTAAATCAAATAATAAATGGTAAATATGAGTAGTGCAGATCAAGCACTTTTATTTGATGTGTGACACAGTATTGTTGGAAGAGGCAATTGGGTAAAATTGAAATGTCAGGAAAAATTCATTTTCTTCCTTGCTCAAGCTCAGGGTATTTGCCTGGATTACTGATATGCCGCAGTCTACTTTAGATTCTCTGATATCAAGTGGATAGGTTACATCCCTGATTTTTATTGAAATTTTGTTAAAAAAGATACAACCAATCCTCATGTATACACATTATCTCATTTTAAGTTGTTTATTTTTTTTTAAGATATGTGGTGTGGCCCCAAACTTTTTGCCTGTAGTGTAGTGTATATGTATATGTAATTTTAAAAAATATTAACAGACAGTAATTATCAATACCATTTTGGAACATTCATTGATTTTTTTTTTCAAATCATTTTTTTTTTTGTTTTGTTTTTCCCATCCATTTCACTTCCATTTGCTGTACATTTCTTTTCTGCTTGTCTTTTTCATTATACAGATATAAAGAAACATTTTAAACTGTCCGTTATTCCTCTGTGTTTTTCCATGATAGGCTTAGAATGTCTAGGGAGTTACATTGTCAACACTATCCACTTTGTGCTTAAAAATGAAACAATACTGGAGTGTTTTTGAATGAATACTCCTTTATATTATCAAAATTTTCCATCATTTTTTGTTGCCATTTAAATTTTAACAGTTTTAAGAAAAAAAAACACAACTGTTTTTTCATATAGAAAAAAAATATGAGAAAGGTTCTTTTTGAGAAAACTACACTCTTCCTTAATATCTGCTGGGTTTTAGTGAGATTAGTCTCTCCAATATAGGGAAAAATACTATAAAAAGAAAAACAATGAAAATTTTTAAACTAACAGTACTTTTGAAAATTACAGTTTTTCTATTAGGTTGTTACATAAATTTACACATTTTTTTATAATTTAATTTAATACTGATGTATCATTCAAGAATTTATTACCTTTCATTGTTTATGACATCCTGCTAATGATCCACCTACTGTTCAATATCTCGATAAAATTACTTAAATCATATTTTAAGCTCCATATCATTGTCGAAAGAAACACCCTTCAAATTGTTAGAAAGTAACTGAAAAATGTGGTAATCTGAAGAGGCTAAATCAAGAGAATATGGTGGGTATGGCAGAGCTCTTTAATTGAGTGCTTGGTCATCTTAATGATGTGGGGACAAGCATTTTCATGTTGAATACTCACACTATATCGCCAGCAGGTTCTTTTCACCTGAATTGCCTCTTTGTACCTGTTTATTTGTTTCTCATACAGCTTAGCATTGACCGTTTGGTTGTTTTGAAGCATTTGTAAATTAATCCTTGCCAATCCCACCAAATGTTGATCATTTGCTTGCATGGAAAAGAACAAATATATCTAATTCATTTTCTCATGAATCAAAATATTAATCACTATTTACTTATTACATTGTTTATTTACAAGAATAATTTTATATTTACAACATTCTAAATACAATTAAAACTAATGCAATGCAATATTTATTATTTACCAATTTATAAAGAAATAAAAAGAATATGAAAACAATTTTTATTCTTAAATTTATAAACATTTATTAAATTATTAACATACAACTATCAGGAAATCCCTATTATTTACCATTTTATAAAGTTCAAAGCAAGTTAATGATTGTATAAGTTTCTTGCAAGTTCTCTAACTATAGGATACTAATGGAAATTTCCCTATTGAATCAGTAAATATTTGAGCTTAACAAATTGAATCAAATATTGCAATAACAATCCTAACAATGAATGCAGGATATTACCTAAAGAAGTAAGAGGGTACAAATGAAAGGAGAAAAAATTGACAAGAGATCAGTATCACATTCATTATCTTTACTGCTTTCTTTCTTTCTTTCTTTCTTTCTTTCTTTCACATTATTATATATGCTTTCTTTTTCTAACTAAAATCAAACAGTGCCTCTGATATATTTCTTCTTCCATCTGTTCTTGTAGTCAAAACAGAATTGTCCATTATTTATCTGAGGTAATGGCAGGGTATACAGCAAGTGCTAACTTACGAACTAATGGTGGAACAAGCAGAATTATAGTTTATTTATTACAAAGTATATTTAGTTATTTTCATCTACTGACCAGATATATTCAAGAAATCTTATTAGAGAATAATATGCACTCTCCAGCAGAGTTTGAACCTGCATTCCCTTAATGGAATCTGTTATTAAATCAGAGAAAAACCTCTGTTCAAAGGCACTATTCAACTTTGCTTAGTCATTGACACACTCTGAGCATGTTGGATCTAATGATGTATACCCCTAGGGTAATATAGGTTGAGAGCACATATTTTTCTCTAAGATTGTTTGAATATTCAGGCCGGTAGATAAAAATAACTAAATATACTGTTTAATAAATAAATGGAGTCTCTACTCAAGTATGAGGATCTGCTAAAAATAACAGTTAACCTTTAACATACTGGAGGTGATTTTGCTTGTAAAGCAAAAATTTTATCCTGCCATTGCAAGTGACCCAGATGAATGAATGATAGTGTGTTTGAATTTTGCAGTTGTGTTATCATATCCTGCTATGGCAACAGAAAATAACCATGATTGAAATTAAGTAGTGCACTAGAGGAGCCTTGAAAAACAATGCAGTGGAAAGGAAAGGAATAATGCAGAGTGTTTAAGTTTAAGTAACAAAAATCTGCCATAAATAAAAATCCATCACTTTCTTTATATATATATATATATATATATATATATATATTGCCTGACGATTGCACTAGTATGAAACAGACTGTTGCCTCTAAGTGTTGACTTCTATGTTCACTTTTATATTTATATATATATATATATATATATATATATATATATATATATATATATATATATATATATATGTTCTTAAATGTAAAAGAACAAAGAGTAAGATTTCAGCATTCAAAACATTAATTTAAAACAGGGCTCAATACAAAAGTAGAGCAATATATATATATATATATATATTGGAATTATTACCTAATGTATTTGTTCTTGATGACATATAAATCCCCTTGCCTCAACTCCTTCTGCAGAGCATGCTAATAAAAATTGTTGAATGGTACATTGAATGTTGCTACAAATTCATTCATGTTCTCCATTTGACTGATTACTTTGCAAGTTACTTTCTCTGTATTACAAATTTATGCTATACTAATATTCCAGTATAAAATGGCTTTTGCATAGTTATAAAGTAATGCATACAGAAAGGCTTTGAAAAAGAGTCACATCTAATTGTTAATAGACAACAGAATATCATTGATGCATTGTATTGAAGAATAAAACTCCTTATAGGAAAAAGACTTAAGGAAGTACAAGTTTCAAACAAACTAGTAATTTGCTACAGTAAAAACATGCTTGTCACTACCTTTTAAATTGGTAGTTTCCTTATTAAATGAAAATGTCTACTTCTGAATGAAAAAGTCTACTTCTGAAATCTGTCAAGAAACTTGAATTGAATTTAAAGTGCTACCATAACTGATTGATTGATTCATTTTTAATGCTTATCTCTGAGGAGCTGCTTTCGCTGGTTCCTAGGCCTCATGAATTTAAACGTCCCACGAGGCTGGCATCCCGTTTCCACCCCTTCACCGTTGAAACTGTTAGATGTAGACGTATCTTCTACTCCAATAGCTTCATGTCTCGCACATCTCGCCTGTGGAACTCCCTTCCTTATTCCTGCTTCCCTGACAAATACGAACTCCAACTATTTAAGTGTAACGTCAATCGACATCTCCAGCTGCCTTGATCTATTCTCTTCCCTTCTCCACATCCTTTCACCTTTCATTCCTATCTGCTCTCGCTCCAAATCTTCTGTAACCCCCTTGCCTTGATCGATCCACTATCTTTCTCCACATCCTCTCCTTTACCACTCCTATCTGCTCTTCCTCCAAACCTTCTGTAACCTCCTGTGTACTAGTGGCTTCCAGCCTTGCTTGGGGTGATATGCTTAAAAAAAACCCAAAAAAACCTTTAGATGTTATTTAAAGACAGAAAATATTTTAGATTATAAATTTTTACATTTTTTTTTGAGATAATAATGGTTTAGTGCTACATGTCTTACTAATTAACCTATAACTCTAAGTTAGGGGGAGAAATGGTGGAGTCATACCTTTTCCAAGGGTATTTGTGTGTAAGTGAATATAACGAAATGAACAGGAGTTGGAAATTCCCCTATGTCCTGAAGTGACACAACACATAGAAGAAGAAGAAGAAGAAGAAGAAGAAGAAGAAGAAGAAGAAGAAGAAGAAGAAGAAGAAATAATAATAATAATAATGTCTTAATACTGCCTTGTTTCTAGAAGAAGAAAATTTATTTTATTAGAATTATTTACAATAGTCTATTTGGTTGTGTGAGATTGTATTATGCAAAAGGAAGGTTGTCAAGTCCAGGATCAACCGATATCTATCCTGCTCACTCTCATAATACTCTCTTAGATTCTCCTACTCCTTACTTTACACTCTCACTCAAAAACCCTCTACCTTGAGTGACTCTTGAACCTAGTATTCAGTGAAATATCAGTAAAAAGAAAAAAAGAATAAATATATATAGTTATTGATATTTGTAATATAGTAACAACTTCAAGTCAAAGCTAATGAAGCTTTATTTGTCACATTCAGATTTAACACTGAAAAATGTTTATTTTATTGTGATGGATGGACACAAGTGAGAGGGGAGATCGGATGTGCTTATTTTATTACCACAATATTTAATGATATAATTTAATGATGCAATAATTCTGATGGGGATCAGTTTATTACTTAATAGCAATAGAAAGTCGATTTCCACTTTATATACAGCAGAAACATACTGTTTTTTGATGCAAATCAATCTGGAAAATTTTATCAACATCAGTTGGTTAATACAAATTTATTTTCAAAATATAGACTTGCATAATAAAATCTAGCTGTTATGAATAATCAAGAGTGGTCTCCTCTTGTTTTGCTACTCATCTCTTTGAGAGAACTATTTCTGTTTACTGGGACTATAAAAGGACACTATACACAAACCTTGTATTCTCAGTTGAATAAAGCTTTCTTAAAGCCTACACCTGCATACTTTTGTCATTACACTGACATCATTTAATAATTCTGGGTTGGACAAGTTTATTACTTAATAATAATAGAAAACTGATCCCTCACTTTATATGCGGTAGAAATATATATTAGTATACATGGTTCTTGGAGCATATTTGCTTTAAATGAAGAAAAATCTGAAGAAGGGGACAGTACTATCAGGCTTAAGATAAGATAGAATTTATGAAAAACAAGCAAATTTTAAGGACCTGATAAACCTGCTGACTTACAAAGAAAAAGACATTCATATGGTTTCTGTTCTTATTTCTCTGTGTAACTGAAGAAGAAACCTTTTGTTTGTCTGGATATTTGTTTTGTTTTACTGATAATAGGTGTTTTCAGATAATCACTTAAAACAATGCCAGATGTTTTAAAAACTAATTCAATGAGAAAAAAAACACTAAAGAATAAAAAGAAACGTCAAGATAATCATTTTCTTATATATGTAAGTAATAAGTATACCTCTCTGTTTACATTCTTATTTGTACTTTAAAGATATTTATACTGCATTTATGAACATATCTATATTACAAAAATATGTTATGTGCAGTACATATGCTTTTATAGATGTGTGCTTCAGTGCTTGTATGTCATTCTCTCTTTCTCTCTCTCTCTCTATATATACATGGTGTCTCAAAGATGTATAAACATTTTGAAGCTTTCTCAAGAAATAATTCAAGCAACTAGAAATGACTATATCTAATTTAAATAATTAATATGAAAACAGTACTTATTATAAATGCATGATCTTAAGTTTTTGCCATTGCATATTTTAAAGTTGATATCTGTTATGATCCAGACATTGCTGGCAATGTGATGCACTGGAATCACAGGCATCAGTCAACAATTTGGTAGGTTTCTTGAAATTTCCATCATCTTTTCTTGCTTCATGGGGCTTCACGTAGTCTTCCAGGATGGTTCTTGCACACATCATGTACCGTACTGTCATCTTCAAACTTATCTCTAATTTGAATCTGAATTAAGGCTCTCTTTGAACTTCAACAGCATTTTTCTACTTCCAGATGTATTTCAGGGTGAACTTTCTTTAATCAAAGCTAAGACTGGATTACATTAGTAATACTAAAGCAGATATTTGAAAAGAAAGTAAGTTGATTATATACTGCAAAATTGTGTATGCCATTTTTTTAAACACTCTGCATATACGTGTATACTAATTCTTTATAATAAGACAGTATGTATGCATTGAGAGGGAGTATATTTATACATACACATGCTGACAGGAACACACACAATACAAAAAATGGAAATAGATCTAAGAACTCACAGGGGTCATTAAAATATAAGAATACATATCTTTCCTCACCCTTTCTTGGACCAATCTTAATTGTTTTATTACCCTTCATGCAGAAGAAATTTCTCAATGCCAGTTCAAGGAAGACATTTGTGAAACTAACACACAAAAAAGATAATGTTAAGCATCAAGAATTTTTAACATCAAAAATAAGAAAAATTAATTACTTTTAATAATATGTGGAAATATCCACTCTTTGCCTGATGAAGGTTGTGTGACTGGAAACACATGTAGCAAAATTATAGAAAATAAAGCAAAATATATTTTTAAAAAATCCACATTACAACCAAAACCGTTTGCGTTTTCTCTCTTCTTTTTAGTATATACACTTTTCTCTCATTGTAAC
Source organism: Acanthosepion esculentum (assembly GCA_964036315.1). NCBI lineage: Eukaryota > Metazoa > Mollusca > Cephalopoda > Sepiida > Sepiidae > Acanthosepion > Acanthosepion esculentum. The sequence goes on from OZ038479.1 coordinate 116,353,210, forward strand.
AACCATAACCTCTTCCCTTTATATATATATATATATATATATATATATATATATATATATATATATATATATATGTATGTATGTATGTGTGTGTGTGTGTGTGTGTGTGTGTGTGTGTGTGTGTGTAAAATACAATTATTAAAGATGACAAATATTTTGTGTCAGTTCATTTTGGAAGAAAAGTACAAGAAATATGCTCTAAGCTTTCGACTTTCTTAAGTCGTTATCAGAGTAGAGACAGTTGTCGAGTTTCATACCCTAAAAAACAACAACCAATAAATAAAAACAATTAAACATAAGAGCCTGCATCAAATGTAAATAAAAAATCAAAAAAATGTTACATCTCGTTTACGTCACAACACTCTTTGCCGATGTCACAACACACTCCTAGTTCTATGAAACTCACTATCTATTCAAACATATATTATTAAATATAACAGACAATGAATGTTATGTTTAGCCATTTTAAACTTTGTATAGTTGCTTTAATTTCAGATATAAATAAACATGGTTCTGCTGTTAATATTTCAGTCTCTCACGTGGTACGACGTCATAGAACCACATCATGAATTTACAACCTGCATCTGCTATTGCACAACCATTATCGTCGCATAGCAATCTTCTATGTCAATATAACAGAATATCATCTTTGATGGTGTATATCTTTGTTTAAATGTCCACATAACCACTCTGAAGATGGCTCATGTGAGCCAAAAGCATAGATGAAGGAACAGCATAAGAAAGAAATATCCAAATGTTGGACTATTTTTGTCTTTATTTTTAACTGAAATTAAAGCAACCATACAAAGTTTAGAATGGCTCATGATCAAACATGTTATATTTAACAATATATGTTTGAATAATGATCTGCTGCCCCAAAACAATATATATATATATATATATATATATATATATATAAAGAGAGACAGTGATAGAGCTACTGTGTGTATAGAAGAATCAACACTGCATGGTGACTGCCAGTTTCACACCTCAATGTGATCTTCAGATCAAGTCTTTTTTTCTAAATGCTCTATCTCCATGACATTGAGCACTATTTAATAATGTAAACTTTCTGATGTCTCAAATTGTCGCATTATTAGTCTTTTACTTTGTTTTGGCAAAGTTTCATTGGCAACAAAGAAAAGTGTACTGAATTGCTACATGATATTTGTCCTCCATTACGGCAGTGAATGTTGGATGGTCTCCCCAAAGATGAAGAATAGACTTGAGGCAACGGAGGTATGGTTCTACAGTAGGATGCTGAGGATACCATGGACCAAAAATGTTAGCAATGATGAGGTTTTGGATAGGATGCAAACAAGGACTTAACATCAGGAAGAGGCGGCTGAAATTTCTGGGACATGTAATAAGAAAGGAGGGCTTGGAGAATCTGATACTCACAGGGCTGATAGAGGGGAAAGAGAGACAAGGGAGAGCAACAGGTGACATACCTAGTGGGCTTAAGCAAGTGGATGATAGGACAGGGTCTAGGAGAAGTAGCAAATGGACAAAACATATTGAGAACTACAAGGGATAGGAGGAAGTGGAGAGCCATGATCACCAATGTCCTGAAGAGACATGGCACATCAAAGAAAACTAGAGACTCTAATCAATGATGAATTGGTTAAGCATCTCACTTCACACAGTCCTCTTTCAGATAAACAGTATGGCTTTTGTCTCTCGAGGTCTATCAGTAAGGTGTTAATGGTTATTGCATTAATGGTTATTACTGAACTTATCTATCAGGCTTTAGATAAGAATGGTGAAGCTCAAAATGTGGATTTAGATATATCAAAGGCAATCAATAGGGTTTGACATACTGGTCTTCTCAAGGGCTATGATATCTGTGGTCAAATATTTAACTTAATCCAATCACTCTTAACAAATCATCTCATGAAGGTCATGTTGAATTGACATGCTTCTAAGTTAATGCAGAGTTCCTACATGGTTCTAGCCTTGGACATAGTTTCTTATCTTCATCAATGACCTTCCTGATGTCATTAGTTCCCAATAAGTATTTATGCAGACAGCACAACTATTTACTGCCATCTTAGTAGTAAGTCTGATAGATCCAACAAAGTAAAACTGGCAGCTGTTTCTCGAAAGTGACATTCAATCAGTGTTAACTGGGGTGAAAATGGCTTGTAAATTTTAACACCAACAAAACAAAACTTCTATCATTTAATTACAATAGATAACCTTTGCTGTCTTCCATCACCATAGCTGATGCCAACTTCCAGGAGAGCAACTCTTTGCGCCTTCTTGGGTTCATGTGTTCCACCTACATGAAGTAGAGTGATTACATTAAATCTACTGCTAGGAAAGTTGGTTCCCTGTGTCATGCCAGACAATTTTTCTCATCGGAATCCATCTTGCACATTTATAAATCTGTCATTTGTTCATGCGTTGAATATTGCTGCCATACCTGGTCTGGTGGTCCCACCATATATCTCAGGATTCTTGACAAAATCTAGGAAAGAGTCCGTAATGTGATCGATCCTGACCTGGCATCTTGACTTCAGTCACTTTCCCACTACTGTGATATGGTTTCCCTCTGCCTTTTCTATAAATATTTTCATGGAAAATGTTCTGATGAACGTTCCTTCTTAGTACCTCAACTGCACAAATTTAAGCATACGACTAGATTGGTAACTAGGTCCCACCATTTTACTGTTGAAATAACTAGATAGTTTTATTCTAATAGCCAACCTCTCGTCTGTGGAGTTGTCTTCCAATTTCTTGCTTCCCTGCTACCTACAATCTTCAAAAATCTCAATGTAATGCCAATCACCATTTTCTGTCTTCCTGCATCCTGTTCTTTGATTGTTCTTTCTCCTCACTAAGTCTTCTCATTATCTTTCACTTCCAGTACTACCTTGCAACTTAGTGGCATTATTACCTTGCTTGTGCTCTCTGACAAGGTTCCAACATGCTTCCCACTTTGTAGGAGAAACCACCATTTGATCAAATATGCTTTTGCCCTCTTTTGTCACAGCAAAGTTCTATTCACCCTTTTAAGGAATGCCCATCACATTGTTCAAATTTTCTCAAAAGCCCATATTTGCTCAGTTTTGTATCTTAAATGTAAAGAAAACAATTTCTTTAGAAGTAATAAAAATGTTGAATTAAAAATAAATCCATTAATTCTTTAAATATATATATATATATATATGAAATGGATTAAATCTGACAAATATTCTAATATATTTTTTGTTTATATGTTTTTTTATGGATACACTTATTTGAGTAAATGCTCTGTTTTAATTAAACAATATTAATTAAATTTACTGGCCTGAATGTTCAAGAAATTTTGTAGAAAATATGAGTCCTCTGATGGGAATTGAACCTGTATCCTATACAGTACCTTCTTTAAGTCTGATGTGCTATGACCGTTCAGCCACAGAGAAGTTCCGTTAAGCAAAGCTTGAATCACTGAGGACACATATTTTCTACAAAATTTCTCAAACATTCAGGCCAGAAAATGTAATTAATACTGTTTAATTAAAAAACAGAAGATTTAGTTAAATAAGAATATCCATAAAAAAATGTACAAACAGAAAATATCTTAAAATACATACATGTATACATACATACATACATACATATATATATATATATATATATATATATATATATATATATATATATATCGAAAGAGAGAGAGAGGGGGAGAGAGAGGGGGAGAGAGAGTGTATATAAGCATAAAAATGATAGTATTATTTACATATGAATTAAGCCTTTTTTTGGGGATCAGAGAATCTGAATGCTCTGACTTGGATCAAAATGTCACTGCCCTGTACTTCTGCTTAAGATCAGAACGTAATATCTCTTATGCATTCTTTGAAATGCATTATGCACACACACTCTCCTTCTCTTTATTTATATATATATATATATATATATATATATACAAAATCAAGCAGTTATGGGCGTTTCAGAAAATCTGAACAATGGGATATGCATTCCTTAAAAGAGTGAATAGAAGTTTGCTGTGACCAAAGAGGTCAAAAGCATGCTTGATCAGACAGTTGTTTCTCCTACAAAGGGGGAAGCAGATTTGAACCTTGCTGTAGACTATTATGTATATAGATATACATTTTTTAGGACGAAGGGTTGACGTTAACTTCCAAACAAATTCATTACATTCACTTATGTGCAAATACGCTTGGGAGAGGTTTGAATCCATTTCTTTTCGCCGTAGCTGTGGGTAAATAGCAGGACAGACTGGGCTCTATAGCCTTGGGTGGTAAACGGTCTAGGAGAAAGAAAACTCTGAATTCAAAACCTCTAACTATGTGTAAATAGTAAGGCAGACTGGGATCTTCAGCTTTCGGTGTCAATTAGTCTAGCAGAAGAACAACACTGAATTCAAAAACCATATATAACTCTGGTGAAGTACGTACTGTGCAGCTAATGAAAGAATAGTAGAGTTTACAATGACTTTGTTCCTAACTGCAGTTGACTGTGGTGGTATATACTTTTACTAATAATATAAACATACATTATGTCTTATAGATAGGGGTATATATTTTTCACGATGATATACAGTATAAATTATGTGGAATAAATTCATATGTAGATTCAATACATAAGAATATATTATAAGTGGGCAATATGAAAGTATAAGTAATAAGAATATATTATAAGTGGGCAATATGAAAGTATAAGTAAGTACACGTATAAGAATATATGTATTTGAAAAGCAAAAACAAAAAAAATCGATGAAAGAAACGAAATAAACAAATGAATAATAAAACCTATAATTGGTCTTAGCTGATATCATTTTCCCTTGAATATAATTTCAATTACTATATTTGATGTGTAATGGAGACGATGCTTTCAGCTCTTCATTCTTGCAAATTGGGAAGTGGAGTGTGGCAGAGAAAATTCAGGCCAACTTGTGGGCGGGCAGGAATTGGAGGAGTTGGTGTGAGGGTGTTATCGGCAGTGTCTGGGATTGGTTGGTGGTTTGTTGAGGCATGCTGTATCAGGGATTAGAGCAAGGAAAGCGATAGTCGGAAATTAAACGATCTTGGTTAACCACAATTTTTCAATTGCAAACCGTATGGGCTATGGGGGTGGGGTAGAGGGTGCTACAAAGGAGAAGAGAAAAGAAAAAAAAGAAAAAATATATATTTCTTTTCATTTATTTGGCCAGATCTTTCTTTTCAAATCTATATATCTTGGCCTGTTTATGAGTTTATTTCTAAAAATGAATGGCATATATACATATATATATATATATATATATATATATATATATGTATATATATATATATATATATATATACATATATATATATATATATATATATGTATATATATATATATATATATATATACATATATATATATATGTATATATATATATATATATATATATATATATATATATATATATATATATATATATATGTATGTGAAGAAAGATCCTGAATTGATTGTTTGTAAGCAGATATATGCATAAAACTATATTAATGTATAAACAGTCTTAGGGTTTATACTTCGATTTGATTTCAGGAGCTGTGCATTATTAATAACTTTACAGCAGAAAGACATTAGGATGCAGAAGCCTAAGATATGAATTTAAGGTGTGTGAATATTGACACATATTGGCATAGGATGCATATATCAAAATAAAGCTGATGGAATTCTTTTTGGCATCTATATATTCTATTCAGATGGCTACCTATCCTTCCATGCACAAGTATACAATTTAAAAGCATAACCAGCTTTGCACATATATGGGAAATCACAACAATTCTAAAACAAAAATGTATAGAAAGTGTATTTAACCAACGAGGTCATCCACAATAAATTATGTTTCACCTTTCTTGGTAGATCTTCTATTATCACAATGTGAGATTTTAGATAACAAAAAGTGATGGAAACAAACAAAAAGAAAAAGAAACTAAATGAAATCGGCTAGACTTTGTACCCAAAATATACTAAAAAGAAAAAAAAACTTAATTAAAAGTTTAAAATTTCATCATCCCTTTTCCTTCATGGGTATGTGTAGCCGTAATAGTGTAAATGTCTCCATTGTCTGATGAAGTGCTAAAGAATGAAACACATTCACACAAAAGATTTTACCACTTTCTCATAGATTTTCCTAATATATATATATATATATATATTGTGTGTATTTAGGCAGCATTTTTTTATTCATACATGTTTCATTAAATAATATAGATAAGTGTTGAGACGATATGAAAAGAACTTACATAAAATATATAGACCACACTTATCTATATTATTTAATGAAACATGTATGAATATATATATATATATATATATATATATAGAGAGAGAGAGAGAGAGATAGATAGAGAGATACTGATAGAGATACTGATAGAGAGAGAGAGATAGATAGATAGAGAGATACTGATAGAGATACTGATAGAGAGAGAGAGATAGATAGATAGATAGATAAAGAGAGAGATACTGATAGAGAGAGACAGCGATAGAGATACTGTATGTATAGATGAATCAACACTGGATGGTGACTGACAGTTTTACACCTCAATATGATCTTCAGATCAAGTCTATATATATATATATATATATATATATATATATGCTCTATCTCCTGATATTGAACACTATTGATTACTTCAAACATTATTTTTAGTGGATACCTCTATGTGTATAGATGCTCATTTTTTTTAAACAGTGTGTATTATGTCTACAGGCCTATGCACTTGAAAATACTTAACTTTCTGATCTGTCAAATTATTGCCCTATTAGTTTTTAGTTCTTTTTGGCAAAGTATAAACGTATATAAAAAACAAAAAAAATATGTCACACCTCATTTATGTCATAATACTCTTTGCTTATGCCACAACACTCTCCTAGTTCCTTGAAACTCACTACATATATATATATATATATATGTATATATATATATATATATATATATATACTTTACAATTGGAATTAAGATACCTTTAATAAATGACCATTTTGTGAGTCAGTTTTGACATATTTCAAATTTGATGTTGTGTTAATAGGACTTAACTGGATTATACCAATGGATTACTATATATATATATATATATATATATATATATATATATATATATATATATATGTAAAGAGAGAGATAGTGATAGAGAGAGACAGTGATAGAGATACTGCATATATAGAGGAATCAACACTGCATGGTGACTGTCAGTTTCACACCTCAATATGATCTTCAGTTCTATCTCCTGATATTGAGCACTATTTATTATTTCAAACATTATTTTTAGTGGATACCTGTGTTTGAATAGGTGCCCCATTTTTTAAACAGTGTGTATTATATCTACCAGCCTGTGTACATGGGAAAACTTGATAAAGAACTTATATATAAGCAGCAAGAATTCCAACAAATAAGTCATACCAAATTCAACCAGCAAGATTTCACTGTTTAATATTTTGCCATATTTTCCAGATTTATGAATAAATTGTTGCTCATGAAGATCAAATTTGTGGAGAAACTGTTTCAAAGTTCATGTTTTTATTTGACTACATTTGATTATCTGTGGTTATTGTTGGCAATGTTAAAGTTGTCAGTGTCATAGAGAAAATTTTTATTAGCTCTATCCTGGCATTTTTATGAAGACTACATTTTAAATTTGAAGATATGTGTATAAGTGACATCATGTGTAGGATGCTTTCACAAAGCTTGACAGGACCAGAGGATGAAGATATTATTAAATATTTTAAATGCAAATATATGTGAAGTGTGTGCATGCGTGTGTGTGTGTGTGTGTGTACGTGTGTGTGTGTGTGTGTGTGTGTGTGTGTGAAGATATGATGTATAAACACAATTTCTCATGCTAATGTTGATTATTTGAATAACAAAAAGGAAGAAATATCCTATGTGATGTATTTCATCCTTTCAAATGGACTTTGTCAGAGTAAATAATACTTTTGTTTATGGAAACATATATAAGTTGAGGGTGCAATGAAATACAAACCAATGTCTGTTATAATCATGTATTGAGAAAAATGGTGAAGGTGCTTAACTTTAGATTTAAGTTTTAAAAATGTAAAATTAAATTTAAAATTTCCGATATATGAAGATGCACAACCTAACCAACCTCATTAATCTTCCGATTACTTTTTTTTCTGTTTTTATCATTTGTTGTTTTTGAATATCCCATCAAAGCATATAATATTTATCAATATGTATTTATTTATATATTTCCTGTCTCATCTGTAGTGGGATCAACTTAATTTAGTTAATTTATGAGTGATTACTTCCTTTAGTAATTTTAATAATCTATACAAATATTTATCTGCATCTAGACAAAATTATTTCTTGAGTAAAATGAATCATTTTAATTTCACAGTTCCTTTACTTCTATGTTTCTAAGACTGCAGTCTTATTTGTTCAAGCCTTTCATGTAAAGCACTCAGATACCTTTCTCTATTAAGTGATCGTCTTGTTTCAACTTAGTCTTCATATAGACTTTGTCATTGCTGTCTTTGTGTGCTGTTGCTAATCTTATTCTTCAAAGAGATATTTAGGCCTTAAGAGGCACCTTGGCTAATAGAATATGAGGGACTCTTCATTATGTATGTTTGCCCCATCTCTGCTTCAAGAGGCCCCATTGAATTTAAAACATCCACTGTATCTATTGGGGGCCCAAATACTCTAAATATTTTCAAATTACTCCAAAGAAGCCACATTAAATCTGAAAATGAACAAATATCCTTTGTTCTTATATCTTTAGATTTTTTTAGTTTTATCAGGGGTTCCAAGATTTGGGGGTCCCTCATGTATGTATTTCTTGTACGTCTTTTTTCACACACGCACAAAGAGTTCAAATGAGGTTAAATTCTTGCTTGAATTTATTTTGACAGAGTATATTTGAACCTATTCTAAGTTAAAACTTAATAGATAATACCATACTATTAGTTCCATAACTAACTCTACTCTTACATATATATTCGGAGCTAATCTCCATAATTTTATTTACTATTTATTTAGTTTTTCTCGTTTGGGATTGGGTTACTTCTAACGTCTCTGCCTGAACTCAAAATTTTTATTCACTAATTATTATTTTAATTTTTTCCTTTTCCCAATAGGTTCATCTATTGTCACACTCCTTCCTAGTTTAACAGATCGCAACATCTTTCAGAAAGATGAAATTTAAATTTTTATTATTGCATTATTCTAAGATTTTAACACATTAATTAATGTCAACAACTGAGCACAAATAATTATTAATTAAAAACAATTAGTAATTAATGTATAATATTATCCATAACTACATGTACAAGAATGTCATTTTTGATAAAAGTTTTAAAAAATTAACAATAAATACGTAAAAAGATGCATATATTGTTGAAAATTCCTTCTTCCACAATATAGCTATTTGTGCTATGTTATAATGCTTATTACTTAAACAATAATAATACTGAATACATTTTTTTAAACATTAAAGTATATTTAATCACATCTCCCTAATATCTGTCATGATCTGTAAATCTATACTTCTTACATCTTCACCGGAACTGTGAAATTCTATTCACTGATTATTTTTTATTTATTTATTATTTTTTTTCTTTTCTTCTCTCCAAATAGGAGTAGATAGGTTCACCTATCATCCGGTTCACACTCCTCCCTGGTTTTTTTAACAGAAATAAGGCTTTATCCCTTGTTTCCTGTTTAAGATTGGGTTTCCAGTTCCTTCTAAAATCTACTCCAACTCCATACTTCTAACGTCTCACTAATTAAATTTTGACGTCTTCAAGTTTAGAGTTAGCTATTATCTTTCCTGCATAGCCCCAAGAACTTCACTTCCTTGCCCTTTCTTATGCTAATGCAACACCACACAGTAACCCTCTACATTGAGTGGCTCTTGGGCATTGTATTAGGGGAACATTAGTAAAAAAAAAAATTCTTCAATTTCGGCTACAATCTATTATTCTCTTATCCTGTTAGTGTGTTTGACTGTCACAACCATTTATTTCAAGTGTTGCAGAATCTTGATATATTTTGAAAGGCAATGTTTTGCAGCTCTTCTTTGAAAATGTATTGTTTTGAATTTATCATTTGTAAAGGATAAACTGAATTCTTGCAAGATATGTGTCGCAACTGAGTGTTTGAAGTAAGTGATTTTTCAATAAGCATACTCCTGGTATAAGTGGCTCTTTTAAGGAAATATGGTATCTATACATATATCTACATGTATCCACTCATTTACTTATATATGATTTATATTATATATCAGATATATTATTTATATTACTTATCAGATGTTGATTCAGAGTTTCTTGCTTCCTTACTTGCATTAATTATTTTTTAATTTAGTTTTGATTATTTTATAAATCTATGTTATAAATACCAACTAATTTCTCATATTAACATTTTTTATCCTTACAACTGTCAATCTTGTGAATTCTTTACAACCTGATATCCAAAACAACCTTCTGTCTATTGTTGACTGGGGCAAAGGATGGCTTGTTTATTTTAACACTTCCAACACTAAACTGCATTCTATTAATCATCTACGAGAACCCTCAATGTCTTCCATCAGCATGTCTGATGCTGAGCCCCAGGAGAGTCACTCCCTGTGCCTTCTTGGGCTAACGTTCTCAGCTGACATTGCTAGGCCAGATGCCAGGAAGGTTGGTTCACTGTATCGTGCTAGACTGTTTATCTCTCCAGAATATCATCGATATCTGTAAGTCTACCATATGTCTATGCTTAGAATATTGCTGCCACATATGGTCTGGTGCTCCTGCCATCTATCTAGAGCTCCTTGATAAAATCCAAAGAAGAATCAGCAGTGTTGTTGGCTCTGATCTGGCATCTCAGCTTCAGTCAGTTTCCTATCGCCATAGGGTTGCCTCCCTTTGCTTTTTCTATAAATACTTCCATGGTGGTTGTTCAGATGAGCTCTTTGCTATGGTGTGTGGCTCTTTGAATTTAAGTACAGTACTAGACTGGTGATGAGGTTTCATCAATTTACAGTTGATCCAGCTACATGTAACCGTAAATTCTATGTTAATAGTTTCTTTTCTCGCACTTTTCGCTTGTGGAACTCCATTCAGGCTCCATACTTACCAGCCAACTTTAATCTGCAAAAATTGAAATGCAATATCAATCACTATCTGCTATCCTCCTGATTACACTTTCTCTGTTCTTGCTCCTTAGCAATGTTTCTGTTTCTAACTCTTCCAGACCCAGTAAACCCTTGCATCTTTGTGGCTTTACTGTCTTGCTTGGGGTGTACTTGATTAAAAATTTAAAAAAAATTGCAAACCAAAATATTGGGAAAGGTATGAATTCATCTCTTCTCCCCCCGGACTGGGTCCTATTTCCTTAGGTGGCAAACGGTCTAGAAGGTCAACACTGAATTCAAAACCTGCAGAGAGTCATTTGGGGATCTTGTGGCATACGGTGGACCAGTTCTCTGTATTCTTCTCTTCCCAAAAATGTTGGTGGTTCAGTACAAGCCTTCACCAATATAATCAAATGTTATGTGTGGGAAGTCTAACTGTTGATTCTAAGAAGTGAACTGCTTGACCCTTATACATAGAAGATGATGGGAGAGTCCAGTGTGTGTGTTTGTGTGTGTGTGTGTGTGTTTGTGTGTGTGTGTGTGTGTGTGTGTGTGTATGTTTGTGTGTGTGTGTGTGTGTGTGTGTGTGTGTTTGTGTGTGTGTGTGTATGTTTGTGTGTGTATGTTTGTGTGTGTGTTTGTGTGTGTGTGTATGTTTGTGTGTGTATGTTTGTGTGTGTGTTTGTGTGTGTGTGTATGTTTGTTTGTGTGTGTGTGTATGTTTGTTTGTGTGTGTGTCTGTGTGTGTATGTTTGTGTGTGTGTGTGTGTGTGTTTGTGTGTGTGTTTGTGTGTGTGTTTGTGTGTGTGTGTGTTTGTGTGTGTATGTTTGTGTGTGTGTTTGTGTGTGTATGTTTGTGTGTGTGTATGTTTGTTTGTGTGTGTGTGTTTGTGTGTGTGTGTGTTTGTGTGTGTGTGTCTGTGTGTGTGATTGTGTGTGTGTGTGTGTGTGTGTGTGTGTGTGTGTGTGTGTGTGTGTGTGTGTGGGTGTTTGTGTGTGTGTGTGTGTATTTCAGCAGTGATGATTCTTTCAAAAATGTCTGGTTGAATAATATCAACAAACTCTTGTCTATCAAATTTTTTATTTACTTATTTCAAATGTTTCTGCATTGCCCCATATTCGTTTTCAAGGATTGAATTTTCTTTATGTTTACCTAACTGTTTTTGGTTAATTCCAGCATCCTCATATTTGCTGAAACTAATTTCAAGTCACAGAATGTGAAATCATTAAAAAAAAATGTAATAATTCCAATTTGACCATTTAAATGGTATACCCAAGAAAAAAAAAAATTTAAATTAAAAATCAATATGAACTTTGGTAAATTTATTGATTATGTAAAACAATTAATTTGGAAATTATTCACTAATATTCAACCAAATATATATATATATATATATATATATATATATATTTGAAAAATTTAATAAAAGATTTTATAGACAGAACTTATCATTATTATTCAACCAAATATATGCCTATATCTATCTATCTATCTATCGATCTATATATATATATATATATATATATATATATATATATATATATATATAGGGTGACCCCAAAAAATGGGAATTTTTCAAGTGCGTATTGCCAGACATGAGCAAGTGGCAACACTGTGAGACAGTGACCTTGAGCAAGTAAATATTTCACCATTTTAGTAACGAGAATAAAATTCACAGTATCCCAGCTGAGATGTTGCAGCAGTCAATGAGGAATCTCAACAGCAGATTTCAAGAATCCATTCGTACAGGAGGACGCCATCTACAGGACATCATTTTTTAAAAATGAAAATTCCATCGTTTCTTAAATGGCATGTTTTAAGGTTTCAATTACTATTAATTAAATATTTTTCTTCCATCACTCTTGGTTTTATTGGATTGTTAAAAAGTTCCCGTTTTTTGGGGTCACCCTGTATATGTATATATGTATATATATATATATATATATATATATGAAGAGATATAGTTTTAAGGTGTGCTATATTTATGGGACAAAGTACTCAATATCAGAGATAGAGTGTATGTAAATATAAAAATGAACACTGAAGTCAACACTCAGAGGCGACAGGCTGTTTCATGCTAGACACAATCGTCAGGTCACCTGACGATATCATCTAACATGAAACAGCCTGTCACCTCCGAGTGTTGACTTCAATGTTCACTTTTGTACATATATATATATATATATATATATATATATATATGTAAATATAAATATATATATATATATATATATATATATATATATATATATACTGCTACACAGTAGGGCAAGCAGATCCAGTTAGCACAATCAAGGAACAGAGTTTATCTGTTATATTTGCTTGATACTTATGAAATCAAAAGCTGGTCACAAGAGTCATCTTAGGGGCCATGGATGCAGAAACTAACTGAAAGCCATTAAACTTGATGTCAGGTGTGATGAGGCAGCTCTTATCTGAGGAAGATGTTGCAATCACCATATATATATATATGCTGAACAATCTCCTCACAGATGAAGAAGAGATTTGAAGCAACAGAAATGTGAGTCTACAATATGGGTAAATAGCATGATAGACTGGGTTAAATAGCTTTGGCTGGTAACCAATCTAGGAGAAGGAAAACTCTGAACTCATGACATGTTCTTAAATATCTTTGTTAAATTGAGATTTTCATATGGATGCCATGCATGATACCAAATTCATTCAGAAACAACCACTTTCTCAGGTAAATGATTAAAAATTAAATGAAACTTGTAGGTCTCAGAGAAGAATATCATTCTTTGGACCTTGTGGATTGATGCTACAGAATCCCAAACAAAGACCAGTACTAAATAACAGAAACCACATCACTTGAAATCTTTCAACAGTGGCAACAGCTAAGATGGATAGAATATGTAACTCGATAAGAAAAGAATGATATAATCAAGATGTTTCCATTCCACACTACTTCAAACAAAAGGTTAGGAAGAAAACCCTATCAATATTGGAAAGAGTGGTAACAGTTAGTGAAATTAAGAAACCTATTTTCTTGAAAAATTGTTTTTGATAGACTTTATAAATTTCAACCAAAAGTAGAAATGGCTTCTTGGTCTATAAATGCTGAATGTTTCCTTATAAGGAAATGTCTAATATTACCATTACCATTACTATATAAGTTGAAATATAAGTTTAACACATCTAAATTGCTTTATATTTATTGCTTGAGTTGAGGTGCCTAAAAGAAACATTTGAATAACATTAATTATTGAGCTTGTGTCAGATTCTCATAGTTAATTAAGTGCCCTATATGATACATAATATCAGGTCTCTTTTGATTCATGACTGAAGAGGCAGAAGATTTTCCTGCAGTAGGTTGCCATTTCTTTCTGCAGTAGACTGGTTGCCACCCAAAGGATATAGGGCCCAGTTTGTCCAGCTATTCAAACCATAGCTGGGTGTGGGAAGAAGGGATGGATTTATACTTTTCCCATGGTTATTTGTGCATAAGTGAATGTAACAAACTCGACTGGAATTTGTACTCAGCTATACGATTTTGCATACCAAGATGATATCCATTGTCCCACAATGCAAATCTATAAGTACATAATATCAATCATACATTTTTGTCCATGACCAGAGATCTATCTATGGCAATTGTTGTACTTATTTAAACATCTGATACACTGTCAAAGTGCAAAATAGACCAACTAGTTCTAAAATACAAGTTAAGACCACTAACATATATAATACTTTACAGTACTTCAATAGGACTGACTTATAGTAATATCATGTCAGCACACCAGTTCTTGTATAATCACCAAAGTTAAGCAATGCCAAGCTTGTACCTAGATGGGTGACCACTTGGGAATAACTGGTGCTGGAAGCTTGGATGTGCAGGTGGTGTAATGGATAAGGACTTGGAAGTAGAAATTGGAGGGCCGAGTTTCAATTCGATTTGGGTTTGTGATATTGACTTTCATGCAAATACTCTTGGGAAATATATACCTCTTCCTCAACACCAGCTTCTTCTATGTGCTGTGTCCCTTCAGGATATTGACAATCATATCTCTCCATTATTTCCTCTCCTTTGTAGCTCTTAATAAACTTTGTCTTTTTGTTAACTGACTTAAACCTTGTTCCACCATTTATTTACTCAAGCTTGTTAGGTAGGTTATGCGTTGTTTTCTTCTATCCCCTTACCTTCAATCTACACTGTGAGTATCAAATTTTCCGAGCTCTCTTTCCTCATTACGTGCCCTATGTATCTCTTTCTGATGTTAAGTATAAGTGTCCTTTTCGTTTCCATTTTCTCTAAAACCCTGTTGTTGCTCACATGTTTGGTCCATTGTATTCTCATCATCCTTCTGTAGAACCCCATTTTTGTTGCCTCAAGTCTTTTCTTCATCTGTGAGGAGACTATCTAGAATTCATTATTAATAAAATAATAATAGTAAAAGGCTTATTGTACAAAGGAACTATCATATGATGGAATAAAACTAGTAAGAAAATAATAATAGTAAAAAGGCTTAGTTTTAAAAGCAACAAGAATAAAATGGAATAAAACTAATACTAAAATAACAATATTAAAAGGATTAGTCAAAAAAGCAACAACTAGTAGTTTTTTCTAAAACTTTCTGGAATTAATAAATAGTAAACACTTCAAATGAATCAGTAGACAAATCAGTTAAAACCAAACTATAGGAAATAAGAAAATTGAACACAGAATAAGCTGCTCTCGGGATAGTTTCACCAAATACCTCAAGATGCTACAGAACCAAAATATTAGCCTTAGAAGTGTGCCTTCAGTAAAACATTATTCTTTCTTCTTTTTTTTATGTGCCACGTCCTTTCAGGATGTAGGCGATCATGGCTCTCCACCTCCTCCCTCTATCCCTTGCAGATTTCAGCAAGTTCCTTCTCTCTGCTTCCTCCCCCAAACCACGTTCTATCATCCACCAGGTATGTCACATGCTGCTTCCCGTTGTCTCACTTTCCCTCTATTTGACCTGTCAGTATCAGATTCTCCAGGCCCTCCTTCTTCAGTATGTGTCCCAGAAACTTCAGCTGTCTCTTTCTGATGTTAAGTATAAGCCTTCTCCTTGTTTGCAACCTTTCTAGGACCTCATTGTTGCTCAACACTCAATAGCTAATAACTCAAAATATTATTATTTCCCCACAATTCTTACAATCTAAAAATATATTCTGGCTTTAAATAACCTGCAAAAGGTTGATAAACCATAAACAACAAACCAATCAATCAATCAAAAACAAGAAGATTATCTTCTATTTGTTATATTTTATTTAAAGGGAAATTAAATTTTG
Organism: Acanthosepion esculentum; assembly: GCA_964036315.1. NCBI lineage: Eukaryota > Metazoa > Mollusca > Cephalopoda > Sepiida > Sepiidae > Acanthosepion > Acanthosepion esculentum. Next base: position 116,369,548 of record OZ038479.1, read on the forward strand.
ACAATATAGTGGCATCACATAAGCATATTCTTCTACAAAATTATGTCAACACAATTATCACAAAAAAAACAAATCTTTTAAAGTACATGACCTCAGACTATATGAAAACATGATTTATTTGTCCTTTAAATTTTTAATTGATAAATAAAAATGATATAAGACAATCTTTTAACATACTGTATTTCATGTAGGTTGTATGGTTGTGTGTATTTTAGGTGATGCCATGTGCTCATATTTGTAAGCAATTAAAGAAGAAGCATACAAAACTTGAGTTTCTCATACAGATGTTTATCCTTTTCATGATGACTGTAGTGAAACAAAGTTCTCTTTGTCTCTTGGTTATGTCCATTCTCTTTCTGGTCCAGAAAGTTAGGGTAGGCAAGTATAAGTATTGTATTAATGGCCGAGCTCAAGTCAGCCTTGTGCAGAGTTGGAACAGCCAAAAGAATTTATACTGACTTTATTTCTGGGAAATTTAAACATGGTTTTGAGATGTCCATTTTTTTCCTTGGCCCAGAATTTGGGCTAAGTCAGTATAAGCATTGTTACTATGGTCGCACTCAAGTCAGCCTTGTGCTGAGTTGGAACAACCAAAGTGAAAGCTTGACTTACTTCAAATGTTGAGGTTTTGGGGAAGAGGGAAAGTGGGAAAAGATTTCAGTTGACAGTGGAGCAGGGAAAATAACATTCCCCAGTGGGAAAATAATTAGCACATGTTTCACATCTTGGAGCAAGAAGGAGATAGTGAATTAGGCAGGAAATGTTTGCCATTTTTATAGGCTTAAACAATGACACCTAATGATGTTTTCTGAAAACAAGTGGGGCAATCATATTTCTAGTTTGTTTACTCTTAGCATCATGGGAATCTTTTTTTTACAATTCATTTATTATTATTTAATTTATTGATTTTATTTCATTTTCCTACATGTATGGTAAGACATGACAAGTGTATGACACACCCTATAATTAGGTAGATATTTTGGGGGAAAAAATATACAATAATCCTTTACTGTTTCAATATCAATAAAATAGTATTTAACAAGAAAATATAATATTGGTACAAGAAGATATATTTTAATTAGTTATTTATATATTAACAACAATAATGAATATATGTTGTCTGACAAGTTGGTTCACTGTGTCCTGCTAGACAATTTTTCTCACCAGAATCTGTCTTACATATTTATAAGTCTACCATTCACCCATACATTGAATATTGCTGCCACATTTGGTGTGGTGTTTCTGCTATGTATTTAGGGCTTCTTGATAAAATCTGAAGAAGAATCTGCAATATTACTGGTCTTGACCTGGCATCTCGGCATCACTGACTTTCCCACCAATATAATTTAGCTTTCCTGTGACTTTTTCTATAAATATTTTCATGGTAATTGCTCTGATGAGTTTTCCACTTTTCATATTGTAAATACTCATTGGGGTTAGTGTTTAGAATTGTTATTTTATTCCCCTCCTCCCACAGACACTGAATTGTAAATATGGGGACTAGTTAGTATTTTCATAGAGACAGTGAGGTATTATGGTAGTTGTAGTAAGAAAGGTACGTATGAATGTGTTGTTTTGGTGTAAGGAATATTGTTTGTACGATTGGGTCAGTGTTTGCGGCTAGCTAAGTTATAGTTAAGACAGAAGAAGACTGTCCTTTCCCGAATCCCCCCTTCGGCCTTGTGCCACATTTCTGTAATTTATACAGAATAAATATCGCTTTCCACTTTGGCACCTAGATATTATGAGTTTAGACTGGTGGCAAAATATCATCATTTTATAGTTGAAATGGCTAAGATGCAACTGCAAGTTCTATGCTAACAGTTTTTTCTCTTGCACTTCTCCCTTGTGGGACTCTCTTCTGGTTTCTTGCTTTCTAGTCAACTTTGATCATCAAAAATTTAAATGCCATATCAACCGTTATCTTTTGTCTTCTTAATTCCTGTTCTTTTATTGTTCTCTCTTTCTTTGATAATGTTTTCTTTTTCTCATATTCACTCACACTCAGTAACTCCTTGTGTCTTAGTGGCTTTATTGCCTTGCTTGGGGTGAAATTTTAAAGAAGCAAAAGAAAGATGCACATATTGTAAGATGACAAGTGGAAGCAAGGTACTGAGGAAGATGCCAGTTTATCCCAAAACCGTATCTTCCTTTTTTTCAGTGTTGCAAATCAATCAATCACTAGTTTTAACCCATGAAAATTTCACGATTTTCCTATTTTAATTTTCTGATGAATCTTAATTCTTAAGTTAATTATTAACTAAACTCATGCCAAGTTCAACAACAACAAAATATGTATAGAAATTCCCCTCTCACATTGTTAAATATTTGAGCTAAACAACTTTAACAAAATATTGCAATGGCAATCATAAATATGAATGCTGGTCATTATTTTAAGAAGTAAGGAGGTACAAATGAAAAGATCTGGAATTGGAAACTTTTTCCATTTCACTGCAATTAACAGCCATTAAACACTTCTATCTCGACTTCTTTATTTCTTTCATTTTCTCACTGAGTGTAGTGTTTTACCCCTCTTTCCACGCAGTCAAAATGGAATAGAATTATATAAATATTATACTAAAACTTATTTGTTCAGTGGAGTCATGGCACATCCATAATGATGCCCATGGAATGTGCCCTACTTGCCTATTCCACTGTCCATGTTTTCTGGTCAATAGAGGTTGCAATGCAGATTTTCTTCTTGTCTAAAAAAAAAGGTCTAACACATTATACCATTATTAAAAATTATTATTTTTTATATCAGTTTGTGACAATCATAACTCCTAACACACTTTTATATGAATATATTCATACATCTATAGTCATACATCTATAACATTAATAAAAGCAAATGGTCTGTGGCCAGAAACACCAATAACAACTGACCCAAAATGTAGCAGTTGGGTATAGATTTTGAATCAAAGAAAAGTGTAATTTTGTTCAGCATTTGATATCCTCAGGGATGAGACAAGGAAATGGTCAGTCAAAGAGGCAGACTGGGAAAGGATGACAGCTATGATAAAGTATTGAGAAACAGGCAATGAGGTCAGAGTTTTCCGAGCTTCTTGCTATCCTCCCAGAATGCTAATCATGGTTGAATATACTAATTAAGGTCCAGGGATCAAAACGTGCAGCTGAAATCGGTATTGGTGTGAGAGAGAGAGAACAGTGTGCTTGCCAAGTTGAGTTTTTTTTTCTCTCTATCCCTTATTGTGTGTTTATATAAGATTATGGGTTTCACCTCATATTATGATAGGTCAGAAAAAAAAAGAAATTTATTTCCTCTTTTACAGTATTAACTGAAATGTTATCACTCAAAATTTTGGAGAGTTCATTTTAGAAATAGTGTGGACAAAGGCAAAATTTTTATTTCTTAATCATTATGGTCATGGTAAATGTGATATTAGCTGTTTCCTTATAAGGAAACATTCTGCATTCATGTATTTGGTTCATAAAGTAGAGTAAAGCCTACCTTATCTTCTTGTTTGGTTGAACAAAATCTGTGTTGGTTGCATGGTTACGTATCTGCTTACTTTAAGTCATGCTCACAGAATATTTTTTGCTTTATAAACAGTTTGTGCTCACAGGAAGAATTAATGTTGGTTGAAATTAATAAAATCTTTCACTTAAAGCAGTTTCTTTATAAGGAAACATTCGGTATTCAATGACCAAACATTTAGCATTACAGTCAGTCTAAATATATAAAATCTTTCTCTTAGTATGGATAGAGATTTCTTTCTTAACTTATTTTTAACAAATAGGCTCTTTTGCCAGTCCCAGTAAAATAGACACCAAAGTTATTTCCCTGGTAAATATAAATAGCATTTGAGAACTAAGACTATATATATATATATATATATATATATATATATATATATATTATATATATTGTCATCCACAGACAGACTGTTTTGCTGTATCACAGTTCATCAGTGTGGCTAGACATCCAGTTGCCCCTAGCTAGGATCGAAACCCGACAGAATTGGCGTCTGTCGGGGATTCTACCACTAAGCCATCAGTGCACGGTGGGGATGAAGGTGAATTTGAGCATATTTATTTTTAGATAAACACACAGTGACTGAGAGAGCTCGATTTGATTTGCTGAAGAGTCTTGCATTATTAGCCGTAATAGTTACTGTTTACAAACCCACACTTCCTCCCAGAGCTGGCCAATCATTTTCAAGGATCTATTAGGGCAGCTAGCCAATCCCTATTGCAGATGCTCGCTCAGGCACATTTGTGTTTGCTCAAAACCCACAGAGCCAACCTGTGGTTTATACTGCAACTATGCTGATCAGACCTTAGTTACAGTTTCTGGAAGAGATTGTGTTATCTAGCATGATCAACAATTTGAACAGGGCCAGCACACTCATGCCCTCGTCCATGATGACTTGTGGCTTTGTGTTAGCACAGCTATCAATAGCCCCCACATGCTGGGATCATCCTCCTCCAGACCAAGAACACCAGGAAGACTCCTTTCTGACAAATTGACCATGGTGAGATTTGAACCCAGGTCTCATGGTCAGAAAGCGAACTTTTTTAACCACTTGGCCATGTGCCTATATATATATATTTTTTTTTTTCTATAGTTCACTGCTACCAGCAAACAGAAATATTTTTTCTCCTGATGATGGCCATGGTGGTCAAAACTAGTCGAGGAATCTAAATGAAATAATAATAATAAAAACGAAAGAATATTAATCTACAACCCAGTGTGTCTGAAGATTTTAATTTTTTAATTATTTTTATTGTTCAAAATATATATATATATAATATATATATATATATATATATATATATATATATATTTTAAATTTGTGTATTTAGGCAGCAATCCTTTCATGCACATTTCATTGAATACAACAGATAAGGTGCTTTTATTTAGTTTTTTATACAATTTCTCATGTGATCCAATTATTTTTTTCTTTTCAGATGATAAATTATATAAAAACTGTCTGAATGTTCTTTTTATCCAAGCGCTTTCTGCTATACATCTAGCCATTTTCAAGGAATAAATATTTTAACTGTTAAATAAGAAAAAGTTTGTTGCATGTATATATTTGTATAATGTTTTCATTTTTCAAAACACTGTCAAGATAATGTGTCCTGTTCATAGTTAATATTATTAAATGTTGTTTTTTTGTTTTTATTAATAAGGTTTCCATTATTATTATTATTATTTATTCATAAAACAATAAACAATATTCATTCAGTATAGCCATGGATCTCAGTGTTTGAGATACTTTCAGTTTATTTGCTGAAAACTGAAAAGTTGCCAATCCAATAACTATGTGCAGTCGTGTTAAAGAGACAGTAGAGTAATTTTTACAGCTCAAAAGAGAATGCTGAATCACCAGTTCAATCCTGACATCAAGTACTATGAGCTGTGGTATTTTTTGTGCACATGGTGGCAGAAGATACATAAGTAAATCCCAAGGCCAGTGACCAAACCAATGTACATTCAAGGTTGACTGCCTATACCAGCTGAAACTGAGACCCATTAAAGGAGCTTAGTCATCATACAATATGTTGGTGATCACAACCATGATGACTGAATAGTTAGCGTTACAGTCAGTTGAAATATATAAACTTTGCCGGTCCCGGTAAAATAAATGAACATGAAAAATAGCCACTTCCTATTTTTAAAGTAGTGTGGGAAGTCAACACGTTTATTATCTCGTTATTTTCCTTCAATAAGGTGTAGAAGCAGCTATCACATCATGTCACTACAGCATGAGGTTGGATCACCAGAGGGACACATCAGTGGTACAACCACATCTTGCCAGTGTACATTCTACACATCTGTTCCTGCCCTGTCATTACATACTTACAGTGAGAGTCAAGCAGTCAACTGTGCTGTTTGCTACTGAACTAGCTGCTAAATGTTAGACTATGCAGAACTACAAAACAGATCACTGGATGTTCAAGCCTCTAGCTGACAGCATTCTTTAACAGTCTCATCCTTAGAAGATGTCACCTAACTGCTAATGACAAATACAAGAGGGCATTCCGATTTGGACAGAAACTGACTTCCTTAACTTCAGTGTGTGGCCAAGACTTTGAGCAAAGACTTAAAGATGTGGGAAGCAGGAAAACAAGCTGCAGTTGTGTAAGTTGTGCATGCCAAATGACCATGACCTCAACATGATGTGCAATGCAGGACGTTTTGCTGGACTTGCAGAATGATCAGCAAACTCCTATCAATATAGAACCATCTTCAACCACAGAAGAACCAGAACTGCCTACAACTCCAGAGCCCTATGCAATTCCAGAACCATTTTCAGAACCCACTGATCCTAACTTGGACAATGCCCTTTTAGCCCCAAAGTTAAAGAAAAGAGGGAGACTAAAGGGGTCAAACAGTACTTTTATAAGACTTCCCAATAAAAAATCAAGAATTTATAAGCCAGCTTCATTCCTTAAGAAATCATTGAGTGACAGGGATCTACAGATACTTGTCTACTTTTTCAGTGATAATGATTGTCAGCACAGTGGTTGTGTGAGCTGTGTAGGCAGGACTTGTACAACATGGATTCTGGGGTCTGTTGGATTCTGTTGTTTTTGATGGTTGCACCTGAAGTGTATTGGCAAGAGAAACATGTTCAAGGGCAAGTTTGGGATTTGCAGATACTGTTATGTCTGAAGTACTTAAAATAGAGACTTCTATATTTTCTTTTAATAATTGATAGTGAATGAATTATTTTAACTTGTTTTTTAATAACTGATGGTGGGAAAGATTTAAAATTATCTTAACAATTGATGATAAAAATAAATGAACTTCTCTGTTAAATCTCTGTGTTATTTTTAACATTACCTGGCTTCATAATAATAAAAATATTTACTGGCAAAATAGCCTGGGGTATATTTTACCGAGACTGGTAAAATAAGCTTAAAAGCATGTTTGTCTATTTTACCAGGACTGGCAAAACGTTAAAGTAGTGTGGAAAATCAACATTGTGATTATATCATTATTTTCCCTTTCAGTTACATATGCTATCCATTTTAGTTGTTGCTGCTCTTGAAAGTCTTCAAGTGATTTGGTTTCTGTTATTTGGTCCAGTTCCTTCTTTGTGATTCTGTAGTGCCACTCTATGAGGTCTTACCAAGAGTATTCCTGTTCAAGTGCCATATGTTTAATTCACTTAAAGCCATTTTTAATCTTTGATCTGAGAAAAAGGTTATATATAGCTGATAGTTTAGACATATCTGAATGAATTAGACATTATGCATGGCATCCATATAAGAGTCTAGATCTGATGGGGCATTTTAAGAACATGACTCAAATTATTAGCTCAATATTTTGGTTTTGCAACATCTTGTGGTGTTGGACAAAACTACCCCGAGTTCAGCTCATTCTATGTTCAATTTTCTTATTTTCTATAGTTTGGTTATAACTGATTTGTACACTGAGTCATTTGAAGTGTTTAGTATTTACTAATTCCACATCAAAACCATGATTTAGAGAAAATGGCAGCAAAAAGGACACTTATATTTAACATCAGAAAGAGATAGATGAAATGTATATGGCACATAATGAGGAAAGATGGCTTGGTAAATTTGACACTGACAGGATAGATTGAAGGTAAGAGAGACAGGAAAACAATGCATAACCTACCTAATTATCTTGTGTGAATAGCTGGCAGAACAGAGTTTAGAAGATATAGTAAAAAGATACAATTTTTAAAGAGTTACAAAGGATAGACAATTTTGTAGAGGCATGAGTGCCAATATCTTTAAGGAACATCACACAGAGAAAAAAAAGAAGAATTTTTATGATAGATTCAAGGTATGTGCATACTTTTAGATTATAGTTTCTGTTTTGGGAAGGTTTATCTTGAGTCCGTTTTCTTGAAAAACCTGTCAAATGATGTTGATTTGTTACAGGATGTATTTTAGCATTGACTATTTACATATAATATATTTTACAGTATTTACATTAGTCGGACTATTGTCCTCATCTTTGTCGCCATATTTGTCACAACGTTTTGACCGTTGTACGCTCCGGCCTTCTTCAGGTGGTTGGAATTTCGAACTGAACCCTTTATTTCGATCACTGGGGTAGACTGTTCTAGTTCCACGAGCCACAGTGGATAAAGGCGTTGGTTAGATACAGTGACAGACCCAAAGAGTGTGAGTTCAATACCCGGTTAAGGCAGTGGAGAACTTTCAGAGGGAAAATTACCAGGAGATAACTGATAACTGACATCCATCAAACATGGCTCGTGGAACTAGAACAGTCTACCCCAGTGATCGAAATAAAAGGTTCAGTTCGAAATTCCAACCACCTGACGAAGGCCAGAGCGTACAACGGCCGAAACGTTGTGACAAATATGGCGACAAAGATGAGGACAATAGTCCGACTAATGTAAATACTGTACATAATACCTCATCTCAGAAATATAGACAGAATATATTTTACATATACTATTATTTACATATGTAGCTTGAGTGGCAGAGGCAAAGAAAGAAGGTTTGAGGTTTCATCCTTTTTGAGTCAGGTTGCTGAAACATGTCATTAAAAATAAATATGGACGAGAAAGTGGTTGGTTCTTAAAGTAGAGTAAAGCATACCTTATCTTTTTGTTTGGTCGAGCAAAATCCATGTTGGTTGCATAGCTACATATCTGCTTACTTTACTTTGCTCACAAAATATTTTTAGCTTACATGCTTTATACCTTTCTAAACCATTTTTGATTAATTTGTGCTAACAGGAAATCAAGATGCGTTTGCTTGCAGAAGGCTAGTAGAAGCTAAACTAAAAATATTCATTTGATTGAAAGACAGACAAAAGTTTTGATTAAAGCTACTAATCTACATTATATAGAGTTCATTTTATTTTAACATCAGTCTACTTACAGGTACAGTACCTTAAATGTACCTTATGGGTGCAGTACCTTAAAATGATATAAACATTATAATTGAAAACACCTGTAATCTTTCAGGTGAACATAATTTTTAATGTTAAACAAAAAAAAAAAGAGTACTGAAATGTTATGTAATATCAGTCTTTATATATGTCAATAAATGCTGAACAGTCTCCTCACAGATGAAAAAGAGACTTGAAGCAATAGAAATGTGGCTCTACAGAAGGATGCTGAGAATACCATGGACTGAACATGTGTGCAACGACAAAGTTCTGGAGAAAGTGGAAACAAAAAGGACACTTATACTTAACACCAGGAAGAGAAAGTTGAATTTTCTATGGCACATAATGAGGAAAGAGGGCTTGGAACATTTGATACTCACAGGAAATATTGAATGTGTAAGGAGGCTAGAGGAAAACAGTCTGTAATCTACCTAATGAGCTTGTGTAAACAGATGGCAGAACAGGGTTTAGGAGAGGGAGCGAAAAGAAAAAATTACTGAGAGCTTCAAAGGAAAGAAAACTCTGGAGAGCCATGAGCCCACATAGAAGAAGATAATTATTTATTAAGGGGAAAATGTATAGAAAGTTTACTTCCATAATAAATTTATATTGAGAAAAAAAGAGGTGGGTAAATTTCACTAACATATGTCATGGATTCCTTAGGTTATAAGGTAGAAGACAAATTTTATGTTAAATTTCAGGGCCAGCATGTACTACCCCATCAGAAATAAATATTTGAAATTACACATAATGATGAAAGAGTGCTTGGAAACATTGAGACAGGATAGATTGAAGACAAGTCTGAAGGCTAGAACCTGGCATGTTTGTGTGTAATATGGCAACAATTCTAAATTGAACCTTTATTTGACTAATTTAGCTTTAGTACTGAAAATGTTTATTTTTTTATTGTGCATAGCTACAAGCAAGAGAGAAGATGGGATGTGTTTATTTTATTACCACATTGTATAAATGGATGGCAAAATAGGGTTTAGGAGAGATAACAAAAAAAAACAAATTTATGAAGAGCTAGAAAGGACAGGATGTTGTGGAGAGCCATGATCAACAATACATGTATTTCACCAGGGATACATACAGTTAGAGCTGTTCTTCTAGAATTGTTGCCAACCATGTTACTTTGTAACTGAGGGGAGAAGAGAAATTAATTTGTGCAAAAGTGAACGTAACAAACACATTTGGAATTTGAACTCGGCTTATCAATTTTCCATTCTGAGCCACTAACCATTAAGCTATCTATTCATTCAAGTAGATTAAACTATCCTATGTCATTTATACAGTTGAATGTGAAAAAATTTTAAATTATTAAAATAAATGAGTGTTACTTTTCTGTAAATAGGATGAAACAGTGTTCTAGTTTTTACTAACAGTTTCGATGTCTGTTTTTTTATCCTCCAAATGTTTGTATAATTCACCTGAAAACAGATATAAAAATACTGTAGTTGCTTTACTGACAGACAAACCTTACATTTGATGGCACAAAGTGAAAATAAAATTTGCTCTGTTCATTTTTGCTGACCACTTCTGTCATTTTCAATTCTGTCTTTTGGCTTTTGTCTAACCCTGCACATACATACATACACCCTCTACCTAAAAAAAAAAACAAAGAAAAAAAAAACTATTATATACACATGCAATTAAGCTGTTTACAGATGGACAGACAAAATTTTACTCCTTTGTATATGCTAGTGAAGGCCTAAGTGTTTTTCTTTAATTTTTTGTTTCTTCTTTTTGTTTAAATCTTTTCTATCTTTTTATTTTAGAGAACTGACTTTGCTTGATGGGTAAGGACATTAGAGGCATGATGGGAAATGCTTGCTCTCAAACATAATCATTAAGTCTCCAAACCTAATATTCTCGCATTTTTCCGTAGGAGATAATTTGATGTCTCTCTGCAACACTTTAGGTTTTTCTTCTTCCTTCATGAAATTTCAATGTACGGAAATTGCCAAATGCTTTTAAAGGATGCCGTTGCAGATGGAAAATGGAAACGACAGAAGCAAGACAAAATAGACAAATTAATAAGAAAAAGAAAGATAGGGAAAGAAACAAAACTGAAAGTAATGAAATAAAATGAACCAAAAAAAATGAAACACATAAAATAGGAATGCTTAATATGACTTGGTAAGATATTAGTTCTTGGCATGATGATTCTGGTAAATTATTCATTTCTTAATAGACATTCAAGATAGTGATTGATTTTAAGGATTAAGTTCTACCTCTTTTTCACATGGTTTCTTCCCTTGTTTTTTTCTTTTTCTTTGCTTTCTTTCTTTCTGCTATGCAGGTCCTTTTAACTTCTTTTTTTTTTAATTTTATAATTTGTATTCAAAATTACACATTCATAAGTAGACATAGAATATATTGATTTTATGTGGTGGTGAGTGTCGGCAGGACAAGAATGAGAAAGAGTGTGAAGGAGTGAATAAGTGGGAGAGAGAATGAGAGAGAGAAGGAGAGAGAGAGAGAAGGAGAGAGAGAGAGAGGGAAGGAGAGAGAGAGATAATGAGAGAGAGAGAGAGGGAGAGAGAATGAGAGAAGTTGACAGGGAGAGAGATAGCGAGAGAGAGAGGGAGCAAGAGAGAGAGAGAGCAAGAGAGAGTGAGAGAGAATGAGAGAAGGAGAGAGAGAGAGGGAAAGAGAGAGAATGAGAGAGATAATGAGAGAGAGAGGGAGAGTTTGAAAGAGGGAGAGATAGTGAGAGAAAATGTGAGACAGTGAGAGAGAAAGATAGAGACAGAAAGAATGAGAGAGAGAGAGCAAGAGAGAGAGAGGGAGAGAGAATGAGAGAAGTCGAGAAGGAGAGAGATAGTGAGAGAGAGAGCAAGAGAGTGGGAGAGAGAATGAGGGAGAGCAAGAGAGAAAGACAGAGACAGAAAGACAGAGAGAGAGTGAGAGAGAGAGAGAGTGAGAGAGAGAGAGAGAGAGAGAGAGAGAGAGAGAGAGAGAGAGGACAACTCCTCTCCGATAATTTGTTTCTTAGAAAGTTATAATCTAAGTTGTGTATAAACATGCAGATGTTTAGACATAACTTAGATTATAACTGACCTGGCATCTCAGATTCAGTCACTTTCCCACCTTTGTCACATAGCTTTCCTGTGCCTTTTCTGTAAATATTTTCAAGGTAACTGTTCTGATGAACTTTCCTCTATGGTACCTAGACTTTATAAATTTAAGTCTACTACTAGATCAGTGGCAAGGTCTCATCAATTTATATTTGAAATGACTAGATGTAAACCGTAAGTTCTATGCTAACAGTTTCTTCTATCACACTTCTCGCTTGTGGAACTTTCTTCTGGCTTCTTGCTTTCTAGTCAACTTTGATCTTCAAAAATTTAAAGGCAATCTCTTCTGTCTTCTTAATTCCTGTTTTTTTTAATTATTAATGTTTTTTTCTCATATTTTCTCACACTCAGTAACCTATTGCATCTTAGTGGCTTTATTGCCTTGCTTGGAGTGAAATGGTTAAAAAAATAATATAAAATAAAATAAAAAGAGGAAATGACTCAGCTTTGCAAACAGAGAAAGAACAGATCTGCTTCTAATTAAAAAGAAGAAAGAGAAACAAACTCTTAAAAAAATTAAATAAACAGTATGAAGGAGCAATACAAGAAAACAATAGAAAATGAACTATAGAAACATATAGATATTTATTTATAAACTAGCAGAAACGGAATAATATAAAAGGTGTGTGCTTTCATAAATTAGGAAGAAAGAAAAAGAAAGAAAAAAGAAAAAAAGAAAAAGAAAACTCTCTTTCAAAGGGAGTGTGTTCTGATGCCTTGGGAATAACATCAGCCACTCCTAGGAGCAGACATTGTACAAACAGCACACTTGGTAGGACGCCAGGCTTTTCTCTCTTGCACTCACAAATGGCACACACACATACCACACCACACACATGCATGCACGCATAGATCTACTTCACACTCATTATACAGAAAACGCACGCTTACACAAAGCCTAAATGCGGCCATACAAACACACACATACGTACACATATCTATTGATGTTGTCACACAACAGCAGCAGTTACAGCAGGACTCTACAACAGAGCACATTCACTCACCGCGGACTCCAGAGGATTTAACCACACAGGTTAGTTGCTTTTGAATCTTTTTCTCTCTTCTCGGTCTTGTAACATTTCTGTGCAACAGTAAGGACATAGGTAAAGTTAAATCCAATACTTTATTACTTACTGTTGTTTTCTATTTGTTTTTTGCTAAAAAAATAAGTAATAGTCATATTAATTGCAACACTTATAAATGTTTATTAATTTAATGAATGACTTTACTTTTTTTAATTATTACTATAATGTTTTTATCTACTACAGATATATTCTAAAAGATGTATTCTCAGTCTGGTACTGGTTCGTACTTATACTTTAACTTACCTGAAAGTGATATATAGCTGTTTTCATTTCTTTCTTTAATCTTTTTTTTTTTTGGTTTGTTTGTTTATTAGTTTGTTTGTTTGTTTGTTTGTTTCAGTAAATCTTTGACATTCTTTGTTTTTGGCTTGATGAAATTTGTATGATATTATTTATTTTTATTTAAGCTTAATTTTGCTTTTGAAAATTTGTTTTCTGCCTAGGCTAAGTACATCACTACCAAATTCAACAGTACCAAATACCTGGTCTAATATTTAAATCCTTCTCTTTTATGTATATATATATATATATTATAGTGAAAAGAAAAAATCTATAAAATAATTTCTTTTAAAAAATATGGAATTTAAAAGAATATGACTTGAAATTTAAAATAAAGTTATATACAATAGTATGCTAAAAAAATTTAATAGATTATTTTTAAGAGTTTTAAGTTTTTAAAAAAATGGTGACAACACCAATAGCTGACAGCTAATCTGTGGGTGTGTTCACCATGTATACAAAAATTGATGATGGAAAAATTATGTTAAATTAGTGTGTAAATAAAAGGAAACATATAATGATGTTACAACTAAAGAAAGTTATTAAAGTAAAGAAAAGAGATAATTTGAACATATACACACATGCACACATATACACACATATATATATATATATAAACATATGTATATTTACCTGGACACATATATGAAACTGGAATATTGATTCACTAATAAAAAGCTAAGTTAACACAATTTTTTTTCTGTTTAAAGAAAATAAATTATATGAATATTTTTTTCACTGAATTATTTTTAGTACAGGTACTTGCGAGAAAACTTCATTATTTTCTATCATATTCTTATTTATTTGATATTAAAGAATTTTTTCTTTTTCCAGAAAGTGTTCTTGTTAAATTACTGTGTATTGTCTGAATTTTTTCTCTGATTTGAAAAATGTTTGCATTCTTGCTAGTTTTGCATTGCTTCGAAGTACTGACAAAAAGAGTAACAGAAAAACAAATAAACTTGATTTTCCGAGGGTAATTAACAATGAGTTTAATTCAATATTTTGTAATTAATATTATATCAGCAGAAAAGTAAAGTGATTACCTGAAAGGTGTAATGATTGATAGATTATGGCAACTTTTACCGCATGCCAATGTGAAATCATTTGATTACTTATCTCTTTCTTTTTTCTCTGTTATTCTCCCTCTCGCTTTCTTTATTTCTTTCTTTCATTCTTTCTTTCTTTCTCCCCCCTCTCTCTCAATTCCATTGACTGAATAGCTTTGCTCACAAAAGTTTTATCAGACTATATGAACTCAGGTGAAAATGGGAGATATTTGTTGTTTTTTTTTTTTTCAAACAGTGAATATTACAAAAAGAGAGGTGTGCTTTTACATTTTTTTTATTTATCCAAGTAATTTGGCCTGACATGCACAGGAGAGCACCACACTTCTTTTACTTATGTATCTCTTTCTATATAATATATATATATATATATATATATATATATATATATATATATATATATATATATATATATATATATATATATATATATAATGGCAAAGATGAGTTACTGGAGGATAACATGTTTAAGGTAACCAGATTTTTGCAAATAAATTGTTCACTATTATCAAGTATTAATTGTGAGTAGATGAATAAAAAGCTTAAGTTGTCAAACTTTTTATTTATCTATTCACTATATATAAATATATATATATATATATATATATATATGTATATATATATATATATATATATATATATATATATATTATACATATTGTCTTTTTCTGCAGGTTAACTCTGAGAAATTTTTCATATATATATATATATATATATATATATATATGTATGTATGTGTGTGTGTGTGTGTGTGTGTGTGTGTGTGTATGTACAATTTCAGTGTAAAAATGCTTATATATAGATATATATATTTATTTGACATTGTGCTGAAAAATTCCTGACCTGACCTACTTCTCAAAAATCTGACCCAATGACAAAACATCACATTTAAGGGTCAAGCCATCTACACCATCTCACACACACACACACACACACACACACACACACACACACACACATATATATATATATATATATACAAAAAAAAAGTGAGACAATTTATTTTTATCAAGAAATCATGATTAATTACCTATACCTGAATACATACACATACATATGTAAGTAGGAACATGTATGCATTTTTAAAAAATATCTGACTATCTATATGAATGTTAGCTTCACCTTGTACAGGAGTATGAAACCACTAAAAAATATTTATATACATGTATTATATAAGTGTTGTGCATATTTCTTTTTTATCATTTCACCCCATGTAAGCCACTATGATGCAAGGGTTTACTGAGCGTGAAAGAATATAAGAAAAGGGAAATGATTATTAAGGAGTGAGAACGATAAAAGAAAAGGAATTAAGAAGTCAGTAGATAATGACTGACATTACATTTAAATTTTTGAAGATCAAATTTGACTGGAAAGCAAGGAGCTGGAAGAGAGTTCTTCAAGCGAGAAGGGCAATAGAAGAAATTGTTAGCATAGAAATTATGGTTACATCTAGCTATTCCAACTATAAAATGATGAGACTTTGCTGGCAATCTAGTACTGTGCTCAAATCCATAAGCTATATATATATATATATATATATATATATATATAAATATATACAAAATATTGCAATGTGAATTGTACCAAATCATTATTATTAGTAAGTGTATATATATATATATGTGTGTGTGTGTGTGCTTGTATATTATGTGTATATGTGTGTGTATACTTTATATGACTTTACTTTACCTGTAAGTGGTAGGATGAGTATGTAGAATATAGAATGACGAAATTTGATATATTTAGATGTATGGCCATACATACATAAATTTGAACATACATGCATGCATACATACATATACGCATACACACACACACATATATATATATATATATATATTTATGTATATATATATATATATATATATCTTAAAATATAGTTTTAAAGTTAAAGTGCTCAACATCAGGGATAGAGCGTATGTAAATATAAAAGTGGACATTGAAGTCAACACCCAGGAGCAAGAGTCTGTTTCATGCTAAACACAATTGTCAGACCATGACTGGCACATGACCTGACATATGCATTTAGCATGAAACAGACTGTCACCTCTGAGTGTTGACTTCAGTGTCCACTTTGATATATATATATATATATATATATATATATATATATATATATATATATAATATAGCATGGAAAAATGTTCCAAATTACTATTGGTAGTATATTTATATATATATATATATATATATATATATATATATATATATATATATATATATATATGTGTGTGTGTGTGTGTGTGTGTGTGCATAAATTGGGTTATTTCCAATTCACTTAACAGTTTCATATACTTTACTTCCCTGACATACCTTTGTAATTTTTTTTTATTTTTGTTTTACAGAAAAACAAATCTCTAAAAGCAATATTATTGTACATTAATTATTTTTCATTGTTACTTATTTACAATACTTAATTGATTTTTTTTCAAAAATATTTTATCTATGTGGGTTTGGCTTCATTTTTTTTTTGTTGTTTTTTTTTTCATTGTTTTTCTGTATTTCATGATAGACTTCTCTGTAAGATAATTCCTTACAGAAATATTTCAGTTACTTTTGAGATTGACCAATCATATTTGAGCTTGAAGCTTATCAGTTATTGCTCATGGAGGCTTGAAGTTTTCAATACATAAGCACACACACATACATAAACATATATCTCTGTGTTTATTATATATATGTAAACATACACATTAATAAACACACACACACACACACACATATATATATATATATTTATATAAGCTAGTGAAGCGGGCATTTTTTAAGGTGGACAAAAAGCTTAGTTGATTATTGTTTTTATTCAGTTATTGTATTTTTCTAAGATAAGGTTTCCCATATGAGATTTAAGAAGTAAAAAATGGAGGAAATATTGCTCAGCTGTTTTTTTGTTTTCCTTTATGTGTGTGTTTACATTTTTATTTTTATTTTTTCATTCTTTTTGTTTTTGAAGGCACAATTACCTACCCAGATGTTAATAATTTACTCATCGATTTTTGTTTGGGTGAGGAGTTGGGGGTGGAGATTGGGAGGAATTTTTTTCCTTGTTTCATGTATTTTCATTCTTTTGTAGATAATATTATTGTTTAGATCAGAAAACAAACCTATTTTCTTTTCTTTTTTTTTGTTTTGAGTAAAGTGATCACAGATGCAGCAAAAGTGGTTACAAGATATCAGTAACAGCGCTGACTTCATGTCACATGACTGGATAGCATTTACAATTTGATTGGCTGGAAATTTCTGTATCTCAACCACTTTGCTTTCCTTCAAGCACATGAATGAAAATGTCCCTAGAATCCTTCTTTTCTTTTAAATTCCACCATTATCTTATCACAGATATTTTGGCAAGAATCTGAGATTTCTTTGGATTTTCTGCTTCTGTATTCTAAATCATTCAAGTACTTTAGAAAGGAAGGAGATAAATAGGTTTTAGGGTTTGTTGTGTGTCCAGGCATCAAATCAAGTTCTACTGAATTATTTGCACATCTAGATACTCAAGAGAACGACATACAGAAAAATCAAAGCACTTTCGGAAATGCTTATCTGTAGACTCTCTAAATGTATGAATCTTATACAGACGCAGAATTTCTCTTGAGTACATACAGACAGGTAGGAACTACACACTTACACAGATACCAAGGAAATGCACATTCACTGAGTATGCATACACAGATTAGTACACAGCCACATACAATTGCATGTGTGAATCTATTCATATCAAGTGAAACATGCCAAATAGAGGATTAGTGCCTTGGTTCTATAGTCAAATTTTACTACTTGAGAGGAGGATTAGTTGCAAGAAAAAGAAACTGAAGTGGTCAGTCATATAGTTTTAAAATCTGTCATACTGTGTAAAAACTTACATGCATGCAAGTAAATATGTGAAAGCTATAATATATATATATATATATATATATATATATATATATATATATATATATATATATATATATATATATATATAGATAATATTAGTGGTCAGTATACATATATATATATATATGTATGTATATAAATAAATTTCCAAGAGGATAGAATCCAGGTAGAACTCAATGTCCAGGACAAAGTAATAATATAATAAAAAAGCTCAAACACTAACATTCCATGGTTATAATTTATTACATTGGATTCGTAATCACGATCTAATTCATCAGATCTACAATTTCAAATTATTATTATATTTTTATTATATATATATATATATATATATATATATGTATAGGCAGAAAAAATATATATACATATATATTTCTTATTATTATAAACATTATTTTTAGTGGCTACAAAAAGTCTCTAGCCCTATTTTTTATTTTCTTAATCAATGAAATGAATATCAACCGGCCTAGATTGACAGGGGTCAAACATTTATCCTCTTTTCCATAAGGGAAACCACTTTTATAGCTAATATCTGCCTTTACCATTTTAGCTACAGAAGCTGCATTGATAGAGCAAGGTTTGAATTATTTATTTAAGGAATGTACATTTCACTTTGGGATTGATTGATTGTTTAATGGCATATCAATTCCTTATGGGTCATTTAATGCCAAAATTTAATTTTCTTGGGTGCTTTGAAGTTATAAAAATATGATGTATGTTATTCTGCTTTCACAGTTAAATACATGGTAGATAACACTCAGCTTTTAAGCATATACATGTTTGTGTGAACATAATAACTAGAGACAGTGATTTGTGTATTTTATGTTGTAGTTTTTTTTTAAATTTATATTTTAGAATACAGTTTTATTTCTTTAAGAAATTATAGGATTAATATCATGAAAGAATTCTTTCATGTTGGTTATTTGCTTGATTTTGTTTAGTGGCATATCAACACCTCTATGGGTTATTTAATGCTGAAATCTAAATATTTTGAACACAATTTTATGGCTTCAATTAAATATATTTTGAATACAATTTTGTCCTTTCAATTACAAATAAAATGTAAGCTTGGTCATTTTTCTCCAACTTATATTGTTGGTAATTCTACTATAAAATGTATTATTGGTAATTTGACTATAAATATGTATTACTGGTAATTTCCTTATACAAAAATGCATTGTTGGTATTTTTACCGCAAAAATACACTTTCACACATTCATAGTATTTTGTTTTTGCTTGTGGGGTTAACTATTTGCCCATGGCTGGGACCCTAACAAGTGTTACCACCCTGAGTCAGGGTGGACTTGGGAACAACAGCAATTAAGAGGTGGTCCTACACTCCTCAAAACTTCTAATATCTCAATCGGAGGTCTTGGAGATGGATGTAGTTTGTCATCATACCCAGGACTATTATCACAATATGTTAGTGATGTGTTTCATCCTGGAAAGCAATTTTTTCAGACATATATATATATATATTTTTTTTTTTTAATCATTTCAGCCCTACTGAGTTACTGAGAGTGAAATAATTTGAAAAAAATAAAAACAAAAATATTAAGGAGAAAGAACAATAAAAGAATAGGAATTAAGAAGGCAAAAGATAACAACTAACACCGCATATAAATTTTTGAAGATCAAAGTTGACTGGAAAACAAGAGCGTTCCACAAGCATGAAATGCAAGTGAAGAAACTGTTAGCATAGAACTTACAGTTACATTGAGCAATTTCAAATATAACTGCCAATCCAGTACTGTGCTTAAATTCAGAAAGTTTAGGTACCAAAGAGAAAAGCTGATCAGAACATTTAACACAAAAATATTTATAGAAAACGTACAGTGAAGTAGTAGGAAAGTGACTGAAGCAGAGATGCCAGGTCAGGAATGATAACATTACAGATTCTTCTTTGGGTTTTATCAAGAATCTCTAAATACATGGCAGAAGCACCAGACCAAATCTGGCGGTAATATACAATGCATGGATGAATGGTAGACTTATAAATGTGTAAGATAGATTCTGACAATCTATTTTACACACATATATCTATGCATATATATATATATTTTACACACATATATCTATGCATATATATATATATATATATATAATAAACGACTTCTGGTAAATGACCACCATAATAGACTACCAACAATAAGCTATATAAACAAATTTTTACTACGTTAATAAAAAACACCGATCAAAATAAAAAATAAATAAATAAATATATAAGATAAAAAATAAAAATAAAATTAAAAAAAACAAGCAAAATAATTTGACATAAATAAATAAATAAACAAATAAGTGACTTCCGGTAAAAGTAACTGCCAAAATAGACTACCCACAATGCACCACTTACCCTTATATATAAATAGCCGAGAAAAATAACAGCACTAGTTGCCTGATGATTGCACTAGCATGAAACAGACTGTCGCCTCTAAGTGTTGACTTCTATGTTCACTTTTATATTTATATATATATATATATATATATATATATATATATATATAATATTCACATATAAGGAAAAATAAATTTCTAAACGGACAGCATGAGTAAGGACAAAAGGAAAACTTATCTTACAAATCTATCAATTGTCCTTGCATTGAATGCTGTTGCCATATATGGCCTGGTGCCCCCAATGTTCATCTCATGGTTCTCAACATCCAAAGAAATGAAATGTGATAGGTCCTGACTTGGCATCTCCAGCCACTTTTTCACAGTGGTAATGTGGCTTCTCTCTATCTTTTCTGCAAAACTTTTCATGGCAACTGCTCTGACAAGCAATTATAACTTGTGCTCGAACTGCATGAATTTAAGAGTGCTACTAGGTTGGCATCTCTGTCCCACCCTTTTACTCGCAAAACAGTTAAATGTAACCACCTCTTCTATTCCAACAGCTTCCACTCTTGCACTTCCTGACAGTGGAACTCCCTTCCTCTTACTTGCTTCCCTGATAACTATAATCTTCAAAACTTAATGTAATGTCAGTCAACATCTTCTGATGCCTTGATCTTGATCCCCATCCTTCTCTTTTTCCTTTACTCTTACTTTCACTCTCTGTAATCCCTTGCATGCTAGTGGCACTCCCACCTTGCTTGGGGTGAAATGCTTAAAAAAAATAAACTGACGTGCTTTGTCCTCTGATGGACTTTATAATGAGAGAAACATGTCAACTCAGATGTTTTACTTTTGTCTTTATATATATATACACATATATATATATATATATATATATATATATATATATATATATATATATATATATATAAATTAAATAGGTGGCCACTTGTATTCGAGGATACCCATCTACCAGGTTGGCTAGCCAATTCTTATTGCAGATGCTTGCTCAGGCTCAACATACTCAGAGCCCACCTGTGGTTTATACTGCCACTATGCTGAGTAGATCTTAGTTACAGTTTCTGGGAGAGAGCATGTTAACTAGCACGATCAACATATATCAACATATATATACACATATATATAAAATTATAAGAACATGAGAAAAATTAAATAAAAACTGCAGCACCTTGTCAGTCATTTTTGATGAAACTAGTATAAAAGAAGGATTACTACCCAAATACACAATTATATATATATATATATATATATGTAAAATGGGTGTAACAGCAAAATTGGCCAAATTGTGTAACAGCAAAATTGGCCGATTGTTAGATTAAGCTTTGAGCCATTTTAGCTTAGAAATGATTAAAGATATCTTACTGTAATTCTCTGAGGTTTTTATAATACTATTGAACACTACTTTGAACAATAAGAATGTATTTAGCTCTAAGTTGAAATGATGACCACTGTTCCTGTTGTAACCTCGTAATCCAGTCTTCCTCTCTACTGTTCCCTCTTTTTTAAACTTATTCACTGTTCTCTTGATGGTTCTTGAATGGACTTTGAAGATTGAATCCAGAGTATGAATGTTGGTACCATCACTGAAGGCCTGAATGATCCTTTTCCTCTCATCATTGCTCAGTTGGGAATGCATAGTAGGGCTGACACAAAACGATTTTAACCTGTTCTTTTTCTAGCTGTATGACTCAAAGGGTTTTTCACTGATTCTTACGATAAATGGTGTCAAGATGGCTAAACATCTTATCTGAAAACCTGAAAAAAGAAACTCAATTAGTTTTGTGGTTTTTTAGATATTAAATATTTTGTGGGATGGACAGTTATCCCATGCTGTTACACAATTTGGACAATTTTACTTTTTTGGTACATACGAGATGTAAAGAAAGAAAGAAAGAAAAAAAAAAGAGATAGATAGATAGATAGATAGATAGATAGATAGATAGATTCATATTTAGTATGCCAATTTTATTGTTTCTACAATAAAACTAATATTAAATAATCAATGTCAATAAAACTTTCAGGGTCTGATACTTATAGGAGCAATCTATAATGTGATTTTAAGTATGTCATAACTTTCTTTATTAAAAATAATCACACTAACTTGTTCCGTAGGGTGTCTGGTTTTATTATGTTAAACAAATAGATTTATAGATTAATCCAAAACATTGATGCAGAAACATATATTTGATTAAGACAAGGGAAAATTCTCTCTTCTTTTTCTTCTTCTTCTTCTTCTTCATCTTTTTCATGTATTGTGTCTCTTCAGAACATGGACAATCCTGGCACTTCATAATTTTCTGTCCTTTGTAGCTCTTAATAAATTTTGTCTTTTTGTCATCTCTCCTAATCCCTGTTCTGCCATCTATTTACTCAAGCTCACTAGATAGGGTTATGCCTTGATTTCTTCTGTCTCTCTTGCCTTCAATATTTCCTCTGAGTATCACATTTTCTAAGCTCTCTTTCCACATGTGCCCTAGAAATTTCAATTGTCTTTTTCAGATGTTAAGCGTAAGTAGCCTTTTTGTTTGCATTTTCTCTAAAACTTCACTATTGTACACATGTTCAGTCCATGGTATTCTCAGTATCTTTCTGTAAAACTATATTTCTGTTGCTTGAAGACTCTTCTTTATTTATCAGATTTTCCAGCATTTATTGCCATATTGAAGGGCTGATATCATATAACAGTCCAGTACTTTTTTCTTTGTTTCTAACAAAAATTGCCTATTGTTTAATAATTGTCTTAGCTTTTGAAAGACATCTTTCAATATTCCAATGCACCTTCAGATTTCATTGTTGCATCATCTGTTAAAACACTTCTTTGATATTTAAATTTTCTTACTTATTTGATGTTGTTTTCAATTCACACTTCACATCTTGAGTTTCTTTTGCTGACAGCCATACATTCTGCTTTCTTGCAATTGATGCTTAGTCCTTTCTTCTTGATTTCCTTTACTACCTTCTATATGAGTTCTTGTAGTTTCCTTTCTGTGTCTGCTATCAACACTGTATCATCTGCATATCTTATGTTGTCAAGATTGTACGTTTTAACATACCTAACATAGTTTAGTCCTTTCTTCTCGCTTTCCTTCACTACCTACTATATAAGTTCTTGTAGTTTCCTTTCTGTGTCTGCTATCAACACTGTATCATCTGCATATCTTATGTTGTCAAGATTGTACGTTTTAACATACCTAACATAGTTTAGTCCTTTCTTCTCGCTTTCCTTCACTACCTACTATATGAGTTCTTGTAGTTTCCTTTCTGTGTCTGCTATCAACACTGTATCATCTGCATATCTTATGTTGTCAAGATTGTACGTTTTAACATACCTAACATAGTTTAGTCCTTTCTACTCGCTTTCCTTCACTACCTACTGTAGGAGTTCTTGTAGTTTCCTTTCTGTGTCTGCTATCAACACTGTATCATCTGCATATTTTATGTTGTCAAGATTGTACATTTTAACATACCTAACATAGTTTAGTCCTTTCTACTCGCTTTCCTTCACTACCTACTGTAGGAGTTCTTGTAGTTTCCTTTTTGTGTCTGCTATCAACACTGTATCATCTGCATATTTTATGTTGTCAAGATTGTACATTTTAACATACCTAACATAGTTTAGTCCTTTCTACTCGCTTTCCTTCACTACCTACTGTAGGAGTTCTTGTAGTTTTCTTTTTGTGTCTGCTATCAACACTGTGTCATCTGCATATCTTGTGTTGTTAAGATTGTGGCCAGCAATAATAAATCCTGTTAGGACTTCTAATTCTCTCAAGGCTGAATAATTCTGGTAAAAAGACATATCTTTGTCTTACACCTCTTTCCAGTACAAGTATTGTTCTAATATCCTTGCCAAATAAATCAAGCCTAAATATATATATATATATGTATATATATGTACATATATATATATATTATATATATATATATATGTATATATATATATATATGTAAATATATATATATATGTAAATATATATATATATATGTACATATATATATATGTAAATATATATATATATATGTAAGCAAATGTGTGGATGTAGATCCGATGGTATGATGAAAATGTGGAAAAGACAAAGCAAAATCCGAATATGTGAGTTTACTGTTTTTTTATTTTGTTTTAGTTTTTGTTATTCTGTCGACGTCAGACGTTTCAGCTTTTCTGTTTCTGACTAGTCCTGTACATATCGTCTCTTCATCTAACTTAAATCTAATATAAATATGTCTCCATTAACCATGTCCTGAAGAAGGTCTATTTGACCGAAACGTCTGACATCAACAGAATAACAAAAACAAAAGCAAAATAAAAAAACAGTAAACTCACCTATTCGGATTTTGCTTTGTCTTTTCCACATTTTCATCATATATATATATATGTATGTAAATATATATATATATGTATGTAAATATATATATATATATGTAAACATATATATATATATATATATATATATATATATATATATATATATATATATATATGAAGAAATATAGTCTGAAGGTGTACTATATTTATGGGATAAAGTGCTCAATATCAGAGATAGAGCATGTGTAAATATAAAAGTGAACATTGAAGTCAACACTGAGAGGTGACAAGCTGTTTCATGCAAGACGCAATTGTCAGAGCCTGACGATTGTGTCTCACATCTACTTGGGTGGCTAACGAATTTCTGTTGCAGATGCCTGCTCTGACACATTTATGTTTGTTCAACACCTGAAGAGCCTGCCTGTAGTCTATACTGCAACTATGTTAAGTGAACCGTGAACCTTAGTTACAGTTTCTTGAGAGTGCATGTTATCTGGCATGATCAAAAGTCTGAACAAGGCCAGCACATTCATTAATATAATGACTTTGTGCTAGCACAACCATTGGCTGTGCCCAAGAAGTTCAGCCTATCTAATTTCACTTACAAGGCTTAGGCCAGACCCTGTTATGGTTTTCAGGTACTTTCCAAAGGTGCTGCATGCTAGAATTGCCTCCCACAGAATGATATCATCAAGAAATCACCTTACTGGCAAGTCAACCATGGTGAGATTCAAACCATGGACAGAAAGAGAATGTTCTAACTCGTCAGCTATGTGTCAATATAACATATATATATATATATATTTATTTATTTATTATAATTTTATCATATACACAAAACCATTTTACTCACAACAAAGATGCAACTTGGTTTCAGTGCATTCTTTGTTGTGAGTAAAATGGTTTTGTCTATATGATAAAATTATAATAAATAAATAATTATCGCTCTACTACCTGTATCAAGCTCTTTTTTGAATTAACGCTGTGAACGTTAGAATTTATATATTACTTTCGTTCTCATCGCATCGGATATATATATATATATATATATATATATATATATATATATATATATATGTATGTCTTTGTATTTTCTATTTGATTTAGTACTATATTTAGCATGCACATTTTTTCAGTACTTAACACAGCTCTGACAAAACTGAAAATGAAAAATACATTTAAACTTTTGTTTTTGTTTTTTATATTTTTTATTTTTTATTTACCCCCTTAAAAATCAAATGGAATTAAAACATTGTGAAATCTGTGAAAGCAATAGAGGGAGTATGCAACACCTTTTGTAACAGCCAGAACAGCCTTAATATTAATTATGTGCATTTGATTTCAAAATAAAGATGACTGGCACCATAAAACATTGGCTAATATAGTGTAATAAGATTTTTACATGCCCAGGGCAAAATTTCAGGAGAAATTCAGTGAAATTGTTGCTGTGTGTAGCAAACATATAATATGCAGGTAAATCATATCTGTGCATTCAAGGAAGGGCATATAAAACTTCTGCATGAGCCTTGTGTAGGGCATCCATATCCATCGACAACAGAAGACAACATTGCATATGTCAAAGGTTTGATTCAAGATTATTGTACAAATTTCATGATATGGCTATAGAACTTTATCTTCTAAAAACAAATAGAATATGACTGACTCTTTCAGGACATAGGTTATCATGACTCTCTATTGTTTCAGTTCTTTCATATATGTAAATTCCATGCAAAATTTTGAATGTTATATAATTTTTCTTATAACTTTATCAAAATAAGTTTATTGAGCTTTATATTTTGAAATTATATAATTTACCTTTATATCCTTATTTTTCCTTGATAAAATGTTCTATGAAGCTTTAAAATAAAAAGTTATTTCACATTTAGACTTTTTCTTAACATCGTTCTGATCTTTATGGTCGCTACTGTATATTTCCAAATTTACTAATCCAATGTGTTTGTTAGTCTACAAATTAAATATTGTGCAAATATTACTAGCATTACTAATGTACTTTTCTAGAGTGTTATCAAGATTAATACCCTTGTCTCATCCATGCATATGAGCATAAATATGTGCAATCACCCCACCCCCAATAATGTTGGGCCAAATGAATGGAGACACTCTGCAGCAATTGTGTAGCATCTCTTCCTGGGCAAATGTCATTTGATTAGTTTAGACAGATACCAATCTGAAGGGAACAGGAATGATTCCATGACTTGGAAGTGTCTATCATTAGCTCAAAATACCCCAGAATCTAGGCTCAGCAGTCAACAAAGAAATAGTTATCAACTGTGTTTGCGGATACAATAGATATGCTTTTAATGCACTTCATACAGCATGGTCAGATAGTTAACACCCTCAGGTGTTGTGAAACACTGGACAGAGATTGGAGGAAGATGTTCATTATAAGAGACCAGAGCATTTGTGTAAGGGTGTCAATCGGTGGCATAGCAATGCCATACCATGCATTTACAACCTAATAAAAGAATGGCTCTAACATTATGGATGGTGCATTTTATTTCCTCCTCAAAAGGATATTTTGTTAAGTACTTTCTATTATGTTTCTAGGCATTCACAAGTGAGTCCTTAATTATAAAAAAATATATAAAAATAAATCAGCAATTCAAGGAAAATAACTCTTGTATAAGGGATGTGTGTTGTGGTGTAATGGATATCAGCTCAGAGTGAGAACTCGGTGAACCGAGTTCGAATCCCAGTCAAGTTTGTTATATTCACTTACACACAAATACCCTTGGGAAAGGCATGAATCCATCTATTCCTCCCCAGCTATGGGTTAAATAGCAGGACAGACTGGGTTCTTTAGCCTTGGTTGGCAACCACTCTACTGCAGTGCGTATAGCCCGTAACTGACTGATAATAACTGAATTCGACATATGAGGGTCAGACAGATCAGTTCCTAGAAACCGACACCGACACATGAGATTTGATTATAGTGGTGAAGTCTTTATGCAGGGCCATCCACACTTTTTGGAGGGACTTGGTGCAGCGAATGCCACAAGGTCCCCAAACGACCCTCCGCAGGTTTTGAATTCAGAGTTGTCCTTCTCCTAGACCAGTTGCCATCCAAGGCTATAGAACCCAGTCTGTCCTGTTATTTACCCATAGTTCAAGGGAGAAGAAGAGGATTCACACCTTTCCCAAGGGTATTAGCACGTAAGTGAATGTAATGGATTCGACTGGAATATATATATATATATATATATATATATATTTGAATTGGACATAGTCTGACAATTTATTTAAATTTAATTTAAATTAATTTATTTCGGAGAGCGAAAATTTTCTATGAAGATTTCTTGGACATTCAGGCCGGTAAATGTTATTTAATACTGTTTATTATAAAACAGAGCATTTGCTTAAATACTTGTATCTATAAAAAGAAAGTTAAATATATAAATTATATATATTATATATATATATATTATATATAAATTATATATATTATATATAAATTATATATATTATATATATATATATTACTCCAACCATTATATTTTAGTAGATACATGAATTTCAGTAGGTACATTGTGTTTTCTAAACAGTGTGAATTACATTTACAATTGCACATGCCTGTGCATTTGAGAACCTTAAAAAATTGCGCCTATCAGCAGGGATCATGTCTCTCTGCAGAGGAAACAACCATCTGATCCAGCATGACATAGACTGCTTGACTACACTAACCCTAAGAATAGTAAGAAAACTTTGAAGAGAGCATGCTGGAGAGCATGTTCTATTTATTAAAACATTCAAATTCACACGTCTGGATATGGAATTCACACTGTCTAAAAAAAAAGCAAGGCTTCTACTCAAACACATGTATCCACTAAAATATAACATTTGGTCTTCAACAAAATAATATCAGATTAAAAATAAAAACTGATAATTCTTTATATATATATATATATATGTATATATATATATATATATATATATATATATATGTATATATATATATATATATATATATATATATATATATATATATATATATGAAGAAATATAGTCTTAAAGTGTGCTATATTTATGGGATAAAGTGTTCAATATCAGAGATAGAGTGTGTGTAAATATAAAAGTGAACATAGAAGTAAACACTTAGAGGCGACAGTCTGTTTCATGCTAGATGCAATCGTCAGGCGAAGAGTGCTGTTATTTTTCTTGGCTATTATATATATATATATATATATATATATATATATATATATATATGCATGCTGTTATATATGTATATATATATATATATATATATATATATATGCATGCTGTTATATATGTATATATATATATATATATATATATATATATATATGCATGCTGTTATATATGTATATATATATATATATATATATATATATATATGCATGCTGTTATATATGTATATATATATATATATATATATATATATATATATATATATATACATATATAACAGCATGTATATATATGCTGTTATTTTTCTTGGCTATTTATATATATATATATATATATATATATATATTTTAATCATTTCATTCCAAGCAAGACGATTATGCTACTAAGATGCAAGGAGTTACTGGGAGAGAAAGAAAATAAAAAGACTTTAGCAAGGAGAAAGGACAATAAAAGAACATGTTTAAGGAAGACGAGAGATAACGATTGACACTGCATTTAAATTCATGAAGATTATAAGTAGCAGTGAAACAAGAAACTGCAAGAAAGTTGCACAGGTGAAAAGTGTGAAAAAAGAAACTATAAAATAAAACAGAAGTTTAAATCTACCTAGTTCAACAGTAAAATGTTGAGACCTAGTCACCAATCTAGTAGCATGCTTAAATTCATGCAGTTGTGGCACCTAGGAGGAAAGCTAATCAGAACAATTGCTGTGAAAATGTTTGTAGAAAAGACAGAGAGAAGCCACATCATGATGGTGGGAAAGTGACTGAAGTTGAAATGCCAAATCAGAATTGATTGCCTTATAAAGAAATAATGTTTTTTTTTTCATTTCCCCACAAGCAAAGTGGGAATGTTGCTACTATGCAGTGAGTTATAGGGAGTGAAAGTGAGAGTAAAGACTGAGTATAGGGCAGATTGAGGAAAGGACAAAAGATCAGAGGGATTCAAAAAGACAGAAGATGGCAGTTGATGTTGCATTTAAACTTTTGAAGATTGTAGTTATCAGAGAAGCAAGTAATCAGAAGGGGGTTTTCACAGGTGAGAAGCACAAGAAAAGAAACTGTTGGAGTAGAAATGGCAGTTACATTTAGCTATTTCAACAGTAAAAGAGTTGGACCTAGATGCCAATCTAGTAGCATGCTTAAATTAATATATTTGGGACACCAGGAAAAAAAGCTTGTCAGAACAGTTGCCATGAAAATATTTGTAGAAAAAACAGAGTGAAGCCATGTCATATTGGTGAGAAAGTGACTGAAGTCAAGATGCATGGTCAGGATCGATTACATTAAAGATTTTTCTTTGGAATTTGTCAAGAATCTTGAGAAGATTAGTAGAAGCACCTGACCAGATAAGGTATTCACTGCATGGACGAATGGTAGATTTGTAAATGTGCAAAATGGACTCTGATGAGAAAAATTTTCTGGCAAGACACAGTGACAATGTCAAATTAAAAATAAAATTCTGATAATTCCTCATATATATGTATATATATATATATATATATATATATATATATGTATGCACAGAGAAGCAAAAGGTTGTTATTTAAGTGCTTTTTTTATTTGTCAATAATTTGAAGATTGATTGACTGATTGAATTTTTACAGCCATACATTCAATCTTCTTACAATTTATAGTTAGTCCTTTCTTCCTGCTTTTCTTTAGTATCTTGTCTAGGAGTTCCTTCAGTTTTTGTCATTATTTTCTCTTTGAGTTACATGTGCAATCAATTTTAGCTGTTGCAGCTGTTGGTAGTCTTCAAGTGATGTGGTTTCTGTTATTTAGTACAGTATAAGCTTATGCACATGTTCTTCTTTACTTCTCCAGTAATGGCCACGGATCCACATTTGCCTTTCACAGATTGTGCCTATAATCTTTGGTGAATAACTATATAATTCTTTATTGAGTATATGTCCTCTTAATGTCTCTTTCAGTCTCTGTTTGACTTGCCATTAACACAAGCTCATTACATAGGTTACTTGCTGTTTCCATCTGCCTCCTTTTCCTTCAATATATCCTGTGAGTGTCAAACTCTCCAACCCTTCTTTCTTCATAATGCGTTCCAGAAATGTCAATTCTCTCTTTCTGATTCTAAGTACAAGTGTTGTTTTTGTTTCTGTGTTCTTTAAAATTTCCTTGTTGCTTACATGTCCATGATATTCTCAGCACCCTTGTTGTTTCAAATACCCACTTCACCCATGAAGAAAGAGTCCAGCATTCACTGCCAAATAGGAGGAGTGATGTTAAATTATAATCTGTTCTTTGTTTCTAACAAAATTTTCCTGCTTCTTAATACTTTGTTTATCTTTTGGAAAGCATCTTTCACTATTTCAATGCTCCTTTGGTTTCTGAGTCACATTCTTGCTAACAAAAGTAAATTCTATCTTACAATTTATAGTTAGTCCTTTCTTCCTGCCCTCATTTAGTATCCATTCAATTTTTTGTTTTGGTTACCGATCAATGCAGTGTCAGCTGCATATCTTATGTCAAGATAGTTTTTACAAATAACAAGTCCTGATAGAAGTTCTAGTTCTCTTAAGAGTACCTCATTGTAAATTCTTGTCTTACACTCCTTTCTATTTTGTTGTGTACTTTCTTAATTCCTTTCTTTCAGGCAGCTTGTTTGCAGTAAATGTTTCAGATTATTCTAATATCTTTCCCACTTAAATCAAGTTTTCAAAGCACTTCAATTGATTGATTTACTTTCTATGACTTATCAACATTTTGCAGGTTATTTAAAGCATGAAAATATTTTTAAATTGTAAGATTTTTTGGTAGATAATAATGATTTACTGATACAAATTCTACTAATTAACCCATATACAGGGAGAAAAGAGGTGGATTCATACCTTTCTCAAGGATATTTGTACATGAATATAAAGTGAATATAACAAACACCACTTTGACTCCCCAATTTCCAATTCCAAGAATTTATCCATTACATTATCCGAGATTGCCAAGCAGCCACCCATTTAGGTACTGACCTGGCTCAATGTCTTTTTTAGAAATTCTTGATAAAATTCAAAGAAGAATCAGCAATATTATTGGTCCTGAACTGGCATCTTGGCTTCAGTTACATTTCCACCATTGTAATGTAGGTTCCCTGTGTCTTTTCTATAAATACTTTAATGGTATTTGTTTGAATAAACTTTTCACTATGGTACTTAGACTTTATGAATTTAAGTATAGAACTAGATTTCAGCAATTCACAGTTGAATTGGCTAGATGTAACCATAAGTTCTTTGCTAATAGTTTCTTTTCTCACATTTCTTGCTTGTGAAAATCTCTTACGCCTCCGTGTTTTCTGTCCAACATTGATATTCAAAAATTAAAAATGCAATGTTAATTGTTAACTACTGTCTTCTTAATTACACTTCTATTATCCTTGTCCTTAATAATGGTTCTCTTTTTTATTATTTTTTCACACTCGGTAACCACTTGTATCTTAGTGGCTTTATTGTCTTGCATAGGGTGATATGATTTAGAAAGAAAAACATTCCCACCCACCATTTAAATATCTGTCTGGATGCCTGTATTTGATGCCAAAAGACTTCTTGATACTTACTTTGTTACATCATTTCAAGTAGAGTATGAACGGAGAAATACTGAGGTGTGTTATTTGTGGAAGTTTTTCATGAAATTTTACTAAAGAGTAATGAAAACAGACATAAGGTAAAATAAGCAAGATAGAAAGAAAGATAGAGAGGAGGAAAGACTTCATACCAAGCTCAAGGTTTTATAGGGGTGGGAGGGATGGTAAAGAATGTGGTTGGCCTTCATGGAAGGCTAGAGTAATAGTTAAAGATGAAACATCAAATGAGTTGTAAACTCTGCACTGATGAACCTCATTGAATTAACAAAAAACGTAAAAATTAAAGAATAGTTGCATTGGAGGCAATGAGTTCGTTCAAAAGATAACCATTTTAAAGCAGCAAAATTTGTATATAAAAATCTTTAGAAAAATCTTCTTTGAAACATGATTTGTAATTTCATTACAAATTCACATACTTGTGCTTATAATATATATATATATATATATATATATATATATGCAAAAGTCTACATGTATTTCAGTACAAGATGTTTCAGTGCATATAGGATGCAAAGGTTGTAGGTGTGCAAGCCTATTCAAAGATATATATATATATATATATATATATATATATATATATATTTAACTGTCTCACACACACACACACACACACACACACACACACACACATACACACACATATATATATATATAATATATATATATATATATATATATATATATATATATATATATATATATATATATATATATATATATATATATAATTATTTATTTAAAAATTATAACATAAATATGTTATAAAATCACTACAAAAATAGCCATTTTGTTTCAACACCTCCGGTTTAAAAGTTATAACATAAATATGTTATAAAATCACTACAAAAATATGTATATATATATATATATATATATATATATATATATATGTAAATTTTATACATGAATAACAATATTAGTAAAAAAATGTATCACAAAATGAAAAAAACATATGCCATAAAAATCTTTTTCCCTTTGTTTCCTCCATATATATATATATATATATATATATATATGTGTGTGTGTGTGTGTGTGTGTATGTGTGTGTACAGAAATTCTAAATGTTTGTGTGACCAACAGAAAACCTGCCAAAAGACCTCAAGTAAAAAAAGGCGAAGTCATAAAAAAAAATTAAAAAATGACCTTACACAAAAAATCAAACTAAAAAAGGAAAAGACCAAAATGCAAACACCTATCTCGCTAACCAGTAAATAACAGTGTTTAATGCCTAGGCTATCCAGACAGTGAAAAAAAATTCTTCACAGCATCAACTCTGTACACTACACAGCTTGTTGCTATTCAAGTTTCACACTTCCATGATCTTCAAGTGACTAGAATGCATATATATATATATATATATATATATATATATATATATATATGCACATACATATATATATATATATATATATATATATATACTAATTATTTATTTATAATTAATAGGAATATATAAAACGAAAGATTTAATTATTTAATTTAACATTATTATTTATTAATTTATGATACAAATATTGATGAGAAAATGGATGAACAGAAAATAAAATCTGGAAAAAAAATAAAAAAATAATAATTATAAAGTTAGTTTATAATGAGGAAAATTTATGGTCTAAATTAATAATAATTAATAATAATTAATAAAATAATTAATAATAAATAAATAGTAGCTGGTCGCTCTTATGCAAGTATGCCTGTCTTCAAACCAATCCCTGTTACAGATGTCTTTGTTCAACACCCACAGAGCCCAACTGTGGTTTATATTGCAACTGTGCTGAGCAGATCTTAGTTATAGTTTCTGGGAGAAAGTATATTTTCTGGTGTGATTAACAAGGCCAGTATGCTCAAACCTTCAGTCACAATGACTTGGTATATCATG
Organism: Acanthosepion esculentum; assembly: GCA_964036315.1. Lineage (NCBI taxonomy): Eukaryota > Metazoa > Mollusca > Cephalopoda > Sepiida > Sepiidae > Acanthosepion > Acanthosepion esculentum. The sequence goes on from OZ038479.1 coordinate 116,404,099, forward strand.
CTAACAGAACCATCAATGGCTCTCAAATAGTTCTGTCTACCTTATTTCACTCACAAGGCTTGTGGCAATCTGTTGTATGGTTTTGAGGCACTTTACAAAGGTGCTGCATGCTGAGATGGCCTCTCCAGGTAAATAACATTATAAAGTCACCTTCCTGAGAAATCGACCATGGTGAGATTCAAACCCATGTCCCAGGGACAGAAAGTGAATATTCTAACCACTCAGCCATGTGCTGATAAAAAATAATAGTATACAACACTAAAATATCCAGACTATATGATAATGGCAACGGTAATATTAGCCATTTCCCTAAAAGGAATCATTTGGCATTTGTTGACTGAGCAGCCAGAAATACTTTCAGGTTTCTCTAATGCTGTAGATGTTATCACACTTTAAAGTATTTATTCGGGTTTCCTTCCAAACCTTTTGTTTGAAGTAGTGTTGCATATCAACTTCCTCTTTGGTACCTGCACACGACTGCAACAGGGATTAGCTGATCACCCTAGCAGACAGGTGTGTTCAGAAAAGAGCAGCAGTCTAATTACATTATTACTAATACATACAAGGATGGATAAATTGTTGTCTAATTTAGACAAAAATGAAAATAACACTGACATCTCATTTTAACAATGTATATTTGGCCATGTTCATAATTGATATTATCGAAAGTTGTTAACACTTTCATTATTTTTAACCCTTTTTATGCATAATAAGCTCATTTCATGTTCATGAGTTCAATCCTTGGATATGGTAGTCACTCACCAATTGAAGAGGAATGAACAATAATTGATATCACAGGGAGAAAATATCACAATGATCAACAGATATCTCATATCAGCCAATCAATGGGCACCTGATGATGACCGGAATGCACTTGGTTGAAACATGTCTGTAATAACATCTATATCAACCAAGATGAGAACAACAGGTCATGAGTTCAATCCTTAGATCTGGTAGTGATGCAACAATTCAGCAGGAATGGATAACTGATATCATAGTATTTATGGAGGTTTCCTTGCAAACCTTTTATTTGAAGTAGTGTTGAATGTTAACGTCTTGATTATGTCATTACTTTCCTCTTTGATACCTGCACACGCCTGCTAAAGAGATTAGCTAGCCACCCTAGCAGACAGGTGTGTTCAGAAATGAGCAGCCATCTAATTACATTATTAGACACACACACACACACACATATATATACATATATATATATATATATATATATATATATATATATATATATATATATGTATAAAATATACATGTTAGGAGGCATGGTAGAGTAGTGGATTCAGAAAGACAAGTTTGAATTCCAGTTGAATCCATTACATTCACTGATGTGCTAATAGCCTTGGAATAGGTATGAATCCTCTTCTTCTCCCTCCAGTTATTTGTAAATAGCAGGACAAACTGGGTTCTATAGCCTTGGATGGCAACTGGTCTAGGAGAAAGACAACTCTGAATTCAAAACCTGCAGAGGGTAATTTGGGGAACTTGTGGCACGTAGTGTACCAGATCTTTCTATTCGGCCCTTCAAAAAGTGTGGTTGGTTCTGCATAAAAACCTTCACCACGAAATCAAATCATATGTGCTGGTATCTGGGCTGTCGGTTTCCTAGGAACTGAGCTACCTGACCCTCATTCGTCGAATATGACGGGAGAGTCCACGATATACATATTTGTCATAGATTTTCCTGAAAATGTTCTTTATATATAAACATTTATATAACATTTTCCCATACATATTTTCCCCACTCCAAAAGTATACATGAGATACATACACTTTGAAGTTTGACAATTATTACATATATATATATATATATATATATATATATATATATATATATATATATTATGGGCACATGTCCGAGTGGTTAGAACATTCGCTTTCTGACCATGAGACTCGAGTTTGAATCTCACCAGGGTCGATTTGTCAGAAAGGAAACTTCCTGATGTTGTCGGACTGGATCGGGGTCAATCCCAGTGTGGGGCACCTTTGGAAAGTGCCTGAAAACCATACAACAGGTTGACCCAAGCCTTGTGAGTGAAATTAGGTAGATGGAACCCTTGGGAGCTGTCAATAGCTGTGCTTGCATGAAGCCACAAGTCATCATAGCAAAGGGTGTGAGCATACTGGCCTTGTTCAAATTGTTGATCACACTAGATGACATGCTCTCTCCCAGAAACTGTAACTAAGGTCTGCTCAACATAGTTGCAGTATATACCACTCTGTGAGTGTTGAACAAACACAAATGTGTCTAAATGAGCGTCTGCAATAGCCAGGTATTATATATATATATATAAAACACGAACACAAATATGACAAGTGTTATTATATATATATAACACAACACAAAAACAAAAAAAACAAGGAATTGCTGAAACCATTAATTTTGAAAGACTTTCTTAGTTGAGTATTTCTAATACCTATTATATATATATATATATATATATATATATATATATATATATATAGAGAGAGAGAGAGAGAGAGAGAGAGAGAGAGAGAGAGAGAGAGGAGGCACGGTGGAGTAATGGATAATGGATTGGATTGAGGAATCGGAGAACCGAGTTCGAATTCCACTCGAATCCATTACATTCACTTACGTGCTAATACCCTTGGGAAAGGTGTGAATCCTCTTCTTCTCCCTCCAACTATGGGTAAATAGCAGGACAGACTGGGTTCTATAGACTTGGATGGCAACTGGTCTAGGAGAAGGACAACTCTGAATTCAAAATCTGCGGAGGGTCGTTTGGGGACCTTGTGGCACTCAGTGCACCAGGTCTCTGTATTCGGCCCTTCAAAAAGTGTGGATGGTCCTGCATGAAACCTTCACCACTATAATCAAATCTCATGTGTCGGCGTCAGACTCTCAGTTCCCAGGAACTGATCTGCTTGACCCTCATACGTCGAATTCGACGGGAGAGTCGATGATATATATATATATATATATATATAACGAAAATAAAAGACTAATATATATATATGTGTATATGTGTATATATATATATGTGTGTGTGTATATAATGAATTGTGTATTTGTGAGTATGCTTAAATAATGAACAATTTATTATTTATGCATACACACAAAATACACACACATATTTCTTTCTTTTGTTAATCTGATGAAGCTTAGTAAGGTTGAAATGTGTAATCTACTTTCACTGGAACTGTTTTCCATTTATCATTTGTTCTCTATATATAAGAACAAATGACAAATAGAAAACTGTTAATTTGTTTTAAAAAATGGTGATTAAAATTGTAAGAGTTACCATTTCTTTTCATGATTTATTATATTGCTTACTGGAATCATTGATAAAATATTGGCTAATTGCCAATCAATTCAAACTTTATAAAATGGTAGACAATAAGGATTTCCTTATAGTTGCTTAACATATTTTAATAATTTAGTAAATGTTTATATATATATAAATAAAATAGTTTTCATATTTATATCTTTATGAATTGGTAATTAATAAATATTGCATTGCATTAGTTTTAATTGTATTAATTTTTATAATGTTGTAAATATGAAACAATCTAATAGTGTTTAATAATTTTGTTCACTAAAAGGAATCATTTGGCGTTTGTTGACTGAGCAACATTAAAACACTTTACTTGATAAACATCAATTTTATTTGCTAATTTTCCACCATCTAAAAGTATATAATACAAATACAATTTGAACTGTGACAATTAAAAGCTTATATATATATATATATATATATATATATATATATATATATATATATATATATCCCTTCACCGTTGAAACTGTTAGATGTAGACGTTTCTTCTACTCCAATAGCTTCATGTCCCACACATCTCGCCTGTGGAACTCCCTTCCTTATTCCTGTTTCCCTGACAAATATAATCTCCAACTATTTAAGTGTAATGTCAATCGACATCTCCAGTTGCCTTGATCTATCCACTTCCCTTCTCCACATCCTTTCACCTTTCATTCCTATCTGCTCTCGCTCCAAATCTTCTGTAACCACCTTGCCTTGATCGATCCACTATCTTTCTCCACATCCTCTCCTTTACCACTCCTATCTGCTCTTCCTCCAAACCTTCTGTAACCCCTTGCGTGCTAGTGGCTTCCAGCCTTGCTTGGGGTGATAAGCTTAAAAAAAAAAAATATACATACATAATATATATATATATATATATATATATATATATATATACACACAATATATATACACACAATATATATATATATTTTTTTTAAAAGAAAAACAGACCACTTTAAGGCTCTATTGTAATAATTTATTTCACCAGAGCCCTTTTAAATATATATATATATATATATATCAGCTACATGCCTGATGAGTTGGTAAAACCATGAAACTTTAAGTTGCACTATGAATGTAGGTATATGTATATTTATTAATATATACTTCTTAGCTCTGTCTAACCACATTGAGCACCGTTTTGTTTACACGTTGTATTAAATATTTATTCACTTACCAGTGTATGCATGCTAATGCACATACATACAGTTGCTAATATCTAATTATTTGGTTTATATCCACATTTATATAACACAAACACAAAGAAGTACTGAAACCACTTAACAGAATGAGTTTTGAAAGACTTTCTTATTTGCTTTCATCATATATTTAGGTTTTATTACAATTCTGATCATTGCTTTTTAAAACAATTAGCATTGCTGAGGAGTGAAGTTAGTTAAAGTAATAGCAGTGTTAAGGGAAAAACCGTCTTTTTGACACTTTGTTTTTAGTGAGCACAAAGGTCCGAGTTTACTAACTACTTTATATCTCCTTCTATATATTCATACTGAAACTTATTTAATAAGAAAATTATAGACACGCACATACACAGAAAGTATAATAGTTCACTGATTATATCGTCATTTTTGCAAGCTAACACACAAACACACACATGTTTGTTAATTTACTCAGCACGATACACACATGACCACCACACACTGAGAAAGTTACAGGGATATAGTTATTCTTCAATGCATTCGTTTATTCCTCGTGAACTTTCCATTGTCCACTGCTGGCCCTTAGATTTTCCTTGTGGTGATGAGAGTCATACTGTTACTTATTGATTTGTTTATATGGTGGAACTGAGCCAGACGCACGTCCTGAATGTGTGTCTTCAGGTTTCAGGAGGAGAGGGTTCCTAGCCTCTGCACTGTAGTTGGCATGTATCCCTTCCTTGTTGTACAGATTTGCAAACCTATTGAACATGAACATTTTGTGGCTTCCGTGATTAGACTCATGTGTTTGTTTCCTGCTCAAACACTTTGGCTGATGTTCCACCCAACAAGCAAATGCTGCTTCTTCTTCTTCTTCTTCTTCTTCTTCTTCTTCTTCTTTTTTGATTTCTTCTTCTTCTTCTTCTTCTTCTTCTTCTTCTTCTTCTTCTTCTTCTTCTTCACTTTCTCCATCTTCATTTTCTTCTTCATTTTCTTCTTCACTTTCTTCCCTTTCTTTTTCACGTTCTTCTTCTTTTCTTTTTTCTTCTTCTTCTTTTCTTTTTTCTTCTTTTTCTTCTTCTTCATTTCTTCTCTTTTTCTTCTTCTTCACTTTCTTTTCAACGTTTTCTTCACTTTCTTTATCACTTTTGTCTTCACTTCTTTTTCTTCATTTCTTCTCTTCTTCTTCTTCTTCTTCTTCTTCTTCACAATCTCATTCATTTTCTTCTTCATTTTCTTCTTCTTAACATTCTTCTTTTTCTTTTTCATTTCCTCTTTTTTTCTTCTTCATTTCTTCTCTTCTTCTTCTTCACATTCTTCTTCGTTTTCTTCTTTTTTTCTTCTTCTTCATCACTTTCTTCTATTTAACTTTCTTCTTCTTCATCACCAAAACCACCATCACCACCATTATCAAAACCATCACCACCATCATCATCACTTTCTTCTTCTTCTTCTTCTTCTTCTTCTTCTTCTTCTTCTTCTTCTTCTTCTTCTTCTTCTTCTTCTTCTTCTAATGTCAGATGACTGGATGCTTTTCTGTGCTTTGTTCCATTTTGAATTTCAGATCATATGTCTGCACACATATGCAAATTACACACATTTTGTACACAGGTGTATGTGAAATCCTGAAAGGCCTATACACATCTCTGAAGACATACTTCACTTTACTATGTATATATAAATAAATATGTTGACATATACATACTTAATAGATATAGAAAACTTCAAAAGTAAGTACACACACACACACACACACAGATATATATATATATATATAGATAGATATATATACTTACACATTACACGCAGAAGCTATAATTTTGAGTAGAGTCATTATTCCAACAGTTGTTCAGACAACTGGAATTATTTTCTCATTTATTCTGCAACACAACATTCTTTTCTTCATGGTCTCCAATTTTGACACAAAGTCAACTAATATAGAACATCAGACAAGTATTTTTGTTACATATTCTTAAGTCAGGGGTCTTAATATTTAGGGTGATTTCTTTTCAATAATTAATACACAGATAGTTCTTTAATAAAAGATTTGGTTGAAAAATGATTTAAAGTAAAAAATTTAAGTAAAGAAATGTTTTTAGGTGCACAATCTAAGGTGTGGTTCTTAATAATTAGGGAGGCTGTAATTTTTCTCAATATGAAATAAAATGGTAGGTCAGAAAATCATTGAAAGGGCCAAACATTTAGAAAGTAAGTAAAGAAAAGTTTTTATTAATAAAAAAAAATAATCATTAGGTTTATCAAAGAATGGAATGTGGTACTTTGAGAGAGAATTGAAAAGAACAATGGAACTTTAGTTTTGAAAGAAAAACAATGGAACAGAATCTTTCAAAATGTATCATCAGAAAAGCATAAAAGTAAAAAATCTAACCAAATGTAATAATAATAAAATTTCTATCAATAAATGAAGATTAATGGATGCTTAATAAAATATGCAATGCAAATGAGGATTTTCTTTTCACTTGGCATGATCTTTTAAAAATTTTTCTTCATGGTCTAAAATTTTGGCACAAAATATACAACATCAGACAAGTATTTTTGTTACATATTCATAAGTGTCTAATATAAGGGGGATTTTTTCACTAAATAATAAACAGGAGCACTTAATAAAAGAAAGGTTGGAAAATCATGTAATGGGTAAAAAGTTTAGAATTTAAATAAGGAATTATATACATATATATATATATGTATGTATGTAGATAGATAGATAGATAGATAGATAGATATTAACAGATTGAGATAGCTATATAGATATGAAACTGAAATAGATATGAACAGATGGAGATAGATACATAGATAGATAGATATTAACAGATTGAGATAGCTATATAGATATGAAACTGAAATAGATATGAACAGATAGAGATAGATAGATAGATAGATAGATAGATAGATAGATAGATATTAACAGATTGAGATAGCTATATAGATATGAAACTGAAATAGATATGAACGGATGGAGATAGATAGATAGATAGATAGATATTAACAGATTGAGATAGCTATATAGATATGAAACTGAAATAGATATGAACAGATGGAGATAGATAGATCAATAGATAGATAGATTTGACATTTTGGTGTGGTTCTTAATAATTGGGTAGGGTGGAATTTGCAATGTGGATCTTAATAAAAGAGTAGGTCAGAAAATCCTTTCAAGAGCTAAATATTTAGAATTTAAGTAAAGAAACGTTTTTATTAATAAAAGAAGAATCATTAGGTTTATCAAAGAATGGAATGTGGTACTTTGAGAGAGAATAAAAAAAACAATGGAACTTTAGTTTTGAAAGAAAAACAATGGAATAGAATATCATCAGAAAAGCATAAAAGTACAAAAGTCGAACCAAATATAATAATAATTATAATGTTTCTATCCATTAATAATCTTCATAAATAAAACTGGTAGTTTCAAAATTTTGAAATAATTTTTTTGAAATAATTTTTTGCACTATAACCAGATTCATCTATATTCTTTTTCTTTTTATCATTTTTGTTTCTAACTATCCCACACTGTGATAACAGAAAATCTGCCACGAATGGTGATATATTGTAAGGGCCTGGGCGTAAATTTACTGTGGCTGAACTAGTGATTAAAGCACTTTCTCTTACATATTTATTATTATTTAAAAAATATTCTTTTAAAATTTTGAGACTTCCAGCATCTCTCATTCAAGCACATGTATAGTCTTAACAATGTCAACAAACTCAGTCTGATGAAGTCCTAATGAATGAAACACATCACAAGCAAACTTATTCCATTTTGTTGTATGATTTCCTCAATATATAACATATACATTTATACTCTACTCGACTCTCCCATGGAATTGGACGTATGAGGGTCAAGCAGATCAGTTCCTAGGAAACCGACAGCCCGACAACAGCACATGAGATTTGATTATAGTGGTGAAGGTTTCGTGCAGGACCATCCACACTTTTTGAAGGGCCGAATACAGAGACCGGGTGCACTGAGTGCCTCAAGGTCCCCAAACGACACTCCGCAGGTTTTGAATTTAGAGTTGTCCTTCTCCTAGACCAGTTGCCATCCAAGGCTATAAAAGCCAGTCTGTCCTGCTATTTACCCATAGCTGGAGGGAGAAGAAGAGGATTCACACCGTTCCCAAGGGTATTAGCACGTAAGTGAATGTAATGGATTCAACTGTTATTTGAACTCGGCTCTCTGATTCCTCAATCCAAGTCTCTATCCATTACTCCACTGTGCCTACTATCTATCTATATATATATATATATATATATATATATATATATATATATATATATATATATATATATATATATATATATATATATATATATATATATATATATATATATATATATATATATATATATATATATATATATATATATATATATATATATATATATATATATATATATATATATATATATATATATATATATATATATATATAAAAGTGGACATGTAAGTCAGCACTTAGAGGCGACAGTCTGTTTCATGCTAGTGCAATTGTCAGGCGACTAGTGCTGTTATTTTTCTCGGCTATTTATATAAGGGTTTATAAATAAATAAACAAATAAGCGACTTCCGGTAAAAGTAACCGCCAAAATAGACTACCCATAATGCACCACTGACCCTTATATAAATAGCCGAGAAAAATAACAGCACTAGTAGCCTGACGATTGCACTAGCATGAAACAGACTGTCGCCTCTAAGTGCTGACTTCCATGTCCACTTTTATATTCACACATGCTCTATCTATGATATTGAGCACTTTATCCCATAAATATAGCACACTTTAAGACTATATTTCTTCATATCTATCTATATATATATATATATATAGAGAGAGAGTGAGAGTGAGAGAGAGAGAGAGAGAAAGAGATAGGAATGTATATATATGTATGTATGTATAGATGGATAGATAGATAGATCTGTAGGTATTTGCCCCTGTCTCTTCAGTGAGATTGGATGTGATACAACATTGGGTTTAATATGGGGAACCCCAGTGCGTACACCCAGGCCAAGTACAAAATTTGCCCAGCTGCTGCAACTATCGGTTGCACTGGCCTTGGTAGCAACTACAAATCCCCACTCTGTAATACACTGGGGGGAGTACAGACTTGGGTAGCTGTCCCTCAAGACCAAGCACCTCACAGTATTTATTTTCTTCAGCTGCTTCTCTGTCTGTGGACAGAGCCACAACTGAATCACATACTGCCCGATGACAGAGACACAACTGAGAGATGATAAACCCTACCCGCTATCAGGTAGACAGAGAAGAAAAAGCACATGGCATAAAGAAGAAGAAAAAGGAATTTGTGTAACAGAACAGGGATTAGCAAAAGACAAACTTTACTAAGAGCAACAAAGGACAGGAAATTGTGGAGAGCCATGATCTGAAAGGATATGGCACATAGTAGAAAAAGAAGTTTGTGTAAATAGTTGACAGAACAGGGATTAGGAGAGATAGCAAAAAGATAAAATTTACTAAGAGTTACAATGGACAGGAAATTGTGGAGAGCCATGATTGCCCACATCCTGAAGGGACACAGCATATAGGAAAAAGCTATTCATAAGGTGTATGGATTATTTTTAATTTACTAGGGCATTAAAAATTAATTAAAGTAAAATAAAAATCTTGTGAAAACTATCTCTCTTTTCAAGTGTTCAGAACATTAATTAGTTTTTGGAGATTAATTGAGATTTTATGTGCAGAGTATGACTCTGAATGCCCAAGAGATTGGTGTTGGCAGCATAAAAATTCTTGCCAATAACCCATAATTTTTCTTGCAGTTGAACTGCTATCTGGCAAAATGGCATCTGACATGAAACTGCATACAAATCAGAGGTGTGTCAGAAATCCCCATATGGACAAGTTGGATCCATTGACAATCATCAAATCTAGAATATTTATGGCGACCAAACAGTGAATATGAACACAAGCAGTGAGTAATTTCAACAGTGTTGACAGTATTGTTTGTGGCAAGCCACAGACAACATTTTATTTACATCATCATTGTTGCAGTGAAAAAGTGAGAAGATAGTATTTTGCAGCAGAAAATATGATCTCTCCAAAGAACATGTTATTTCTCCCTGTTTCTGTCTTTGACTCTAGCTGAATGTTTATGGAGACAAAACAGTGAATATGAACACAGGCATTGGGTAATGTGTTTCAACCATGTTGGTAGTGTTGTGTGTGATAAGCCAAATTCAATACAATAAACACTACTGATTCCCAAACAGTGTGGCATACCTCATATATGCTGCAGAATAGGATAGCAGGTGAGGCAGAATGATTGAAAGACAATCAAAGATTTAGAAACAGTTTCACAAGATTCATATGTCAAAAATAAATATTATTTCAAAATTTCAAATATTATCATGGATTTCTTGTAATTGCATACATGAGTCCCAATATAAATAGCTATAAATAATTATTGACCAATTTTGTCATTGTGATATTTTTGCCTTATATGAAGTATTAAGAATATAGTAACTAAAATCTGCAAATTGGAGGAGAGAGTTATCAATAATAATATTCTGACTTTGTATCCATGGTTATCTCCCTTTCACCCTCTCTCTGTTTTTTATTTTTAAATGTACTTTTTATCACATAAAATGTGGTGAGATGCAAGGAAATTTTAATTCTGAAAATGCGACCCTGAGAAAAACTTTCAGAATATTTCTCTTGGCGCAAAGATGTATAGTCAATGTTGTTGACTGTAGAAAAATTGTGTTTTTCAGCTGAAAACTTGCTCTATCCAGTGGTATTATTGGGTTCCTTGTATCTTTTGTAGTTATCCATGGAGATATTACTTTCAGGGTATCACTTATATCTATTTGCTCATGCAAACCAAAAATCATTGCTAAAAAATTGATAGTAATTATTGCCTGTTCAGAATTATTGTCTGTTCAGTTTTGACCACAGCTTTTCTAGCTGTGGTCAAAACACCTTATTTGAGAGTAATGATCTTTGCATACATAATACATATATATATATATATATATATATATATATATATATATATATATATATATATATGTATTATGTATGCAAAGATCATTAATGCAGATTCATCATGATTGCAGAAGGTATGAAACTCTGAGTTGTGCAATCATTGTAAGGTATTATATATATATATATATATATATATATATAATACCTTACAATGATTGCACAACTCAGAGTTTCATACCTTCTGCAATCATCAGGTGCATGTTTTGTATATATGTATATGAATGCTCGCTTGTACATTTGGTTATATATATATATATATATATATATATATATATATATATATAATTACAAAATTAAATTTGAAGATTTTAGCTTCCATTTTTGAAACATGGTTATTACTGTGTAGCAAAAAAAACATTTTTTAAATCAGTTAATTTATAATATATATATATATATATATATATATATATATATATATATATATATATATATATATATAAATTAACATATTTTAAATCATTTTAAAAACATATTTTAAATCAGTTAATTTATAATATATATATATATATATATTATAAATTAACTGATTTAAAATATGTTTTTTTGCTACACAGTAATAACCATGTTTCAAAAATGGAAGCTAAAATCTTCAAATTTAATTTTGTAATTATATATATATATATATATATATATATATATATATATATATATATGTACTTTTGTATATGGGCAGCATTCTCTCTTTTATACAGGTTTTATTGAAGATGACTGATAAGGCACTGCACTTAAACTTTTTATTATATTATTTTTTTATCTGTGTGAATACAAATGCTTTCAGCTAATCTATTAGCCATTATCAAGGATGTTTTTTTTGTTTAACTGAGTATGCAGATTTTTTTTATATAGCAGTAGCAATGTTTTAATTTTGGAACACAGTCAGCACATTGTAGCCATGTTTATAATTGATATTATTGAAAATTGTTAACACTTTCATTATTTTTAACCCTTTTTATGCATAATAAGCTCATTTCATGTTCATGAGTTCAATTCTTGGATATGGTAGTCACTCACCAATTCAAGAGGAATGAACAATAATTGATATCACAGGGAGAAAATATCACAATGATCAACAGATATCTCATATCAGCCAATCAATGGGCACCTGATGATGACCGGAATGCACTTGGTTGAAACATGTCTGTAATAACATCTATATCAACCAAGATGAGAACAACAGTTCATGAGTTCAATCCTTAGACCCGGTACTGATGCAACAATTCAGCAGGAATGGATAACTGATATCATAGTATTTATGGAGGTTTCCTTGCAAACCTTTTATTTGAAGTAGTGTTGAATGTTAACGTCTTGATTATGTCATTACTTTCCTCTTTGATACCTGCACACGCCTGCTAAAGAGATTAGCTAGCCACCCTAGCAGACAGGTGTGTTCAGAAATGAGCAGCCATCTAATTACATTATTACTTGTATATCCAGCATGCGATGGATAAATTGTCGTCTAAATTATGCAAAAATGAATCTTACACTGATATCTCATTTTAACAGATATAGTTACCAAAATTACACAAAAATACCTTGAAATAATAAAGAGTAAATTTATTCAATAAAATCGCTATTGGCTTCAACCACAGCCTTGTGACAACTTCTGAATCTCCTGCAACTCTTCTGGAAGGTTTCCTTGTTTAAGTTGGTGAATGCTGCCATAATCCTTGCCTTCAGTTCATCTTTGATGTTATAAGGAGTTTTGTTGGTCTCTCGCTAAACTGAGCCCAACAGTAATCAAGGGGGTTGCAGTCTGGGGAGTTAGGTGGTCATATATAAGGGGTGATGTGGTCTTTGAAATTGTCTGACAGCCAAGACTGGGTTCTCGGATTTGTGTGGCACAGTGCAGAGTCCTGTTGTGAGACATAGAGTCTTCCAGCAGCCACTCTCTTGACCCAGGACAGCAGTATCACTTGAAGGCATGTGTTGAGTCTGAGGCCCTCACCAACAAATTCAGGAGTTCTGCACTGTATTCAGATTGACACCCAAGCACTCTGAAATGTTCATATTGGAGCTTCCGGTGTGAATGCCAAGCAGTACAGCATGCCATTTCGGAATTTTTGGCAAAGTGAATTCTATCACGGTGCTCTTTTTCTCACAGATGGTGCCCAACAAGCAATGCCATACTGTGCACTCAACAAAATCAAGAACAAACAATGCACCCGTTCAAAATCAAAAATATAAAGTTGCGACAATTTACCCATCGCACTCTCTATTTACACTGATGTGATTATGTCATCATCATTTTCATCTTTAGTGAAATACTTTCACCATTTTCTTATCTTCAATACATTCAATCAACTTGTTTTTATTGGGTATATTCAAAAGAAGATGATGCTTTTGTCTTTCCCTGCTATGCTAACTTCAAAAGAAGGTTTGTTGCTCGTGTTTTCTGTTTCATTGATTTCTGCTTGTTTTATAGTTTAGGCCTTGCTAAATCTGAAAGCTAGTAATAATGGCAAGGAGAACCAATAGCATGATTTTGATGGTCTGACTGATTCATTTTTAACAGCTTATCGACCTTTTGCAGGTTATTTAAAGCCAGAAAATAAATTTAGATTGTGGGAATTTTTTTGGGAGATAATAACGGTTTCTTACTACTTGACCCATAGCTGAGGGGAGATGAGATGGATTCATACCTAATCAGAATTTGATAAACAAACAAGAAATTATAATGTGGATTTAAAGTGGGGATCAATTCTATATTACAATCAACATATAAACTGATCCTTCACTTTGTGGTCACGGTAGTTTCTATACATTTATATTCCAGATAGTGTAAATAAATCAAAAAAGTCCTCCCTGTGTAGCTAATCAGTATTTTATTGATTGATTGTTGCATTTTCTAAGGCTTATCAACTTTTTTCAGGTTATTTAAAGTCAGATCATTTTTTTTTTCTATATCAATTGAGTCTGTGTCTGTACTACCCAGCCCAGGGATTGAACTCACAATTACTTCTTTTGTATTGCTTAGTTATTGCTAATCCTGTTTCCAGTGAGTTAGAGTCTGTACTACCCAGACCAGGGATTGAACTCACAATTACTGGACCTCCAAAATCACAATCTGATGCTTTAATCCTGTAAGCTTATTTTGAAATTCCACACTACTTCAGACAAAAGGTTAAGAAGGAAAACAACATCAATACTGGAAAGTGCAATAACAGTTCCAGGATTTCAGGGTTGGCACGTACTACTGCTGACCGGAGGGGAGTCTGATTGGTGGAGGGGTCATCAGCAGTGCTTTGTGACTCTCACTGTCTTATCAACATCTGTGTTTTTCTACCTACATTATGTTGCAAATATATGTTACAAATTAAGTTAAGCACAACTGACTATTAAAGGATGAAAATATTTTACAGATTCTGACACCATCCTGGGGTCTTGTTTTTGTCCAAATCCATGAATTTGTTTTGCCCATACTAAGTCTAAAAAAAAACACAATATAAAATTCACTATTTTTTATCCATATTGTTGAATGTATTAAAATTATTAAAGTTTTTGACAAGAAAAAATTAATTTATTCAACTATTTAACAAGAAAATTCTTCAGGTGGTTTGAATGTCGAAATTAACCCTTTATTTCGATCACTGGGGTAGACTGTTCTAGTTCCACGTGCCATGTTTAATGGATGTCAGTTATCAGTTATCTCAAGGACACATGGCACAGTGGATAAAGGCGTTAGTTAGATCCAGTGAAAGGACCCAAAGAGTGTGAGTTCAATACCCGGTTAAGGCAGTGGAGAACTTTCAGAGGGAAATTAACAGGAGATAACTGATAACTGATATCCATTAAACATGGCACGTGGAACTAGAACAGTCTATCCCAGTGAGCGAAATAAAGGGTTCAGTTTGACATTCCAACCACCTGAAGAAGGTCGGAGCGTACAACGGCTGAAACGTTGTAATAAATATGGCGACAATAGTCCGAATAATGTACATAATACCTCATCTCAGAAATATAGACAGATACTGAAAAATCTCAAGTTGATGTTAAAAATTGTCCCAAAACATTGTTGAATTATTTAAGATGAAATGATCTATTATGACATGTCTCTAATTTGTATTTAGATGCATTGTATTTATTTTCAGTTTTTCTAATTGAATTCTACATCTATATTGCATATCATTCATTATTGTACATAATTAGGTTAAAATAAAATTTGTGTTTTATATGAATGCTACCTTATGAAAAATTAAGACATAGCAGAGTGACCCACTTCCACCATATCATAGATTTTTGGAGTGGAGGGGGATTGCACTAGCCCTGTTAAACTTGATAAATAAGCAATTTGCTTAACTCACTATATTGGATTTTTCTGTTGACAAAGAAACAAAATTTTCTGTTATTTCTAACCTTTTCTTATTTTGAAGTTAATACTTGAAAATACTGAGAGATAAGTCAGGTGGGTCACATGACAGCTGCTTAATGACATCTTTCCACACAGCGAAGAAAGCACTGGCCATTTTTCAGTTTGTTTACAGCAACCAAATAGTAAGGTTGGTTTCTTTATCTTGGGCCCCCCTATGGCCCAGGCGAAAGGCTAAATCTGCCTCCCGAGAAACTTACAAGTCCATGGTGCCATTTCCCTTTGGGAATATATCTTTCCCAGATATAGAAAGAAACCTGAGCTTGCAGTCCTCACTTTGGGAAAACCCAAGACTCACTGTTTCCTGTTCATGAAATATGTCGTTGCCTAGGACAAAGATGAATTTGGCCTGTTTGACACTGGAGCCTTAAAAATAGCTTCTCCAGGTACAGGAGTATCTCTATATTATATGTAAAACCCTTCTTTTTTGTTTCTCCTGCTTTGTTGTATGACATATTATTCTCTGTGTGGGTCACATGTATATACATATTAGTTTTGTGTATGTCTTAGTAATATAAATGTCTCTCTGAGAACAAAGCCTGTTTGTCATTCTTATTCCTTTTAGTCATTCCATTCAACCTCATCTGTGAACTACAGTGTTATTATACCACAGATATAATAATGCCTATAATGGGGGAAATACAAATGGTAGAATAAATCTTTCTTCCTAGTGGTCTCTTTATATAGGTAACCTTTTAGGGAATTTCAAACTGAAGCCTTTATTTAATCTACAAGGGTTCATAGTGTTTAGTTCTACTATCTATATTTCAGGAGATCTTATTTATTTCTTATCATCTCATTTATTGCTTGTCTTCTTTCCACATACACTGGGACAATTTTATGAATTTAAGTGCAGTACTAGATTAGTGACAAGGTCTTGCCATTTTACAATTGAAATGGCTAGATGTAACCATAAGTTCTATGCTAGCAGTTTCTTTTCTTGCATTTCTCATCTAGTTCTTGGCAGCAAGGTTTCATCATTTTACAATTGAAATGGCTAGATGTAACCATAACTTCTATGCTAACAGTTTCTTCTCTTGCATTTCTCATCTAGTTCTTGGCAGCAAGGTTTCATCATTTTACAATTGAAATGGCTAGATGTAACCATAACTTCTATGCTAACAGTTTCTTCTCTTGCATTTCTCATCTAGTTCTTGGCAGCAAGGTTTCATCATTTTACAATTGAAATGGCTAGATGTAACCATAAGTTCTATGCTAACAGTTTCTTTTCTTGCATTTCTCATCTAGTTCTTGGCAGCAAGGTTTCATCATTTTACAATTGAAATGGCTAGATGTAACCATAAGTTCTATGCTAACAGTTTCTTCTCTTGCATTTCTCATCTAGTTCTTGGCAGCAAGGTTTCATCATTTTACAATTGAAATGGCTAGATGTAACCATAAGTTCTATGCTAGCAGTTTCTTCTCTTGCATTTCTCATTTGTAGAACTCTCTTCCTGCTTCTTGCTTCCCAGTCAACTTTGATCTTCAAAAATTTAAATGCAATGCTAATCATTATCTACTGCCTTCTTAATTCTTGTTCTGTTAATGTTTTCTCTACTTAGTAGTATTTTTTCTCATGTTCTCTAACACTCAGTAACCCATTGCGTCTTAGTGGCTTTATTGCTCTGCTTGAGGTGAAATGATTAAAAAAATATTCAGTCCCATTCCTTTTATATTCCATTAATAAGAAAAAAGTTCCATTCTATACTATTTTGCTACACTGTGAAATGGACTCCCAAGTGGATGCTTCCCTGATAACAACAATTTTAACCACTTTAAGTCTAGGGTTAAATGTTATTTTTCCTACATATCCTCAGGCATCACATTGAAACACCCGTCCCTGTATGATCCGCAAATTTAAGCAATGTTGAGTCTGGTCAGTACCTTGATTTAGTGATACAAGTCTTACTAATTAAACAATAGCTGGGGTTGGGGAGAAGAAATGGATTCATACCTTACCAAAGGGTATTTGCATGTAAATGAATATAACAAACTCAATGGAAATTGGAACTTGACTTTCCAAATAACAATTCTGAGCCATTATCCATTACGCCACCCACACATCCATGATTACAGCATTTGGTATTCTCAAGCGGCCACCCATCTAGGTACCTGATTAAACCTGAAATATTGTGATAATAACAAGAAAGATGGAGATATTAGTCTGAATAGGAATAATGTAATAGTAGTAACTCCTCACCACAAAAATTCAGACAGAAAAGGTCAATTTCTTTTATTGTTGAAACATTTTTATACCAGAAATATTACATTAAAGATAATCTTGAATTACAGTCAAGCCTGTAGATAAATAAACTTTTTTTAAAGTAAAATATGTTCAAGTAAATGTATATGTTAGCAATTAGCTTCACTTATTGAAATTATTTTCATTTATAGCAAGGAGACAACACAGAAGAACAATTGTTATACTCACCCGCAATCATATGTTGACACAAATTGTAATTTAATTGTATACAGAGAATATAGACATATATACAGAATATATGATCATGTGTACGTATATAACATGACAAGCATACTTATATAGATTAATAATTTCATACAAATGTTACATGCACACATACTCATATATATATATATTTGTACATAAGCTAGCAGAAATATCCAACCTTGACAAGTAATATTGGTAATTGCATGTCTTTTATGAACATTTCACCTTCTTGTTTGTTAGGCTAAATTGGATACATGTTCCCAGAGAATATCCAAGTTTCTCCAGAAATGACATTAGCATATTTATTCATTAAAAAATGAAAAAAAAAAAAAAAACGAAACAAAATAAAATAACATAAATTGATAAACTACAACCTGAAGCTTTTAGTAATCCGTTACCATAGAAATAGTGTAATAGATATTCTTAAAATACACTTTCTCACACTTTTATTTTGCTTTCACTTTTTTTTTTCACTTTTTACTGTTCACTTCTCCCTCTTTTCTTTCCTCCATTTTTTCTTATTCTTTTTTGTCCATATTTCTTTCTTTCTGAATGTCTCTTCCTCATTCTTTGTCACTCATTCTCTTCCTTTTCTTAAGTCCCTTTTCTCACTTTCATTCAATTTCTCACACTCAGTTTATTTTTTTTTCTTCTCACTCTCTTAGATGCCCTTTTTCTGTCACCCCTCACTGTCTTTTATGCCCTTTCTATGTCACTCCTCACTATCTCCTCTCTTCTTTTTGTATCATTCCTCACTCTCTTTTATTCTGCTTCTGTTATTCTTCACTCTCTTCTATTTTGTTTATATGTTACTCCTAACTCACTTTTATTCTGGTTGTGTGTCACTCATCACTCTCTTCTATCTGCTTCCTGTATAACTCCTCACTCACTTTTAATTTCCTTCTGTGACACTCTGCACTATCTTCTATCTTGTTTTTGTGTCACTCCTCATTCTCTTTTATTCTGTTTCGGTGTAACACTTAATGTCTTTAATTCTATTTCTATGCCATTCCACACTCTCTTCTATCTTGTTTCTGTGTCACTCCTCAGCCTCTTATATCTGGTTTCTGTGTCACACCTCATTCTTTTATTTGTTCCTATTTTACTCCCCACTCTCTTCTATCATGTTTCTGTGTCACTCTTCATTCTCTTTAATTCTGCTTCTGTGTCACTCCTCATTCTCTTTTATTCTGTTTCTGTGTCACGCCTCATTCTCTTTTAGTCTGTTTCTGTGTCACACCTCATTCTCTTTTAGTCTGCTTCTGTGTCATTCCTCATTCTCTTTTAGTCTGCTTCTGTGTCACGCCTCATTCTCTTTTATTCTGTTTCAGTGTAACACTTAATTTCTTTAATTCTGCTTCTATGCCATTCCACACTCTCTTCTATCTTGTTTCTGTGTCACTCCTCAGTCTCTTTTATTCTGTTTCGGTGTTACTCCTCAATCGCTTTTTTGTTGTTTCTATGTCACCTCACTCTTTTCTATTTTTTCTGTGTCACTCGTCACTCTCTTCTATGCTCCTTCTTTGTCACTACTCACTCTCTTCTATTCTATTTCTGTATCACTCCTCACTCTCACTCTCATTCTGGTTTTTCCCTTTTCCTACTGTTTTTTATTCAGTCATCTTTCTTTCTTTCTCTTTTATCCAGTACATTAATTTCCCCTTTCATCTTCTTATTCTCTCATTCTCTCTCTCACTTTATTCACTTTGTTCTATTTCCTTTCATCCCTAGTTTTCCCCCTACTTCTCTTTTACTCACTGTTTAACTAACTTCTTTTCTCTAATTCTTCTCACCGCTCTCTATCTTTCTTTCTCTATCCTTTCTAATCAATGTAAATGAAGATAACCTGCAGAAGAAGAACTTGGGGTAAATTTTTTAGAAAATTAAATCAGACCCGTGTAAGGCCTTTAAGGAAAATGTCCTGCTAAAGAATTTTTATAAATAATCAAGCAACGACACAGATCTGCTTTATTGTTTTCTCTTCCTCATTTAATTTTTTAGTTTATTTTTTTACATGATTTACTTTTTATTGTGTTTCTTTTGTCTGTTCAAGTAAAAAGAAACAAACAAAAAAAATTACAAATTTTGGAGAGAAAAAAATCAACAGAACTCTAACAAGATTTCAAGCGATTCTACATTGAGTTATCAATGAATTTTATATTGATTGAAACAGAAAAGAAAGACTTGGGTAGATTAGATCTTTACACATAAAATCTTAACTATTTATCTAATTGCAGTATTCATCTAAAGACATACTAGTAATAATTCTTGAAAATTCTAATATATTGATATTATATTTTTATATAACTTCAAAGATGAGAAACTGCCTGGTTATTTTCATGCTATTTTACATGAATGCTTTCAGAAACATAATTAATACATGACAGGTAAAAAGTTTAGGACCACCTTACATTTCTTTAAAAAACACCTTATAATGAGATATTTTTGTATTTTTTAAAGTAAAAGATAAAATTTTAATAACCACAGTGTATTTGCTTTTATTTTTCTGTCTTTTTCCATGCTCCACTTACGATCTAAAAGTTCAAATTTGGATTCATCTTTGTGGTGGTTTTATTGATGAAAACAAAATATGATGCTGTTGTACGATAATTTTTATAGTTAATCGCTTATTTTTTTGTTTTGACAAAAGCAAATAAAAAATGTTTTTTTTTAAAGAAATGCAGATTGGCCTAAATTTCTGCCTGAGGTGTATGTAATTTGCTTAAAAACATTTTGAAATTTTAATTGAATGTTGTAGCAAAATTTTATTATTGAGATAAAATTCACAGGAATCTTTTTTTCACTTTTTGAGATTTCACCCAAATGTTGTGACAATCTCCTTTCTACTGTAAATAGTAAAATGGAAATGGCAAGATGCTGCCAATGTTAAGATGCAACACAATATTACCATGCAGCTGCAACAAGAACACACCTTCTTCTTCTTCTTCTTCTTCTTCTTCTTCTTCTTCTTCTTCTTTCATGTCATTGTCAGTCATGGTTCTCCACAATTTTCTGTCCTTTGTATCTCTTAATAACTTTTTGTTGTTTTGCCATCTCCCTCAAACCCTGCTCCACCATCCATTCAATTAAGCTCACCAGTTAGGTTATACATTGCTTTTCTCTGGCCCTCTTGCCTTCAATCCTTTCTGTGAGTATCAAATTTTCCAAGCCCTCTTTCCTCATGCAACAGAAATTTCAGCTTTCTCTTCCTGATGCTAAGCATGTGTCCTTTTTGTTGCTATTGTTTCTATAACTTCATCATTTCTCACATGTTTGGTCCGTGGTATTCTTAGTATCCTTCTATAGAACCACATTTCTGTTGCTTCAAGTCTCTTCTTCATCTGTGAGGAGATTGTTCAACATTCACTGCCATATTGGAGAACTGACAGTACATAACAGTTTAGTATTCTTTTCTTTGTTTCTAGTGATCTTACAAGTTCTATAAAATTGAAATAATCTAATTCAAAAGGAAATTGCCACTTATAATTCATCATGAAACAGGGTTTATATAAGCAGTAGGGAGATTAGATCAACCATTCATTGATTGTCCAGTTGTGTTCTATTCTAATAATAATGGAAAATCAACTTCTGTACTACTTACATTCTAGACAGAATCTGACAGTTCACACAATGGGATAACTAAGAATTATATAAAAAAACAGAGCAGTTCATCTAAGTTACTAAAACATTTTTTCACTAAGTAAGGCAATAAAGCCTCTAAGATGCAAGGAGTTACAAAGAGTGAAAGAAACAGAGACGACAATAAAAAACAGGATTCATGGATTGACATTGCAACTAAATTTTGAAAGATCATTGTTGGCAGGAAAGCAGGTGAGCATTCCACAGGTGCAGGAGAAGAAACGTAGCATAGAACTTATGCTTACAACTAACAATTTCCACCATGAAAATATGATACCTAGCTGCCAACCTAGTACCATGCTTAAATCCATGAAGTTGAGATATCCATGAGAAAAGTGCATCAGGATAATTGATATGAAAATATTTATGAAAAAAGGCACAAGTAAGTTACAGCTGTGGGAAAGTGACGGAAGCCAAGATGCTAGATCAAGACCATTAATATTGCAAATTCATTTTTTGATTTTATCAAGTATTTCCATATACATATGAAAAGCACCAAATATGGGAACAATATGCAATTCATGGATGAATGACCAACTTATAAATGTATATGATACGTTCTAGTGAGAAATTTAGTATATATAAATATATATCCCAAAAATATGGGTATATATATTTATGTCCTTAAAATTGTGTTTATATATTATATATTTAGTATTTATAAATTCATATGCCCAAAAATGAGGGTATATTATATATTTAGCATATAAAAATTTATATGCATAAAAATATGTTTATATTATATATTTTTTATCCTTTCACCCAAAGCAAGGCAATAAAGGCCACTTGAACAGGATTCAAGGAGACTGAAGATAATGATTGACATTGCATTTAGATTGTAGCCAATAGGAAAGCAGGAAACCAGAATAGAGTTCCAAGAGCAAGAATTGTGGGAGAAGAACCATAACATAGAACTTATGGTTACAATTATTAATTTCAACCATTAAATTATAAGACTTAACTACCAATCAGTTCTAGGACAGTTGTGTACTGGACATTAGCATCCCAGACAATTGCATCCCTGAGCATTTGCATCCCTAGACAAATGTATCCCTGGATAATTGCATACCTCTGATAATTTTTGAAGATTTTAAAGACAATTACGATAAATTTTGAAAAAAGCATTGGTAGTAATCATAAATTTTTAAGAAAGGAATAGAATAAAAAAAATAAAATTTTATTTTTGTTTAAAATGTAATCACAGATTAATAGTGTTGTAAGATCACATTACACATCATCAGTATGTTTTTGTTTCATTGGTGTTTTTCTTATGATAGAGGTAGCTGTAATTTTTCTTGTCCTCAAATATTTTACTAACAGTGTTTGATTTTCATAACTTAGCCATGGGTATAAAATAAAAATATTATCTATAAAATCCAGGATCTATTAGATGTTTGTGGTAAGCACTGCTGGAGTGAACTGAAACTGCTAGCTTAATTTTCCCTTGCTTTAAAAAAGACATTTTTCTCTCTTTTTTTATTTATGGTAACTAGCTTTCTGCTTGCTTAGAGTAATTAAAGGTATTGGTGTGTAAATTTCTATATTACATAAATCTTTAAAAGAAATGGTAACTTCAAAAAATTATCAGAGGTACGCAATTATCCAAGAACACAATTGTCTGGTATGCAATTGTCCAGGACACAAATGTCCAGGGACACAGCTGTCTTTCCAGCCTACCAAGTACTGTGCTTAAATTTGTGGTGTCAATGTACCAACAAGGAAAGCTCATCAGAAAAATTACCATGAAAATATTTAAAGAGGAGGCACAGGAAAGAAATGGATCAGTGAGTAATTGACTGACAAGTACTTCTGAGTTAGATTTGGAATGTGATATTTGTAAAGTAAGGAATCACTTTGCTTTTTTTTATATGCTTTTTCATCCTCAGTAAGGCAATAATGCCACTAGGATGCAGGGTGTTACAGAAAGTGAAAGAGCATGAGAAAACTTTAGTGAGGAAAAGGACAATAAAGGAAGAGGACTCAGGAAGGCAGATGATTGAGATTGACGTTACATTTAGATTTTTGAAGATTGTACTTAGAAATCAAGAAATCAAGGTCAAGAAGTCAAGATCAAGAAATCAAGAAATCAAGATCAAGAAATCAAGAAATCAAGATCAAGAAATCAAGAAATCAAGATCAAGAAATTAAGAAATCAAGGTCAAGGTCAAGATCAAGAAATCAAGAAATCAAGATCAAGAAATTAAGAAATCAAGATCAAGATCAAGAAATCAAGAAATCAAGATCAAGAAATCAAGAAATCAAGAAATCAAGATCAAGAAACTAACAAATCAAGATCAAGAAATCAGAAGGGAGTTTCACAGATGAGAAGTGCAAGAAAAGAAACTTAGAATAGAAGGCAGTTGTATCTAGCTAGTTCAAAAGTAAAATAGAGGGACTTTCATGCAATCAAAGGCACTAAGGAGAAAAGCTGATCAGAACAATTAGCATGAAAATATTTGTAGAAAAGGCACAAGGAAGCTAGACTGATAAATACTTCTGATATGATATTTAATTAGGTTTGAAACATGATATTTGTAAAGGAAGGAATCATTTTGTACATTTTATTTTTTTAAACATTTTACCCTAAACAAGGTGCTAATACCACAAGGATGCTGGGGCTTACAGAAAGTGAATGACAATGAGAAGATTTTAATGAGAAGTGAGTAAAAAGACAACAAATGAACAAGACTCAGGAACACAGCTGATGGCGATTGACATTGCATTTACATTTTTGAAGATTGTAGGTGTTAGGGAAACAAAAAATTGGAGGGGAGTTCCACAGGTGAGAAGTGTAAGAAAAGAAACTATTAGAATAGAAATGATAGTTTCATCTAGTTAGATCAACAGTAAAACAGTGAGACCTAGTTGCCAATCTAGTAGCACATTTAAGGTCAAGGCAGTAAAGAGAAAAGCTCATCAGAACAATTACTATGAAAATATTTTTAGAAAAGCACAGGGAAGTTACATTATAGGTTAGTGAGATATCAACTCATAAGTATTTCTGATAAGAACTTTAATTAGTTACATTTGAAACATGATATTTTTAAAGTAAGGAATCATTTTGTACATTTTTATATATAATATTTTCATGGCAATGAACTTGCCTCTATGGTACCTAGACATTATGAATTTAAGCACAGTACTAGATTGGCAACAAGGTCTCATCATTTTAGAGTTGAAACTATAAATTCTATGCTAACAGTTTCTTCTATTGCACTTCTCACTTGTGGAACTCTCTTCTTGTTTCCCTGTCAACATTGATAAGGTGCTGGGTGAGGCAGATTTAGCTTCAGCCTGGGCCCCTATGGCCCAGGATAAAAGAAAACAACTTCATGTGGTGGCTGCTGTAAACAAACTGAAATTGACTGCCACTTTCATCACTAAGCAGTTGTCATGTAACCCACATGACTTCTCTCCATGAAAGAGAGATAATCACCTACACAGTTTAAATACAGAAGCCATAAAAATAACTACACAAGGCCATCTTATGGAAATGGCACAGGGAAGTCACGTTATGGTGGTGGAACATTGAGTGATAAGAACTTCTGATAAGACCTTTAATTCAGTTAGATTAGAAAAATGATATTTGTAAAATAAGGAATCATTTGTAAATGACTTCAAAAGACCGCAAGCTTTGTCTGTTACCCAGAGGCTACCCTACCCCATTAACACAGATGTCATTTTCAATTTCATTTAAAATTGTATATGTATGTAAATTTGCATGTGTGTATATAAATTTTAATTCAATTACAGATCTAAAAATAATTCTAAAAAAGATTTTTTTTAAAAATAATTCTGAATAATTATTTCAGATGCAAGTTTGGATAAGTATTGCATGGCAGCCTACAAACTTATTTATCCACACTCATATTGATGTTTTGTTAATTAAACAATTTAATGTTACTAGTTCTGTACTTGTCAGTTTGCTGATGGCAAAACGGTCAAATTTCAATTCTAAATAGTTTGTCCATTTAAAACACTATACTCATGAGAAAAATATATTCATTTTAAATACAGAAGAACTGATAAAAATGACTTCAAAGGACCAACTTATGAAAATGAACAGGGAAGCTATCTTACAGAGATGGGAAATTGACTAAGTACTTTCAATAAAACCTCCAACTGTTAGATTTGAAACATGATATTTGTAAAATAAGGAACCACTTGTACATTATGTTACCTACATTTATGCACATTTCTACACGAAATAAATTGCGCAGATTACACCTTATACAAATTATAATACAGAATCTTTGATTTGATACAAGATCTGTACTTGTCAGTTTACTGATGGCAAAACGATCAAATTTCAAATCTAAATTGTTTATCCGTTTAAAACACTACATTTATTAGAAAAATATATTCATTTTAAATACAGAAGAACTGATAAAAATGACTTCAGAGAACCACTCATTTTGGCTTATACTCTTTTCCTATTGCTTACGGTCATTTCACATTCAAAAAGTCCCCCACCCCCGTATGATTACCAAGGTTAAGCAACTTCGAGACTAGATGAGTAACTGCCCTTGATAAGCTTCGATGTATAGTTAGTGTAATGGATAATGGATCACATTGTAATTGGAGAGCCGAGTTCCAGTTCCAGTTGGGTTTGTTATATTCCCTTTTTATTCTATTGTCTTCTCTACTTAGTAATGTATTTCTCTCATATTCTCTAAGACGCATTGCATTTTAGTGGCTTAATTGCCTTGCTGGTTGTGAAATGATTTAAAGAAAACATGCTACCTACATCTATGCACATTTCTACACTAAATGTATCACACAGATTACACCATATATAAATTATAAAACAAATATCTTTGGTTTGATATTAGTTCTGTACCTGTCACTTTTCAGATGGCAAAATAAACAAAATTCAAATATAAATTGTTTTCTTATTTAAAATACTACATTCTTTTTCAATCAGTATCACACCATGCAAGGCAGTAAACCACTAAAACATAAGTGGTTACAGTGTGTGGAAGAATTAGGAACAGGAACATTAATAATGAGCAGAGAGAGGAAAGAGAAATCAGACAGTAGATATTATTTGACATTGCATTTAAATTTTTGCAGATTAAAGTTGGCTGGAAAGCATGGTGTCAGAAGAGAATTCCTCAAGCGAGAAGTGTAAGAAAAGAAACTGTTAGCATAGAACTTACGGTTAAATCTAGCCAGCTGAACTGCAAAATGATGAGATCTGGATGCCAGTCTAGTACTGTGCTTAAATTCAAAAAGTCTAGATACGATGATGAAGAGCTCATCCAAACAATTGCCATGAAAGTCACAGAGAGGTAACTTTACGGTGGTGGGAAAGTCACTGAAGATGAGCCACCAGATCAGGACCACTAATATTGCTGATTCTTCTTTTGATCTTATCAAGGAGCGCAAGGTAAATAGCAGTGGCACCAGACCATATGTGGCAGCAATATTCTAAGTATGAATGAATGGTAGACTTATAGATATGTAAGATAGATTATGGAGAGAAAAATTGTCTTGCACCATGCAGTGAACTGACTATCTTAGCAAATGACCTAGCAATGGATTCAGTATAGTATTTCCACTTCATGTCAGCTGAGAATATTAGCCTGAAAAGGCACAATAAGTCACTTTCCTGGAGGTTAGCATTAGCCATACTAATGGAAGGCAGAGAGGGGCCTCTCAGATGATATTAGTAAACAGATTCTGTTTAAATATAGAAGTCATAAAAATGATTTCAAAGGACCAGCTTACAGTGGTTGAAAAGTGACTGAAGCCAAGATGCCAGGTCAAGACTGATAACATTGCAGATTCTCCTCTAGACTCTGTTAAGAATCTCTAGATACATAGAAGAAGCACCAGAGCAGATGTGACAGCAATATTCAAGGCATGGAAGCTGTTTTAATATCATTTGTTGTGTTGTTGCTCTTAATGATCTGATAAAACAAATAACTAAATTCTTATCTGCACCTCTGGAAGCCTAAAATACAAATGATCTTTGTGAAAATTGCATTCTCATCTGTGCCATGTTTGATTTGATACTGCATACAGTTTAAACTACACATAACAAAATTAGGTAAATTAATTTTGTAATTTCCTGAGTCTATTTTAGTCCCCATAATATCATTTAAACTTCTTTATTTGTATGTTTACTCTGCAGCCTTTGAATCAGATATTTTACTTGCACTGGAGATCTATAGAAAGGTCTGATTTCATATTACCAAAACTTTATAATAAAGATGATGATGATCATGATGATCATGATGATGATGAAAAATAAAATAATAATAATAATAATAATAATGCAACTTTTACGGGAAGGAAACTGTAAGAAAGTGGTATGACTCAGTTACAGATATAGGACGTGTAACAATTTTATGGGACTTTGCGATACACACAGACAGAACAATCAAAGCTAATTGCCCCAGACATCGTGATCAAAGACCATAAGAACTGAATGTGCTTTCTTATTGACATGGCAGTCCCTGCAGATTGTAATGTATCATTGAAGATCTTCAGAAAAACTATCAAAATACAAAAATCTTGAAGTGGAAATCTCAAAAATGTAGCACATGAGGAAATCAATAATTCCAGTTGTAGTTGGAGCCCTCAGGTTGATTGGAAAACATTGCAATAGACTTATTGAAGAGATTCCCGGTAGCCCATGCCTTAAAGAAAGATGATGATGATGATGATGATGATGATGATGATGATGATGATGATGATGATGATGATGATGATGATGATATGGCAAAACTAAAAGTGTTTCTGCTGTTGGAGCTTTGGGTCTGATAAAGAAAGGAGCTGAACAACAATTCAACATAATCTCTTGTTGCACTATCTCTCTAGGAAATCAGAAAAAATAGTTTTAACAAGCACAGCCAATATCCTGCAAAGAGCTTTGTCCATTGAAATTTATTTTTTATTTGTTAATAGCAGTCTTTTTTTTAATTAAGTGGAAAGAACAAAAAATAAAATAAAAAATCACATTCTTCACTTGCCCTAGGTCATTGGTTAGGACCTGTCATGTGATTATAAAAGAAATGTTTTATAATAATAATAAGAGCGGGTTGTACACATAACAAGAAATAATTACTAAAAACTGGAGAGCCCAGTTTGGTATGTAAGTTTCTTGTAAATTTGTATTTGAGGAACCTCCTATTTTGCATTGAATATAAGATTATTAGGTGATTGGAGGAGCTTAAAAGTATTCTTTAATGTATTTCACCTCATCCTGTAAATAATTTGTAAATAAACAGTCAATGTATTAATAGCATCAACAGTAGCAATAATAATAATAATAATAGTAATAACATCAAGCACAAAGTTCATGGCTTCTGATCTCAGTATATTGAAAATGCTATCATAAATGCAGAACTGATACTGGGAAAACAGTTAAAATTTTGATCCTAAGTAGAGCATGCAGATACTCTGAAATGTGGCTGAAGTGCTGATCAATATTTAATTCCATAATTTTTTCATAGGTATTATATTTGTAATAAAAATATTTAATAAGTTGACATTTTTCTTATTGTTAGGTGAATATGATTGGAAGGCTTGAGTTTTAATGAATTAAAAGTCCTACCAGGATTCATTATTGGTGCCCACAATCTTAACAGCATAAGATATATGCAGATGATACAGTGTTAATAGCAGATACAGAAATAAAAGCTACAAAAAACTCTTACAACTGGCAGTAAATGAAAGTGAAAAGAAAGGATTAAACAACAACTGCAAGAAGACAGAATGCATGGTTGTTAGCAAAAGGGGTGAGCCCAAAAAACAAATTACAAATCGGAGATACCAAACTCAAACAAGAAAAAAAATTTAAATATCTGG
This sequence comes from Acanthosepion esculentum, assembly GCA_964036315.1. Lineage (NCBI taxonomy): Eukaryota > Metazoa > Mollusca > Cephalopoda > Sepiida > Sepiidae > Acanthosepion > Acanthosepion esculentum. Next base: position 116,433,834 of record OZ038479.1, read on the forward strand.
GAAGTGTTTTAACAGAGGACAGAAAGTGTGACGCTGAAATCTGAATGTGCATTGGGATAGCCAAAGATGCCTTCCAAAAGCTTAGCAGAGTATTAAGAAACAGAAACATTCATTAGAAACAAAGAAAGGAATATTAAACTGGTATATGATATTTGTCCTCCTTAATGGCAATGAATACTGGACAATCTCCTCAAAAATCTAGAATAGACTTGAATCAACAGAAATGTAGTTATACAGAAGGATGCTGAGGATACCAAGAACTGAATATGTGAGCAACAAGGTTTTGGAGAAATGGGAACAAAAAGTAAACTTATACTTAACATCAGGAAGAGATAGTTGAAATTTCTAGGGCACATAATGAGGAAAGAGGGCTTGGTAAATTTGATACTCACAGAACAGATTTAAGGTGAGAGACACAGAGGAAAGCAATGAATAAGGAGCTTGTGTAAATAGTTGTCAGAACATAGTTTAGAAGAGATAGAGAATTTTCTAGGGAACATAACGAGAAAAAAGGGTTTGGAAAATCTGATACTCACGGGACAAATTAAGAGAAAGAAGAAAACAACATCTAACATACTTGATATGCTTGAGGGTTTGGGAGAAAAAAAACAAAAAGATAAAATTTATTAAAGCTATAAGGGACAGGATGATGTTGAGGGCCATGATCGCTTAAGTCCTGAAGGAACATGGCACATAAAGAAGAAGAAAATCAGGTAAAATGAGTAGATAAACAAATGTTTACACGGATCTAAATAAGAGCTGAACTGTAAGAAGACAGAATTTTTGTTAGCAAAAGGAAGAGCCCAACATACAAATTACAAATTGGATATACCAAAATCACACAATCACCACAATCTTAACAGCATAAGATGTGCAGATGACACAGTATTGATAGCAGACACAGAAAGAAATCTACAAAATTCCTACAGAAGGTAGTGATGGAAAGCAAGAAGAAAGGACTAAATATCAACTGCGTGGTTGTTAGAAAAAGGATGATACAAAAATGCAAATTACAAAATGGAGATACTAAATTCAAACAAGTAAAAAAAATTTAAATATCTGGGAATTGTTTTAACACAGTGCAGAAAGTGTGACACTGAAATCCAAAGGCATATTGGGACAGCAAAATATGCCTTCTAAAAGCTAAGCAGAGTATTAAGAAACAGAAAACTGTTGTTAGAAACAAAGAAAAGAGTACTGAACTGCTACATGATATCTGTCCTCCTTTTTGAAATTTTGATTGATCAATATTTAATTGAACTTGCAATGAAAATATGGAATTGAAATTATAATGATCTGTATAAGCTGTGAATTGCCACATTATTGATTAATATTCTGTTTTCATGGACACAATGATAGTTTTGCCACATTTAATCAAACTTTACTCTCCCTTCTCTTTGTTAACCACTTTCTCTACATATTACTCAAGTAAATAACTTTGGCTTGCAATTATAAAATCCTCTAAATAAAATCTGAACTGTAAGAAGACAGAATGCATGTTTGTTAGCAAAAGGAATAGCCCAACATGCAAATTACAAATTGCATATACCAAAATCACACAATCACCACAATCTTAACAGCATAAGATATGCAGATGACACAGTATTGATAGTAGACACAGAAAGAAATCTACAAAATTCCTCCAGAAGGTAGTGATGGAATGCAAGGAGAAAGGACTAAATATGAACTGCATGGTTGTTAGCAAAAGGATGAGCTCAAAATGCAAATTACAAATCAGAGATACTAAATTCAAGAAAGTACAAAAAATTTAAATATCTGAGAAGTGTTTTAACATAGTGCAGAAAATGTGACACTGAAATCTAAAAGCACATTTGGATAGCCAAAAGCTAAGCAGAGTACTAAGAAACAGAAAACTTTTGTTAGAAACACAGAAAAAAGTACTGAACTTTTATGTGAAATTTGTCCCCCTAAATAGCAGTGAATGCTTGACAATCTCTTCAAAGATGAAGAAGAAACTTGAAGCAACAGAAATGTGGTTCAACAGGAGGATTCTGAGAATAATCATGGATGGAATACGTGAGCAACAATAAAGTTTTAGAGAAAATGGAACCAAAAAATAAATTTATACTTAACACCAGGAAGAGAGTGCGGAGGTTTCTAGTGGGACATAATGAGGAAAGAGTACTTGAAAAATCTGATACTCACAAGACAGATTGAAGGCAAGAGAAATAGAGGAAAACAATGCATAATCTACATCAGGCATGACAAACTTAACGCATATGGAGGGCTGCATCGGCCATATCTGCAACCTCAAGGGCCACACCTGCTTACAGTCTTATATTAATCACAACCAGTGGTAACTAAACTTTAAATACAAAATAATTACAATACAACATAGTATAATTTAATCATTTTTATGTTGTCCTGATAATTGAAATCACTTTAGATAAACTATTCTCGATATGATTGGAATGTCTGTGTAGATCCCATTTTGATCAAAGATGACAAATGCTCATCAGTTAATCTGGTTCTGTGAGATGTTTTTGTGGCCTTCATAAATGAAAATAACTGCTCACTGACATATGTGGATCCAAACCACCATGATCTGTATGGCAAATTTTCTGAAGTTCTTAAATGTCTGAGGAAGTTATGCAAAAAACTCCGGTACCCCTACTTCTAGGTACTTTCCTTTGAGTGTTGAGTCAGTCTGCATTTCCAGTAGTTCCATCTGTAGAGTTTCCTCTGCCTGAGCAACATCAAAAGTGAATGATGCTGAGAATAATACAAACTGATCTTCACAAGATGAAAAATCACAAAATCTTTGCTGAAATTCCTTTGACAGCAATTCCAGGTAATTGTCGTAGTTAGCAAAGATAAATGCAAACTCAGTATTGGCAGTTTTTTCAACTCCTTGCACATAGGAAAATGAATCAAGTTTTCATGTGAAAACTGGGACTTCAATGAGGCTTATTTTGCAATGAAACACTTGATATCATCATATAACTGAGTGATGAACTTATTTTTACCTTGTAATTTCAAATTAAGGTCACTCAATTGGGCAGTAATATCCACTGAAGAAGCTAGATCTTAGAGCCAGCTTTCATCTTTCAATTCATCAGTACTTTGACCCTTCACCTCCAAAAACATAACAATTTTGTGTCACAATAAAAAAATCTTTTCAGTACCTTGTGACATGAAAGTCACCAAACTTCTGTGTAGAATGAGACATTTGTGAACTGAATATTCACGTCTTCCAATGACTGGCTAAACTGACAGTGATGCAGAGCACAACCTCTGATGTATTTGTGACAAAACTCAACACATGATCTAATTTAAAATCTTAGAACATATGTTCTGTTGATGAATTATACACTGCTTGAATGTTGAATTTGGATATATGTTTTCTAGTTTTGTAGCTAACTTGGCAGCAACACGATTATGTCATATTAGCAGCACTATCAGTAGATAAACCCACAAGTTTACTCAAATCAAGGCCATGCTCATGGAGAAGCTGTTCAACTTTCTCAAAAATGTCCTGGATTGTTGTAGTATCATGCATTGGGACCAGTTCAGTTCTTCATAAATTTGAAATTCATTGTCACAAGCCCTGATGAAAAGGGCTATTCCAGCTATATGAACAGTCTCATCCAGAGCAATAGGAAAATGTTCAAAACTTGATGATAAAGTCTTCAACTGTTGACTCAAACTACCTACAATTTCATCAATCCATTTAGCAACAGTGTTCCTGCTTAATGAAATGTCTTGAAATAAGTGTGACTTCTCTGGACGTACAATTTCAGCTGTTTTTACAAGAGATCGCTTTATGAAATCTCCTTCACTGTAAGATTTTCCACCGATGACAATCATTTTGCAGAGTTCAAAGCTTGCAGTAACAGAACTAACGTTGCCTTTCTGAATTTTTGTAAAGCAACTCTGTTGCTGTATTAACTTAACCTTGAATTCCTTCACTTTTGAAACTTGCATATCTCCTTCATATTTATCATAAGATCGATGCTTTGTTTCATGACGTCTTTTCACATTATATTCTTTTGGCATCACAATGCAGTGGTTGCAAATCAAACAGTTTATTTTCCATTAACAGAGGTACAAAAGTATTGTAATTCCCACTTTTCTTGCAACACACATCCTTCAGATAATTTTCTCTTTTTACAAGATGGAATAGAATTTGACATTTTTATGGCAAAATGTTACAAAATTATGAATGTTTTCACTTTACATTTGTTCTTATTTAGTTGTCAAGGATGATCACAGGGTTAACCGGAATTTAAAAATAGTCACTGACATTCAAAAACAAAAAACCATTGAGATAGAATAAACAATCTAATCATACCAATTTAAAAAAAATCTTGCTGTTTTTAATAATTTGCATTACCAACATAGACAAAATTCTCGATATACCACAGCTATAGAAAAATTTGTTGAGGGTTGCCAAGATGCATGTAAAGGGCCTCATTTGGCTTATGGGCCACCAGTTTGACACACCTGATCTACATAGTGAGATTAAGTAAATGGATGGTAGAACAATGTTTAGGAGAAATAACAAAAAGACAGAAAATTGTGGAGAGCCATGATTGCCTATGTCCTGAGGGAACATGGCATATAAAGAAGAAGTCAGAAATATTTCTTTAATAAGGACAATAAAAGCAGTCCATATATATCATATGCATTGTGCTATTTAACACTACAAGAACTTGAGTAAACAGATGGCGGAACAATGTTTAGGAGAAATAACAAAAAAACAAAATTTATTAAGGGCAGGAAATTGTGGAGAGCTATGATTGCATACATTCTGAAGAGACACAGCACATAAAGAAGTGCAGATGTGTGAAAGTTGTTTTTGCTTTTACTGGGAAGTGTAGAGTGCATCGTTCCACTTTCCTTCTATGCTGGATTGCTGCCAGATTTAATGCAGCTCACACATTTCGTCTTGCATGTTATTCAGTTGGTAAGAGCTCAGCTTCTGAGCACAACAACAGAGATTTTATTCATTTCAAACCATGCTAGTCAGCATTTGGTCCTCAGATGGTCAACATCAATCTTGCAGATCTGGCCAGATAAACACAGCCACATTCCTGTCCCCCCCACTTGTTTTATTCCTGCCTGGCTTAACTCTTGGAGAGAATTATTTATTTACAATATTCTTGTAGCCTTAACGAGTAATTAAGGATACAGTAGTCTTCAGAACGATGGATTGCTCATGATAGCACAAAGGTAGATTAGTCTTATAGAGAAAGATATCATTGTGAGTAAGAAGAACAGTACTTTTATAATGTGAATAAGAACAGCTAAATAAATACAGTGCTTATCACAATGAGTGGTAGCAGTTTATAATGGTGGAAAAGCAAGAGAAGCTAGTATAGTAAAATGGAAAAGCAAGTTGGGTTGGAACAAAAGTCTGCAGAACATTTTAAAAGGTGTTGTTTGAATATGTAAATTTGTGTCTGAATATTTGATTTATGATACATATACTATAGACAAAATATTTTGGTCCATGCTGAATTTCTTTTAGAAAAAAACCCTTAAAATGAGATATTTTTGTATGTTTTTAAAATAAAATATAGAATTTCATAAACAACAGTGTATTTGCTTTTATTTTTCAGTCTTTCTCCAGGCTCCTCTTACTACCAAAACGTTCAAATTTGGATTTGTCTTTGTGGCGGTTTTATTAACAAAAACAAAATAAGATAATGTTGTATGATAATTTCTTATAGTTAAGTGCTTTTTTTGTCAAAATAAAAGCAAATACACTGTATTTACTGAAATATTTCTTTACTAAAATATCTAAAATATACAGGCTGATGGGTGTAATATAGACTGTTTAATAAATAAAGATGGGTTGTATATTTCAAGTACTGAGTATCCACCATAATAATGTTGTATACTCCCTCTCTTCTAAGGAAGTTATGGTTGATGGGGTCACTTCTACAACAAAGCTGCATTCTTCTCTCTTGCTCATCTTCTCCCAGCTGGGTGATTGCTTGTTGGTTTTTAGTTTGGAGGTAAAATGAGAACTTCAACAAAAGCAATTTTAAACTCAACTATTTTATTAAACACATTGACATGTACATTTTTAACTAGCCAGAGAGGTCACTCTATCATCCTCATTGGGGAAAAAAAATTTTCTGAGACATGAAATAACCACGTCTGCTGCATATGATGTGTAAAATTTAACTCACTGAAAACGCTTTCTAACTAATATTCCCACAACATCCCTATTTTGTCTAACATCTGACCTTAAAGGTCAGCCTCAGGTCTGAGCCAAAATACATTGTCACTAAAAAATAATAGTCTGAAAATATTATTTAACATTTCTTACCTAACCATAAAAAAAATTAATTTATGAATTTTATTTCAGCTACATTATATTTAACAATAAGTCCATTAAGTCTTTAAAAATATATATGTTACTTCAAACATTATAGTGAATATTTGAGTAGATACTCCATTAATTTTAAAAAGCATTTATTTTGTCTACTAACATGCACACTCAAGAAAATTTATTAAAGAAAATGTGCCCTTGAGTGTACAGAACAGCAGACAAAATAAATATTGTTTAAAATATATTATACATTAAAATACATATAAGGTGCTTATTTTTGTCAAAATCAAACCAAATACAGTGTAGTTAGTGAAATTTTGTCTTTTGCTTTAAATTAATAAAAAAAATATATCATTTTAAGTTATTTTTTAAAGAAATGCTGTCCCTGAAATTTTTACCTGTAATGTATATATATATATATATATATATATATATATATATATATATATATGTAAGGAAGAGTTTATATTTGTTCCAATGAGAGAAAAGTGTATATTTTAAAAAGAAGAGAGAAAACACAAATATTTTTGGTTATAATGTGGATTTTTAAAAAAAATATATTATTCTTTATTTTCCATACTTTTGCTATATGGGTTTCTGGTCTCACGACCTTCATCAGGCAAAGAGTGAATATTTCCACATATTATTAAAAGGAATTAATTTTTCTGATGTTTTTCGATGTTCAACTATTGTTCTTTTTGTATAGTAGTAACCCAAATGTTTCTTGTTGGACTCTGTGTGTGTGTGTGTGTGTGTGTGTGTGTGTGTGTGTGTGTGTGTGTATATATATATATATATATATATATATATATATATATATATATATGCTACAGTTCAAAGTTTTGAAACCCCCACAAATTAGCATCGGATGAACTTGACAGAAGAGTGAAAACAAAATGAAAGAGAGTTCTTAGATTTATTGAAAAAAGAATGGAATCAATTATCAAACTTATACTTTGAGAAACTTTTGCAATGAGTGCCAAAAATTTGTGCTGCAGTAATCAAGGCTAAAGGAAGATATTTTGACAAGAGCAAAATTTAATTCCTAAAATGCTTATTTTCTTTTTGTTATAATCAAATTTCTAATAAAAAATTATGTCTAACATTTTAAGCCAAGTATAATAATTTTCTATTATTTAAAGTACAAAACAACTAATTTTTGGGTCAATTTAAAATAGTATCGGGGGTGGCTTCAAACTTTTGAACTGTAGTATATATATATATATATATATATATATAGATATATATAGATATATATATATATAGATATATATAGATCCAGATTGAGATTAATTATATTTTGCTTACATATGACAGTTGTCCAGTTTTTTTATATTAAAAATCCAAATGTCTGAATTCTAAACAATAATAAAATGAAAATAAAGAAATCATGGGTATACCTGTCAAATAAATCATTTGTATTTACAAACATATGAATTAAAAAGGGTGTATAAATAGATTTTAGGTGAATCAAAGTCTTTGTGTAGTTGGTACACAGAAAAAACTGTAGTTTAGAAAAGGCTTTTAAATAGTTGGTTCACAGAAAAATCTATGGTTGAGAAATGACTTTTATCATTAATGAAAAATCACTGACTGTTTTGTTGTTGTTGCTGGGGATTATTTGGCCATGTTGCTGTTGGAGTAGCTGATTCATCTGAAATTGGCAACACATGTTTTGTTCAGCACATATTTTGGGACAGTTGCATCTCTGCTCTTTAAAAGTTGAAATCTGTGGGTTTTTATAAGAAATTTTTCTGGAAAGTAAGCTTGAGAAAAATAGTGTTTTCTTTTCCTCTGATTGGTCAAATATTTCACATTGAAATGTTAATTTCTAACCAAGAGACATTTTGATTTAAACAGTATGTGTTGTATCGTGGAATCATTTTGGTAGGTTTGTAATATTGTCTGGGTGTATTTTCTTATGGTATGTATATGGGTATGTAATTATGTTGGAAATAGGGTTTATTTCCTATATATACACCAAAGATGGTGAAACTTTATAGTTTCCAGTCATTTCTAGAAATTTAAAATTTTCCATAAACATAAATGGGTCACTAATATATTTACCAATATTTTTTTATGAGAAACTTAATGCTGCTTCTTAGTGGCTAATATTTTAATTTGAAGTTCATACTTTCTTGTCTTCAGCTTAATGCATGTAGTACTCATTCATATGAAGGCAATTCCTGGTGGTTGATTTTATATAGTTCATGGCAAACCATGTTTCATGATGAGATTTCATTGATTCTTCATGGGGTACTACAAAGTTGCTATTATGAACACTCCCACGCCCTTAGGGTACCTCTACCAGACTGCATGGGACTTTGTTGAAAACTGGGGTCCATACAGCACCAGATTATGACCTTTTGTTGCCACTCTCTAACTTGCATGCACCGGTTTTGAATATTTTATGCTCATGATATATTTTAGAGACATTTACATAGCCTGAAGTAAACTTATTGCAAATTCTTTGAATAAACTAGAATAGACATCTTTTGTTTGTTAATAAAAATATTCTTTTAGAAATACCACTATTTTACAAAAAATAAATACCACTATTTTGCAAAACAAATTATCACATATTTCAACACAGCCATAGTAAAAAAAACAGCTTTTTTATGACTAGCCTTGTAACACTATAACAGTCAAAATAAATATGAGTTTCTCATGTTGATATTTCATTTTAGTTTATGAAACTATTTAGAAGTTATAACATCTAGAAAATTAAAATCACTGCTTTGTAAGAATTTGTTAAATTTAAACATTCTGAACTAAAATCAAATATGTTATCTACATGAAACACAATGACACAAACTAAAACATTCTTTTCTTTGCTTTGCTTTCTGCAAAGTCAATAAATATGAGTTTGTCAGATTTTTGGGTTGGGGTTCAAGTGAAAACTGCAATTACCAATTTTTTAAAGAATAAATTTCAATAAATTCAAATTCAATTAAATGCTCTTGGAAATGTATGGAACTCACTTCCCACAGCTAGTGCTAATAGCAGGCCCAACTAGGCTCTCTAGCCTTGGTTGGTAACCAGTCTAGAAGAAGATAATTCTGTATTCAGAATTCTGTATGGTTGGGTGTGTGGCTAGCAACTTCACACCATAAAAAAATTATTTGCTATGGAAACTCACCAGCAACACCTAGCATTGTGAGTTAGTGGATCAGTATTCCACAGGGGGAAGTTTACAGGATTCTCTCTCTGTGTCTCTTTCTCTCTCTCTCTCTCTCTCTCTCTCACACACACACACACACACACACACACATTATGTATAAGGTATATTTAGGCAGCAATTATTCATTTAAGCATGTATAATCAAATTCAGCTGACAAGGTCTCCCTGGTTAATTTTTTATTGCATTTTTCTAATTTTCAAATAAGATGCCATACATCAGGATTGAAACTGGATAAACTGTCCAAATATTTGATCCATTGTTTTTGTTTAAGAACTTTTGAACCTCTCAGGCATTTTCAGGAACCCTGTGATATCTTTGTGTCATAAGCAAGATTCCTTTGGTTACATCCTGGTATCCTTTAGAAAGTTAAACTTTTAACATAGTTCACAGTCATGTTACATGTAATAGTTAAGAGGAGCAAGACCACATCAAAAATTTAGTCGGATTTGTGAGTAAATTTTCATTAAAAATCATTTCAGATTTTAAAATGTTTTCCTGTAAGATAATAAAAATATTATTATTTTCAGCAAGATCCTTCAAGTTAGAAGTCAAATTTATCAAGTTCTTTGTGTTACAGACAAGATTTTTAAATTTGTGATAATGTAAAATTATATGGTAGTTTTATTGATTTCAGACAGGTGAAGACAATTCTTTCTTTTGTACAACAAAATATATATTAAATCATTTTTGAAGTTATCTCACGTTTGCTATGCTTTTAGAGCTAAGGGCAAACACAATGATGACAGAAAAATATTTTTATATATAAAATAATAAAATAATGTTCTACTTATTTCTGCCTTCCATTAGCATGGCTGATGCTAACCTCCAAGAGCGTGATTTGTTGTGCCTTCTGGGGTTAATTTTCACAACTGACATGAAGTGGAAAGACTAAATTGGGATAGAGGAAAACACTGAGTAACCTACCTAATGAGCTTGTGTAAATGGTTGGCAGAAAAGGGAATAGGAGAGATACCCACCTACCAAATACCTAGCTTAATAAGAGCTACAAAGGACAGGAAGTTGTGGAGAGCCAGGAAGTGAAATGGCATGTAGAAAAAGGCTGGAAAGTGAGGATTTGGCAGCCTAGACATGGCAATAATACTCTTTTTTTTTGGTTAAATTTGACTCTTGTCATATCAGTGTATATTATTGACTTGGTGAAAACTTCGTCAGAAACAATGAAAAGTATACTGAACTGTTACATGATGTCTGTCTTCCAGTGAATGCTGGACAGTCTTCTCAAAGATGAAGAAGAGACTTGATGCAACAGAAATGTGGTTCTTCAGAAAGATGCTTCGGACACCATGGGCCGAACATGTGAGCAACAACAATGTTTTAGAGAAAATTAAAACAAAAAAGTAAACATACTTAACATCAGGATGAAGCAGTTGAAATTTATAGGGCACATAATGAGAAAAAAGGGTTTAGAAAATCTGATACTCACAGGACAGACTGAGGGGAAGAGAGGCAGACGAAAACAATGCATATCATACTGAATAAGCATGAGTAAATGTATGGTGAAACAGGGTTTGGCAGAAATAACAAAAAGACAAAATTTATTAAAAGTTACAAAAAACAGGAAATTTTGGAGAGATATGGTCGCTTATGACCTGAGAGTACATGGTATATAAAGAAGAAAAAAACAGTTGAATGTCTATAAAAATGTCTCTCCTATTAATTATTATCAAGAAAATTTAGAAAGCAAAGCAAAAACAAATGATTACGCTCTTCTGCTTGCTACTATCATGATTATCATCATCACAACTTTTACTGCAAGATAAACAAATTGAAGTAATAATAACAGTCTTAGTGAAACTCCAATTAAACTAAGCCTACTGCAAGGTGTTCAGTTTTAACACAGGCTTCATCATTGAAGAAATGATAACTTCAATGTTTTTTTTTAGCTTTTTACTGTTTTTTTTTAATCAAATAAGACTTATTGTAGTTAATCCAATTAAAACAAGTTGCTAGGGAAACGAAAGTTGTGGTCTTCTGCTTGTTATTCTAGAATCATACAAAACTAAGAAGCAAATCTGTCTGCTGCCTAATTGTTTTACTTTCTTCTTTTGATTGTATTTACCTCAAGCAAGGCACTAAAGCCACTAAGTCACAAGGGGTTACTGGGTGCGGGAGAATTAGAAAACAGAAAACATTATAAAGGAGTGAGTACAGTGGAAGAGTAATCAGCAAGACAGTAGTTAACAATTGACATTGCATTTGAATTTTTGAAGATCAAAGTTGGCCGAAAAGCATGTAGCTGGAAGAGATTTCTACAAGTGAGAAGTGTGAGAAAAGTTACGTCTAGCCAATTCAATTGTGAATTGATGAGACCTTGTTATCAATCTAGTACTGTGCTTAAATTCATAAAGTCTAGGTAACATAGCGAAGAGCTCATCCAAAACAATTACCATAAAATTATTTATAGATAAGGTACAGGGAAGCAACTTTATTGTGGTGGGATAGTGACTGCAGATATGAGAAAAGAAACTGTTAGCATAGATATCATGGTTATAGCTAGCCAATTCAACTGTAAATTGATGAGACCTTATTGTCAATCTAGTGCAGCACTTAAATTCATAAAGCCATGGTCCCATGGCGAAGACCTCATCTGAAAAATTACCATGAACATATTTATAGAAAAGGCACAGGGAAGCAACTTTATGGTGGTGGGAAAGCTGAGATGCTTTCAGGACCAATAATATTGCTGATTCTCCTTTTAATTTTATCAAATAAGCACTGGACCATATGTAATGGCATATAAGTCTACCATTATTTAAGTCTACCATTCACATGGTAAAATAGTAGACTTATAGATATGTAAGATATATTCTGGTGAGTATTGTTTAGCACAACACAGTGAACCAACTTTCTTAGCAGCTGACCTAGCAACTAATGTTAATATATCCTGTGAGTATCACATTTTCCAAAACCTCTCTCCAGCTTCGACAGAGTTTAGAACATCTACATGATCTTCTGGGTGATGAATTTTTTTCCACCTTGCAACTATATTCCCACAGACAAAATGTTACCAGTCTATCACTATTCTATCACTGTTTTCATGGCAAATCTTCCAACAAGAAAGATTCTACCAGTCCAGACCTTCATAGCTTAGACATTCCATGCTATGTACATATGGTCAACCAATCCTCATCTCCTTCGTATTGGTAAGGAAGAAGTTCCATTTCGACAGCTTATTCCTAAGAGCTGCTGCTTTGTGTAACAAATATGAAAAATAGTAGAAAAAACTATTAATGTATATTTTCTGTGGGTTCTGTTAAAAGTGATTGAGGAGATGCAGATCAAGTGACAACAAGTTGCACCGTAAAAATATATGACAGGAGATACTCAGTGAGATATAAAACCAAAATAATTTTATTAAAATAAAATAAAAGCAAATTTTACTAAATATTAGGGATACACAAATATGGTAGTTTGTGCAACCAGAAAATTCCTGGACAGGTAACTTATTTTTTCCAAAATAAGGCTCAATTGGAGTTGTGGGGAAAAGATCAAGTTTACAATCAAAATCAATTGAATAACATAAAATATTGTAAGAAAAAGGCCAGCATATACAAAACAATGCAAATTACAGGGAAGAAGGTAAAATAAAAGGTTTTCAGTGACGTTGAATCCCGTTAAAAAGGGGTATATTTACCATGAAGGTATAAAATATGAAAGTTCTTAATAATTCTTGTGATTTGATGTGAGTTGTCAAAGTTTGTTACAGAATCCATTCATGCCTTCAGCGTTCAGAATCTTCAACATAGAGCGTTGTTTTGAGATGGAAATGATTATTTTATTACAATAGTCAAGGTGAAAATAAAACTTAATTATTTCATGAAAATGACAATTTGGTTTTCAAGACTTCATTGAGGAGAGGTTTCGCAGCTGCTTTTTTGAGTCTACACTTCGCCAGGTTTTTAGATATTTTGGAAGGTATTGCACCTCCCACTCCTACCGTTCCATCTCCTACTACTCCTTGCCTTGGGTCATATTGCAGGGATTTTTATAGCCAAAAGTCAGTTTTGATTTACCCAAAAATTTTGGTGGTCAACACAAGGATTTCAGATTTCAACTGGCTTCAATAGCTATTGGTTAAAAAAATCATGTTTATCAAAACAATTTATTGTAGTAGAAAAATACTTCTGCTTTTTTCCTTTCCATCACTTTCACTTGAAGCCCTCACTTCACTTCTTCATCAAGAAGCTTTGTACACATGATGGCAAAATTCAGGTTTCAGTAATTATTTTATTACCTTCATTCTTTCCCACAAACTACCAAGAGCTGAAATTTACACATTGAAAAAAAAAATTTTAAAACAAACTCCTGAGAGGATGCTTACACAATCACTACAACCTTATCAAATCCAGCGTTAACTATTACCTATCTTATATATCCTCATAATCTGCACTTCTTACCTCTTCCCTTTAAGTTATGCAATTTAAGGTTACAGATTGGTGTATTGTAGGAATGTACATGTTCACATTTTTTTTTTTAAGCAAATCACCCCAAGCATGGCAGGAGTGCCACTAGCATGCAAGGGGTTACAGAGAGTGAAAGTAAGAATAAAGGGAAGTGTTTAGTAAAAGGATAAAGATAAGGACAGGGACCAAGGTCAAGACATCAGAAGATGTTGATTGACATTACATTTGAATATTTGAAGATTATAGTTATCAGGGAAGCAAGTGATAGGAAGGGAGTTCCACTGATGGGAAGCGTGAGATAAGAAGATGTTGGAGTAGAAGAGATGGTTACATTTAACCGTTTCAACAGTGAAAGGATAGGAACAAAAACTTGGGTTTTTACTATTTTTTTTATAGAAACTGTAGTGAAATGAAGTTCTCAATGTCTCTTGGGTATGTCCATCTTCTTTTTCTGGTCCAGGTCATGCTTACTTCATTGGTGAAGGTTCTGCAAAACACGTTCGAATGCTATTTGTTGAAGAGTAAAAAGCGAAAAAGCGTCGTTCTGTCCTTTCCAGAAGTGGACTCATAAAATTGCACAGATGACGAAAACCACTTCCAGTTCCTTTATTACTAGCATCATGGGAAAATTTTTTTTATTCTTATTTTATGTGATTTTATCTAATTTTCCAAAAATGTCCATAAAACAACCACATTTATCAACCCTCTATATTGAGTTGCTCTTGGGCCTTGTATTGGCTGAACAATAGTGTAAAAAATAATGTAAAGGTAAGTGCCACCAATATATGGCATCATGGAAATTCCTAGACCTATATCAGTTGTGCTATGATATCTGATACTCATAAAAAGGTGATGTGAATTATTGAAGTTCAATGGGTCATGATAGTAAATGTCAGGTAGATGGGATATCCATTTCTGAAATTGTGGGCACTCTGAGGCATCAAGTGTATATCAGATACATTTGATGGAAAGTATTACTTCCTGCCTACAGTGACTGACCAGGATTACTTAAAGATCATGATCTGAGGCGTCTAGCTAGAATTGTCTACAGTAAAAGACAAGTGATACTGGATTTAATAGAATCTATTAGATTTATTTCTACTGATATTGAAACAAATTTTATTGATGGTGGGTTAATGTCTTTTGATGTGAATAGGCTGCATAATTTTTAATTGTTTTTTGCAGTTGGGTTGTTTATTTCAGACTATTAGTAACATAAATGCTGCATTAGTTATCTCTTGACTTCTATTTTTCATCCTTAAAAATGACCAACAATAGTTGAGAATATTTGGGGAAATTATGCATAATTTTGACAACTTTTCTTGGTAACTTTCCACCTGGTATCAAATGATGGTATGAAAAGAAGCAGAACTGAAATTCTAGTACAGAGTGATGTTTTGTCAGTATACCATATTTTTCTTTACCTCTGAGTGACATTTTTGAGTTGTCAAACCTGAGCTGGTTTATTTAATTCTTAATTTATTTAAAATTTTGTTATTCTATATTTGACATCTACTTTCAATGCAAGTGGATCTAATAGAGAAACTTCATCAATCAACAAAATCTTACATGTCTGTCGAGAACCCCAATTCAGAAACATTTCAAACCTCGTCAGAGCACCCCAGTCTATTTACTCTTTTCCCAGACTATGCGCCACACATTTACAAGCACAGATGTGAAAAGATGGGCACAGATTATTTAAGCCAGAGGTTGGTAACCGGCCCACTAAGGATTTTTGTTTGGCCCAGAAAATTAACTGTAGTAAGGAATTTGCATTTTTCATTGATTGTATTAGTTGCTATCCTGTTATTCCTTCAGTAAAATAAAGAAACTTCTTTAAATAATGCAGTATTAACTTTGTTGTTTTTTCTTTAAAATAGTAACCGAATTAACCTCCTGAACATTTTAATATAGTACATTTGATATAATGGCTCTCCTCTGAGACACTCTATAGCTGTCTGGCCCACTCTCTCTCAAAAATCTTGCTGACCCCTGATTTAAACATTCTGAGGTGAATGTGCTGATGATGAGGAGGGATTTGCTAATGGCATGCTCATAATTGGGATACAAATAATCTTAAACAAAAAATCAATATCCTCTACCAAGTGTTCCAAGAAATAACATTCAAGATATATCTTTTCAAAACAGAAACTATTATCAGGGATTGGAATGGAAACCATTGCTACAAAACTAAAACAACCTAAAAATTTGGGTTGAGACTTTCATATGGATGTCATGTGTGGTTATTCCAAACTTGTCATGTTAGTATAAGAGAAAAGAAAATTGGACATAGAATGTCTGCACCAGAGGTAGTCTTGCCTAACACCACAAATTGTTACAAAACTGAAATGTCAACCGTAGTCATATTCTTAAATAGCTTAGTCAGATTGAAACTTTCATATGGATGTCATGTGTAGCACCAAATGATAACTTCAAAGTTTTTTTTAGCTTTTTACTGTTTTTTTTAATCAAATTAGACTTATTGTAGTTAATCCAATTAAAACAAGTTGCTAGGGAAACGAAAGTTGTGGTCTTCTGCTTGTTATTCTAGAATCATACAAAACTAAGAAGCAAATCTGTCTGCTGCCTAATTGTTTTACTTTCTTCTTTTGATTGTATTTACCTCAAGCAAGGCACTAAAGCCACTAAGTCACAAGGGGTTACTGGGTGCGGGAGAATTAGAAAACAGAAAACATTATAAAGGAGTGAGTACAATGGAAGAGTAATCAGCAAGACAGTAGTTAACAATTGACATTGCATTTAAATTTTTGAAGATCAAAGTTGGCCGAAAAGCATGCAGCTGGAAGAGAGTTCCACAAGTGAGAAGTGTGAGAAAAGTTATGTCTAGCCAATTCAACTGTGAATTGATGAGACCTTGTTACCAATCTAGTACTGTGCTTAAATTCATAAAGTCTAGGTAACATAGCGAAGAGCTCATCCAAAACAATTACCATAAAATTATTTATAGATAAGGTACAGGGAAGCAACTTTATTGTGGTGGGATAGTGACTGCAGATATGAGAAAAGAAACTGTTAGCATAGATATCATGGTTATAGCTAGCCAATTCAACTGTAAATTGATGAGACCTTAAAAAGTCTCAGAAATTACTATACTATCAGAAACATCTAATCTGCTTTATAAAATCAATGGTTAAAAATGGCTTTGCTGGAGTGAAACCAGTTTATCTTGGTAAGGACCATCCACCTTATAACCTTGTGGACTGGTGCTACAGAATCACAAACAAAGAACTATACCAGATAACAGAAACCACATCACTTGAGGACTATCAACAGCTGTAACAACTTAAATGAATATAAAATATAATTGGAAGAGAAAATAATGACATAATGAAGTTGTTGATATTGTACACTACTTAAAACAAAAGGTTAGGAAGGAAACCTCCATAAATAGGGGAAAGAGCTTGAAAAACCTATTTTCCTGAAAAATTGTTTTCAGAGAAAGATTTGATAAATTTCATTTGAAAGTAGCAGTTTCTGCTCAGTCAATGAATGCTGAATGTTTCCTCATAAGGAAACAGCTAATATTACTAATATTACTGAAACATTTACTCACCTTTTTTTAAAATAGTAAAGAAATCATAAAAGAAAGGACGTGTGTTATGAAAATATGAACATAATAGAAATAATATATTTTCAATGCGAATGAGGTAAATCAATGAGAAATTTCTTTTCCTTAAAAAATATAACTTCTAAGGAATTATTGGAGTTTATTTATCATCATCGTTAGCTTTATCTTGTACCCGTGAATTTAATTTCTTTTCTGATAGCCTCCTTTATGACGATGGCCAAGTAGACGAATTCTTGCATAGAAGAGCCAATGGTATTGACTGCATAGTAATGTCGGTGGATGATGAGGTCGATTTTATCAAGCCTTTTTCTCTTGTCATTTGACTTCATCCTTTTCTCTTCTGGTGGCTTTGAAGTTTTTGGTTCTGATGGTGATAGAACTATACCAGTTGGTATGGTCTTGTGCTTGTGTTTCAAACAATTTAGGCTCAAGTCCAGTGGCTTTCAGTTTTGTCTTGAGTTGGTCCTTGTCTCTTTGAAAATGGCAGCCCAGTGGTCTTTTCCCTGAAGTGATCTCACTGAATAAGACTTGATGTGGAAGCCTTTACTTTTCCATTCTTGCTAAATGACCTGACCATCAAAGACGGTGTTTAATGATCAGCAATTCAATGCTTTGACTGTTAGCTCTTTCCAGGACTTTGGTGTTGGTCACATAGTAATTCCAATTGATTATCAAGATTTAACAAAGCTTTTACTAGTGAAAGCATTCTAATTTTTGGATATTGTGACAATATAGAGTCCAGGTTTCACAGCCATCTAGCAAAGTTGAAATGAAAACAGCATTATAGACCATAATTTTTGTTGTTAAGCTCAGATCTCTGTTATTGAAGATGTTTTTGAGTAGCTTTCCTAATGCCCCGTGTGCAGCTCCAATTCTGTGTACCACATCCTTTTCTGGGGTGCACTTGTTTGATAAAAGGCTATGCATAGAAAATTTGATATGGAAAATGCTCTATTTGTTCTAGATGTGTAACACAGATGGTAATATCAAAATCTGGTAAGATTGTATTTGGGACTGACTTTACAAGGTCCTTGGTTTTCTTGATGTTTACTGTGAAACCAAAACAATGGTAAGTCATACCAAGTTATTCACAGACGGTTGGGCCCCATTTTATTTATAATACAACATTATTTCTTATTACTTTAAGCATTATATTTAGTGGATACATGTATTTGAGTAAGCATCCCTGTTATATAAACAGTGTAAATTTATATTTCTACCAGCCAGTGCATTTGAGAGTCTTAATAACTCTGACAAGGTCCTTCCCCCCTTTTAGGGAAAACCACTGTTAATCCCTGTGTACATTTAGAATGCTCAGCTAGAACAGACTTTCACAGTCATGCAAATATAGAACTTGATTGTGAATGTCTTCTGTAGTTTAGTCTAAATGCACACCAGGCTTTACTGTGGTGTCCCCTACAAGGAGGATACAGATTCAAACCTTGCAGGAAAAATAGTTTTACATTGTTTGAAAAAACAGGAATGCATACTCAAATACAGGTATCCACTAAATATAGCATTTACAGTAATAAGAATTATCCTATCTGGTTCTTTCACCCTCAATAACCTTTGCTTTTCTTGCAGTGAAATAATTAAATAAAAATAAAAAACTATGGGTTTACAATAAGAATAATTCACTGAATTCTTTTAAAGAATTATACCTTTATATCTATACTATAAGGAGTTAGATTCTCTTTGTAGGTATGTAAGAAGAACACAAAAGCATCATAGAAAGATTTTTGTTAGGGCAATACTGTTAAAATGCTCTAGATTGAAGAATCAAGCAAATTCCAGTCCAATTTGCAATATATTAATAGTGTTGGATCTGCATTCATGCTCACTCCAATAATAATGATCCATATTTTGTATGTTTGGTTGTTTATTACAAAACCTAAAAAGAAAATCGTATCAATATTGAGAAAGAAAAAACAATGAAAAGATTACTAATTTCTCAAAAAATACTGTTAATTATTCATATTTTCATTTCTTTTTTTTCCTCATCATGAATATTTCCACACTTTTTCTGAAAAACAATTTTTCTATTTTTTGCAAGTATGTTTAAAAATTATTTAACACTAATGTACTGCTGATTAGGGATTAGTAGTACAAGTAATGCTGATTTTTAAGTTTTAAATGCAGGCTTTAATGTTTTTGTTTAATGTAATTTTTTGCATCAGATTAATGAGTAATAATCGTCCTCTTTGTCTTACAAGTACAGAAAAAACACCACATTGTATAATAACGGTACAAAATCTTTGTTTTTTATTATCACTTTTTTAGCTCCTTATTATAGTTTTCCACTTCAGTTATTTGAAATCAAGTTCATCTTGTCTGTCATCTTGAATCAGTGTTATACCTTATCTGTTAAGTTCACTGCAGAGGAGGTTCCAACCTTGATTCCATTATGACCAAAATGTGAAAATAAATAAAAAGCTATACATCTATTTTTTTCACAAATACAACAACAATACTAAATGTTTTAACGTTTTCAAAATTATGCTTTTCATTTTTGATATTTAATATTACTCTTGTAATTTAACATGATAGTCTTCAAGTGTGAATAAGATTTAGAGTAAAGGGGTGTTAAAGAAAAATGAAAATACTTTTGATACAGCCTAATATATAATAAATATATGTACTAGAGTTATAGGTTGTTTTAGATGTGTACATGATATAATTTTTGGAGTAAAGGTCTGTAAAAGTCAATAGTATTTTTAATGCCCACTATATCTTTACACTAAAACATTTTTTACTTTATGCTATGTTGACCCATTCTATCCTTCATTTCTCTTTCCATTGACATTTGTACTTTTCTAATTTATTCATCTATAATTATTTCTAGAATATCTTGGTCTCTCCTCTGATCCGTGTTGACACATTCCTATCCCCAAGAGTTCTCTCAAGCATTGCTCTTGTCCATTGTATCCCCAAAACTTATCTCTACTAGTGCTCTTTCAATTGACCTTTGTAATTTTCTAACCTATTCTTGTTCAGTAACATCTCTTAGCTTACTCTCATCTCTGATCCATATTGATCCCTTTCTATCCCTAAGAATTATCTCTAGCATTGCTCTTTCAATTGACCTTTGTACATTTCTAAATTCTTCTTGTGCAATAATATATCTTAGACTCTTCTCTGATCCATGTTAACACCTTCCTATCCCTAAGAGTCCTCTCTAGCATTGCCCTTGTCATCGACCATTGTACTTTTCTAACTGATTATTGCTATCTTGGTCTATTCCCTGATCCATGTTGACTCCTTTCTATCCCTAAAACTTAGCTCTAGCATTGCTCTCTTCATTGACCTTTATAATTCTATAACCTATTTTTTGTTCAATAATATCTCTTAACGTGATCTATTCCCTGATCCATGTTGACCCCTTTCTATCCCTAAAACTTAGCTCTAGCATTTCTCTCTTCATTGACCTTTGTAATTTTATAACCTACTTTTGTTCAATAATATCTCTTAACTTATCCATCTTGACCTCTTTCTATCCTTAAGAGTTATTCCTACCATTGCTCCTTCCAATGATCTTTGTTCTTTTCTAACATTCTTGTTTAATCATTTCTATGATATCTCTTATCTTGGTCTGTTTCTCTCATCCTTGTTGACCTTTTCCTATCCCTTAATCATCTATACTATTGTTCTTTCCATTGACCTTTGTAATTTTATTAACTTATTCTTATTCTCTGGTCCATCTAATCGTCTTTCTGTCCTTTAGATTTTCCTAACCCTTCTATTGTTCTTTTCATTGCTCATTTTCTGTTACTCTGTTTATTTTATGAATAGACACTCACATATGCATCATATTAAAGGGAACTTGGTTTGAAGATTGTCATAATAAGGATAAATATCCAGACTGAATAATTAACTATCTGGAATTCCTTGTAAGCATCATCACAGTACAGCTTTGAACCCATATATTTTCAGAAGCCTTCTTCGACTCAGAAGAATATTTTAGCACCATATTGAAGTCTCAACTACTCTTAACCTGTCTTCATTTAAAGCAAGATATTGTCAGTCAGGAGTCACTGGTGTATTTGAACGAGTGCATTTTGTTTCATGACCAAGTTGTTGGTGACAGTTCAATCAAAATTCTTTCGGTCAGGTTGACAAGTTTGGCAAAATTTTGATTTAGTTCTAGAACTGAATGTGAATAGTATATGGTTCTGTGAATATTATTAATCAAAATCAATTAAACCACCTTGCTTGATACATCTCTTGTGGTAAGGAAATATTAGCTGAAGCACTTTTCTATACTGGCTGAGGACAAGTCTTGTATCACAGCTACTTACATTGACAGTAAAAGTATTATAATCTTCTTCTTCTTCTTGCATCCATTTGTAGGTCTGAGTAAACTTTGTCTTTTTTTTCTATCTCTTGTAAACCCTGTTCTGCCAATCATTGAAATGAGAAGGCCAAGATTAGAAGCAAAAAATTATTTTCTTCTCCTCCTACTCCTCTTCTTCTTCTTCTTCTTCTTCTCCTTCTTCTCCTTCTTCTCCTTCACTTCTTCTTCTTCACTTTCTCCATCTTCATTTTCTTCTTCACTTTCTTCCTCACTTTCCTTTTCACTTTCTTCTACACTTTCTTCTACACTTTCTTGTTTTTTTTCTTCTTCTTCATCTCCTTCTTCTTCTGCTTCATTTCTCCTCTTTTGCTTCTTCCCTTTCTTTTCAACTTTTTCTTCACTTTCTTCTTCACTTTCTTCTTCACTTTCCTTTTCTTCTTCTTCTCCACCTCCTTCTCCTCCTTCTTCTTCTTCTTCTTCTTCTTCTTCTTCTTCTTCTTCTTCTTCTTCTTCTCGTGTCACTTCAGGACATACCCAATCCTTGCTCTTCACAATTTTTCATCCTTTGTAGTTTTTAATAAATCCTGTCTTTTTGTTAACCCTCCTAAATGCTCTTCTGTAAACAATTTAAAAATCAGAAAGTAAAGATTACAAGGAAGGAATTCTCATAGAAATACATTAGACACTTTTTCTATGTGCCATGTCCGTTCAGGACGTGGGTAATCAGGACTCTCCACAATGTCCTGTCTTTTAGAGCTCTTGGTAAATTTTGTCTTTTTATTATCTATGCAAAGATTGATGCACAGATGTCCTCAGGGACACATGGCCCAGCGGACAAAGATGTTGGTTAGAACCAGTGACTAAACCCAAAGAGTTGTGAGTTCAATACCAGCCTACAGAAGTGGTGAACCTAAAACTTTAAGAGGGAGTTTCTAGAAGCAGCATGGTAGGTGGAACAATCTCCACAGTGGACAAAATAAATGGCTTGGTTTGGAATGTCTTTTGGTTTAAAAAGTTGTCAAGATACTTAAAATAGTGGTTGTCAGTTGGTGAATGTGGTAAAGTCTTGTATCTCAAGTCAGTGAGCTTGGTCAGTGTCATCTTGGCAACATGTGACCAAGTATTGCCTTGCAGAAGAATTGGACCTTGTCGATTAAACAGTGCTGGGTATATTTTGTTTGACTGAAGGTGCATTTCATCCAGTTCATGATAATAAACTTCAGCAGTGATGCAATTTCAGTTTTGGAAAGTAAAAATCATCATGTTCAAGCCATTTACCTGATTGTTTACGATTGTCATAAAGGATTAATTTCTCAGCACAAATCATTACTCACTCAAGAAATGGCTCATCCAAATTTCACAGACGCAGCATTGAGAACACTTCAAAACATCAAACTTTTTGACATTCACTGAGTTCATGTGAAACCCATTTATTGAGTTTCTTCATCTTGCTAATTCCCTAGAGATGGGCTGATATCCCTAAAATGCTGACACCCATTATCAAAGATATTTCTCTGACACTTTGACATGGGTTTGGTTTTCGACTACTGTTTTTAGGTATTGATTGTCAGTTGTATGTAGATGGACATCCTCTACCAACTTGATCTTCAAGACTCATATTCTCACTGTGAAACTTTAGAAACAAGTGTTGTACTATCTGATGCATGATGGAGTAATAGATAGTGGCTCGGATTGAGGAATGAGAGAGCTGAGTTCAAATTCCAATCCAATCCATTACATTCACTTACGTGCTAATACCCTTGGGAAAGGTATGAATACTCTTCTTCTCCTCCTCCCCATTTATGGGTAAATAGCAGGACGGACTGGATTCTATAGCCTTGGATGGCAACTGGTCTACCACAGAAAGAAAAAAATCTGCCTCATCGGTCATGTATCAAAAGATACATGACCGCCTAAGCGTGTATCATGCATGGCACATAACTGACTATCTGATCACGAGTTGATACTTCCTCCATGCTTTGTTAATGTTGGCAGAAGTTTGAGAAGCATTATGGCCAAGCTTGAACTTATGCAAAAAAATGTAAACAAATCTTTTTTCATGTTTTAAAAGAAAGAGATAGATATAAAATTAACAAAGATGAGTGAGCAATGACAACTATAGGGCAACTGTTATAATATACTCAGACACAAGGGGTTACTGAATGCTAGAGAATATGAGAACACACTATTAAGGAGAAAGAACAGTAAAAAAAAAACAAGAATTAAGAAGACAGAAGATAATGATTGACATTGCATTTAAATCTTTGAAGATCAAACTTGACTCGGAAGCAAGAAGCTGGAAGAGAGTTCTACAAGCGAGAAGTGTTATATAAGAAACTTTTAGCTTAGAACCAAGAATCCTGCTGTCATCCAAACCATCATTCTTTTATTAGGTTAGAAAAGCTGTGATTGGTCAAGATAGGTAACAGTAATAGTAATATGAATAGTAATATAATAATGGTAATTTCACTACAATATTGGCTTTCAATAACAGAGCATCCAGTACTGCTTTTGGTTGAAATTTATAAAATCTATCTCTTAAAACAATTTTTTAGAAAATAGGTTTCTCAAATCCAGTATCTGTCGACACTGTTTTAAGTATTGATGGGGTTTCCTTCCTAACTTTTTATTTGTAGTAGGGTGGAAGGTCAACATCTTGATTATGTCATTTAGGCAAACACAAAAGTTACCATATTCTGAGCCCCTTACTAAAATACACCTGATTTTAATTTTCTATTTTGACAAAGTGCACAGAGAATGCAAATCATTTTTTGCAGCAAGACTTGTTTTTCTACTTTGTTGCCAGTTTAGTTGCTATGAACACAATATTTGACTGATCCATTTTTAAGTTTTCAGCAGGTGTAATGAATGAGGTAAAAAAGAAACTTTCCATTGCAGAAAAGAAAAACTGGTGGTAAAAACTGTTCCTCAGTTGATGCTCCTGATGCTGTGGAAATAGAATTAATGTGGAGAATATATTGAGGAACAATTTCTGTTGACAGTTTTTTTTTTTCTGTAGTAAAGAGGTTCCCTTCTTTTTAAAGGGTTACATTAAGTTAGGGCTAAACTAGCTTTTGTCTTTTTTTTCTAATCATTTCACCTCAAACAAGGCAATAATGCCACTAAGATGCAAGGCATTACTGAATGCTAGAGAATATGAAAAAAAAAAACACTATTAAGAATAGGAATTAAGAGGACAGAAGATAACGATTGCCATTGCATTTACATTTTTGAAGATCAAACTTGAATGGAAAGCAACAAGCCAGAAAAGAGTTCGACAAGTGAGAAATGTGAGAGAAGAAACTGTTAGCATAGAACTTATGGTTACATCTAGCCATTTCAATTGTAAAATGATGAAACCTTGCTGCCAAGAACTAGATGAGAAATGCAAGAGAAGAAACTGTTAGCATAGAACTTATGGTTACATCTAGCCATTTCAATTGTAAAATGATGAAACCTTGCTGCCAAGAACTAGATGAGAAATGCAAGAGAAGAAACTGTTAGCATAGAACTTATGGTTACATCTAGCCATTTCAATTGTAAAATGATGAAACCTTGCTGCCAAGAACTAGATGAGAAATGCAAGAGAAGAAACTGTTAGCATAGAACTTATGGTTACATCTAGCCATTTCAAGTGTAAAATGATGAAACCTTGCCACCAATCTAGTACAGTGTAACCCGGATATAAGAGAGTTGTCGGGACCGGAGAAGAAGTATTTTATATCCAGGTTTCTCTTATATCCGGGTTTGGTCTGTTATCTATACATTAACACAGGCTCTAATTTGGGACCAGAGAACATCTCTCTTATATCCGGGTTTCTCTTATATCAGGGTCTCTTATATCCGGGTTACACTGTATTATGCTTAAATTCATAGTTTAGGTACTATAGAGGAAAGTAATATTTATTTTGAAGAAAAGAATGTTGCACAAGGCCAAAAGAAGTGGATATGGGAAGCCTTCTTCAATCTGCCTTATCTTAAACTTAGCTACCCACAATTATTTATCCACACATACTACAGTATTCATTATACCAAAACAACACATTCTTACTTACCATTCTTACTACAGCCACCATAATGCCTCAAATTCTCTATGAAGTCTTAACTAGTTTCTACATGTACAATTTGTCTGGGGTGGGGAATGAAAATAACAACTTAAAAAAAATTAATCTTTACAATGACTACAATTTTATATAAGAAACTAAACCAAACAGTGTTAGTAATAAAAACTTTCACAATCCCTAATCGTGGCAGAAACATCAGTTAACTGGATGAAATTAATGCAGGACTATGTAATTTAACAGCACTCATTTGACCAACTGCTCACTCACACACTCATTGAGACAAGACACAAAACCATATACAAAATACACACGCAAAAAAACGAAAAGTATCCCGCATCTACTAGAGAACTGACATCTCTGTTACCTAATGGGCGAGAGGGAGGGGGTTACTATAAAGGAAAGTTCATCAGTACAATTACCATGAAAGTATTTATAGAAAAGGCACAGGGAAGCTACTTTATGGCAATGGGAAAGTGACTGAAACCAAGATGCCCAGTCAGGCTCAATATTTATTGCAGATACTTGTTTGGATTTTATCAAGAATCTTTAAATATATAGCACCAGACCAGACCAGACCAGACCAGACCAAATGTGGCAGCAAAATTCAAAGCATAGATGAATTGTCAACTTATAAATATTTCAGATAAATTCTAGAGAGAAAAATTGTCTAGTATGAACACAGTGAACTGACTTTCCTAGCTGCAAACCTGAAATATATCAACAGCAGCAAATGTACAAAGATGAAATTTAAATGATATTAGATATGAATTGGAATCAAATATCCAGCAGAATGACAACACAGGGAATAAATAGAAAATGTTTATAAATTTAACATGTTTCTCTCTTATTTAAGCTTCATCAGAATTTTTTGAAAATGAATATTGGGAGAGAATGTTCTAGTACATTTGATTTCTGTGTTATTTGTTTTTCATTGGTCAGGTAGATTTCATGTGTTTATGTCTTGTGTGTGTGTGTGTGTGTGTGTGTGTGTGTGTGCACATCTGGATTCTAGTGGGTGTACTGCATGTGTGTTTATTACATATGTGCATGTTTATTATATATATGAGTGTTATATTATGTGTTATATTATTATGTTTATTATATTATGTGTTATATTATGTGTGTTATTATTTATATGCATGTTTATTATATATATATGTGTGTGTGTTTGTGTGATGGAATAAGGAAAAAGTAGGAAACATTTATAAATTTAACATATTTCACTTTTGTTTAAACTTCATCAGACATTTTTGAAAATGAATTGTGGGATAGAATGTTCTGGTACATTTAAGTTCTTTGTTTTTCATTGATCAGGTAGATCTGAAAATGAATTGTGGGATAGAATGTTCTGGTACATTTAAGTTCTTTGTTTTTCATTGATCAGGTAGATCTGAAAATGAATTGTGGGATAGAATGTTCTGGTACATTTAAGTTCTTTGTTTTTCATTGATCAGGTAGATCTGAAAATGAATTGTGGGATAGAATGTTCTGGTACATTTAAGTTCTTTGTTTTTCATTGATCAGGTAGTGGTGTTAGAGTCTGTGTGTTAGCCTATTTGTATCAAACAAAATACCCTCTTGATATTACAATATACTGCTATAACTATTTGAAAGTATTACCAGACAAATGCTTTATTATACACTGATCTGCTTATGTTAATATGTAAATTGCTTAGCATGCAGAGTAGTTCCATTTGAAACCACTAGGTGGCTATAAACATGCAATCATTTTGCATTATTTGCTGATCTGATAAAAATGTTTAACATTGGTAGCAGAGCATAGTTATAGAACAGTCAGAGGTAATTACTACTTCTTGTTCACATGAGTCGCCTCCTAAACTTACAGATGAAGACAGTTATGAGAATTGGAAGTGCGATGTTGGCATTTGGTGTGAACTTACTGAATTGCCAAAAGAGTAAAGATATTTAGCAATTCACTTAACAGAGCTAGACATATATCACCTGAAATTTGTGTTACAGATTTGAAAAAAGAAATTGGTGTTGATATTCTTCTGAAAAAAAAATTGATGGTGTGTTTCTTCCTGATAAAGTTTATAAACAGTTTATTGCTCTCAGCAATTTCTGTAATTTTTGTTGGTCCAGTTGTATAAACATTGGTGAGATGTAACTCATGTATTTTAAGTTTGCATAAAAAGATATGAAACTCTTGGCCCAATTTGGTCTTTGTGTTGTTGTGCCATTATAACGAACTACTCTACGGCTCATGTTGATATTTGGCTGAGCTATATTCATCGTTTAACAGTGGGTCGCATTGGCTCTCCTAAGGTCAATACCCCAGAGTCACACAGTCTTGATTTCTCATTGAGAATCAAAAGCCATGGTATTTTCACCATGAAGAAGGTTTACTTGTCACAATAAATGGCACAATACATGGGCTTGTACTGGAAAACTTTTATTCTTTGTAACAACGTAATGTTTCCGACTATTCATCAATGATGAAGAGGGCAAGGTGAGTGATCTTTTTTCTTAGACCATCTGCTTATTGCCAAGACAAAAACCTCACTAAAGAAAGATGGAGGGAGAAACTCCTTTTTTTTTTACAAGGAAATCTTATTTTGCTTGTTAATCGTATTTTCTTCTCATTGTTAACTATAAGTTACTATATTTTATTGTACACCCAGAGTGTTATATTATTAACAATATATAAACTTTCCAAAAGTGGCACCCACATTGTGTGGTCTTCTTCTATGCACACTTTCCCTTCTGGATGTAGCCAACCATGGATATCTATAATTTTCTGTCCTTTGTAGCTCTTAATAAACTTTTTTGTTTTGTTATTTCTCCTAAAACTTGTTTCACTATCCATTTACTCTAGCTTATTTTCCTCTGTTTCTTTTGCTTTCAATATTTTCTGTGAGTAGCAAATTTTCCAAGCCCACTTTCCTCATGATGTGCCCTAGAAAATTCAACTATCTCTTTCTGATGTTAAGTAACAGTTTCCTTTTTGTTTCCATTTTCTCTTGAACATAAAGAAGAGTTAAATTTTCTAGATGTTATAACTTCTAATAGTCTCAAATTATATCAGTATAACAAACTCATATTTATTTTTATTATTTATTGTTATAATACCGGTTATAAAAAAAACTTGTTTTTTACTAAGGTTGTGTTGAATTTTTTTTTAAAGCATTTCACCCAAGCAAGGTGGTAGTGCCACTAGTACGAAGGGGCTACAGAAAGTGACAGTGAGGGAAAAGACTGGGTATAGGGAGAATTGAGGAAATGATAAAAAGAAGAATGGAGAAGGATAAAAAGAAGAACAAGGATCAAGGCATCAGGATGTGTCAATTGACATTACATTTAAATTTTTGAAGATTATAGTTATCAGGGAAGCAAGTAAGAGGAAGGGAGTTCGACTGTTGGGAAGTGGGAGAGAAGAAGCTGTTGGAGTAGAAGAGGTGGTTACATTTAACTGTTTTGGCAGAAAAAGGGTGGGACTGAGATGCCAACCTAGTACCATGCTTAAATTCATGCAGTTGGGGTACCAGAGAAAATATCTCATCAGAGCAGATGCCAGGGAAATATTTATAGAAAAGACAGAGGAAAGCTACATTATGTCAGTGAGAAAGTGAGTGGAGTCAAGACCCAAAGTCAGGACTGATCACACTGCATATCCGTTTTGGGATTTTGTCGAGAACCTCGAGATGAACAGATGGGGCACCAGACCGTATATGGCAACAATGGATAAATGATAGATTTGTAGATGTGAAGGATGGACTCAGATGAGAAAAACCTTCTGGCACAATAAAAAGAACCAACTTTCCTTGCGGTGCATGCAGCTATTGATTCAATGTAGTTGTTCCACCTTTGGTCAGTGGAAAACGTGAGACCAAGGAGATGCAGTGAGGTGCTCCTGTGGAGTTGAGCATCAACTATGCTGATAGATAAGAGACAGGGATGTTTCTCTATGGTAAATAAATGACAGCAGTTTTGTTCCGGATGCATTAAATTTCACAAGCCTTTTCCTTCCCCAGTCAACCACAGATTGTAGGTTGTTTTCGAGACCAATGGCCAGGTTGACTTTGTCAGCAATGCCGGATTTACTATTGAGACAGGAGTAAATGGTAGTGTCATCTGTGTAGATACTGACTTGAGAACTGATGATGTCAGGAAGATCATTGATGAAGATCAGGAACAGTTTAGGACCAAGGATAGAGCCTTGAGGGGCACCAGCATTCATATGTAAGCAACTGGAAAACAACCTGTTCAGGATGATTTAATTTGGTTTGCAATAAATAGTAAAATAGTAGTATTTCTTAAGGTATATTTTTATTGACAAATAAAAGATAGATATTCGAGTTTATTTAAAAACATTTGCAATAAGTTTACTTCTAGCTACATAAATGTCAGTAAAATATATCACAAACAAAAATATAGAGGGTAGCCCCATCTGATGTATTAATAGTAACAATGATAATTATGGCAGTGATAATGTAGTTTGTGATGGTAATAATGGTAACAATGATAATGGTAACAATAATAATGGTAATGATAATATTGGTAACAATAATAATGGTAACAATGATAATAGTAACAATAATAATGGTAATGATAATATTGGTAACAATAATAATAGTAACAATGATAATGGTAACAATAATAATGGTAATGATAATATTGGTAACAATAATAATGGTAACAATGATAATGGTAACAATAATAATGGTAATGATAATATTAGTAACAATAATAATGGTAACAATGATAATGGTAACAATAATAATGGTAATAATAATATTGGTAACAATAATAATGGTAACAATGATAATGGTAACAATAATAATGGTAATGATAATATTGGTAACAATAATAATGGTAACAATGATAATTGTAACAATAATAATGGTAATAATAATATTGGTAACAATAATAATGGTAACAATGATAATGGTAACAATAATAATGGTAATAATAATATTGGTAACAATAATAATGGTAACAATGATAATGGTAACAATAATAATGGTAATGATAATATTGGTAACAATAATAATGGTAACAATGATAATGGTAACAATAATAATGGTAATGATAATATTGGTAACAATAATAATGGTAACAATGATAATAGTAACACTAATAATGGTAATAATAATAATGGTAACAATGATAATGGCAACAATGATAATGGTAACAATGATAATGGTAACAATAGTAATGACAATAATGTTAATATATTTTTGTTTGAAGAAGTGAGCATCCCAGTAGCTGAAATTATTAGTAGTTCAGTTCAAAAAATTGGTAACCTGAGTTTGGATTTCAACCAAATTCATTACATTCACTTTCATGCAAATACTTGTGTAAAGTGTATAAATCCATTTATTCTCCTCTCGGCTATGGGTTAAATAGCAAAGCAGACTGGGCTGTCTAGCCATGGTTATCAACCAGCTACAAGAAGGAAAACTTTGAATTTGAAGCCATATGTTGCCCTTTTATTGCATGTACTATATTACCACCAACAATCCCATGGAGTTCCCAATGACTCTATACTTTCAACTGTGGTTGTCCTACAACTGTGTCAACGTATTATTATTATTATTATTATTATTATTGAAGAAACAGAAAGAATTAATAATAACTTCTGATACTGTTGAATATGTTTCTGGTAGGATACTGCATCGAGCTGGAAATGACAAATATATAAACGCTGTTAAAATATTAATTATGTTTCTGATGGTTGTATGAATTGGATTGATTTCAGTAAGTTGTTCAGTTGTAGCTGATCATTTGGAGATGATTGTGATCTTTAATAGTCGACAAAATCATGGCAGCAAATGAAAGTGAAATTAAGAACTAGAAAGGTAATTATTTGTATGATGAAGTCAAAGATCAAAGGTCAAAATGTTGTCTGTGAGATGAAATATGTCTGAAAAAGATAAGGAATGGTGATATGATTTCTAAAGCGAGACAGCTCGCTTGTGGATTTGAGAAGGACACAGCTAATTTCTATAAAAATTCACTATCATTTTCAAAAGAAGCAATTTGTCTTAAACTTTCCCTGGCTTCATGTAATCAATGGACTTTTGACACTATGGATGTGAAGGTCGCATACTTACAATGTAGTAAAATTAAAGCATACATTTTTTGAGACCTCTTATTGAGATTTTCAATGGTAAGTTAAGTAAATTAAAGAAAATAGTGTATGCAGAGATGCTAAGTACTTGACCCACTTCCTTTAATCAATATTTCAATGATGAATCATCAAAATACTGATTTGGGGAAGTCATGGACTGAACATGTCAGCAACACCAAAACTTTAGAGAAAATGGAAACAAAAAACTTATAACTAGCATCAAAAAGAGACAGTGAAAAATTCTAGGGCTCATAATGAGGAAAGAGGGCTTGGAAAATTTGATACTCACGGTACATATTGAAAGCAAGCGGGACAGATGTTGATGTGTTATTGAGAGGAATATATTGGGGAGTATATTTTTTTGATTGGTATATCTGTATCTTTATGTATGGAATGGTATAAATGTAGACCAATTTCAATACATAGCATCTTTCTTTCTTGCTTGTTGAAATCAGTTTTTTGATAGGTATTAAGATTTTAGTGACTAGAGAAACATCCTCTTGGGAGTCTGTTTTACAAAGTAGCAGTTTTGGAGAAGTTATCTGAGTGAAACTTCCTTATTACTAGTAGTTAATGAAGGAGTTGAAGATCATTCAACCTTGAGTATGTAGCATGGCAGGTCCTAGCTTTAAAGGTCTGAACTGGTGGAACTAAGTTCGTCTGAACAATGGCCAAGGAAATAGAGTAACGATAGGCTTGTGATGTTTCATCTGTGGGAAAGGGGTTGTAGAGTTGAAAATAATTCATCACCCTCATGGCCACATTATGGTTGTAGTCTTCAAGGAAGCATCCATGAGGGAGGCTGTTACATTTTTGCTTTTTTCTAATTTTTATTACATTTTAACAAGGCAGCTGAGTGAATGTTCTTTGTTTGTTTGTTTGTTCTTTCTGATAAAGAAAATTTAGGAATTACATTCAGTTCACAGGCAGAAATATCAAATCTTTTTTGAATGACATAAAATCAGATATTGCCGTATTTTTTTATATTAAAATTCAGCCAATACAAGGCTTGAGAACCACACAAGATAGAGGATTACAGTTAAAATGGTTATGATAAATGGGCCATGTGATATGAAAAGGTGATAGGAAGTGGAAATTATGAGGATAAGAAGGATAGATAACAATTGACACTTCTCTGGAAGAGGTTAAGATTGTAGTGCTCAAAGGTAGCACCATAGAGATGTCTGTTCTACAAATTAGAAGATAGATAGATATAGATAGATAGATAGATAAACTGAGATAGAGAGATATGAACAGATCTGACATAGAGATATAAAGATAACTGAATTAGATAAATATAAACAGACATATATAGATAGACTAGCAGCATGGCCCGGCGTTGCCCATGCTTGATGGCCAAGGAAATAGAGTAACAATAGGTTTGTGATGTTTCATCCGTGGGAAAGGGGTTGTAGAGTTGAAATTAATTCATCACCCTCATGGCCATATTAAAGCTTTTGAACAGTGAAGATTGGGCAGCTCCAGTCCAGATATAGAAGCAACAACAGGATAAGGGGGTTAGATAAGGATTGACTACTGACTTGAAGACGTTACGGTTGTAGTCTTAAGGAAAGCATCCATGAGGGATGGACAACGATGAAGTTTTAGAGAAAATGGAAACAAAAAACTTATAAATAGCATCAAAAAGAGACAGTGGAAAGTTCTAGGACTCATAATGAGGAAAGAGAGCTTGGAAAATTTGACACTCACAGTACATATTGAAAGCAAGAGGGATAGATGTTGATGTGTTATTGAAGGGAGTATATTGGGGAGTATATTTTTGATTGGTAGTTCCGTATCTTTATGTATGCAATGGCATAAATGTAGACCAATTTCAATAAATAGCATCTTTCTTTCTTGCTTGTTGAAATCAGATTTTGAAAGGTATTAAGATTTTAATGATTGGAGAAGCATTCTCTTGGGAGTCTGTTTCACCAGGTAGCAGATTTGAAGAAGAAGCTGTCTGAATGGAACTTCCTTCTTGCTAGTATAGTACAAAGGGGATGGAGATAATTCAGCCCTCTGTACATAGCATAGATGTGAAGGTCTGAACCGGTAGAACTAAGGAGTGTATCATGTCAGAACAATTGCCATGGAAATGGTGATAAACTGTTGATACTGGAAATCACCACAGAACCACCCTGAAGAAATGGAAATGGAAGAACCAATGAAATCCCATTTTACCATCATTAAACAGAAGACAAGTGTCTGAATCTGAAAAAGTTGATTACTGAATTTTCATTGGTCAGCTCATTTTGATTTTCAATCATTTTGATTGGTCAACTCAATTGGATAGCTACTCACACTTGATCTGACATTGTCCTTGACACATGTGAATTAAGTATAGCTTACAACAAAGCAACTGTTCGTGATTTATTAAAATTGAATAAGTCGGTAAACTGTATGACTCATAATATAAAATTGTTGTTCTTGAAGCTTCAGTTGATTAAATTATGTTCACTTGAGTGCTATACACTTATTTCTTTTGTTAATTTTCCTGATGGAGGTTTCTTAATAATTTTAACGGATGAGAAAAGGTCAGTGTTGTCCTATTTACTGGCAAACAAGAAAAAAATTGATGAGTTGTCAAATCGACTTTATCTGCCGAGACACTGGCATTACTTGAATTACTTGAGACAGCAGCTTCCATTGCTATATCATCCAGAAGATATCACACTGTTCTTCCATTAGAATTGATTGCACAGTAGATAAAAAGAGCTTGAGTGATGGTCTATATTCATCTGAAGACTGAGAATTAATTTTGCTGCTCTGGAAGAAATGCTAAATAGAAAACTGATAACTAATATTAAGGTGTTTGGAAAGTAATTAGATTTTACTAGCAAAGATATAAAAATAAATGTAAGATAGGTTTGCCTATCATCCTGCTCACACTTCGCCTTAGCCTTTTGAATAAGAGTAAAAGTTTATCCCTTGTTTCCTATTTAGGATTGTGTTTCCAGTTCCTTATGAAGTCTGCTACCGCTCTATACTTTTAATGTTTGTTCTTCCCTATGCTAATATAAGTCCACACAGTAATCCACTACCTTGAGTGACTCTTGGGCCTTGTATTGGGTGAACATTAGTAAAATAAATAAAAAACAGTGGCAATGACAACAACAGGGAACACCATGACTTTTGTTTGGAGAGAGAGTCAGTAATTGTTGCATTTGTGTGCACTGAGTCTTCTGAAAGCCCAATGAGCAGATTTGATGCATTCTCATTCTCTTTCACTCCCAGTAACCCCAATGTCTTAGTGGCTTTATCACTTTGAATTGATTAAGTGAACTGATTAAAAAAAATGTTAAATTTATTTTAAATGTTAGGGGGTTTAAAAAGTAATTATGTTTTACCACAAAAGATATAAAAACAAATATGATTTAAATAGTAATGGGTTCAGAAAAAAAAAATTATATTTTACCAGAAAAGGATATAAAAACAAATATAAATTAAATTTATTGAAATATTAGGGTGTTTGGAAAGTAATTATGTTTTGCGAGAAAGGATATAAAAACAAATGTAAATTAAATTTATTCAAATATTAAAGTCTTCAGAAAGTATTTACATTTTACCACAAAAGATATAAAAACAAATGTGATTTAAATTGATCTATTAGAATGTGTTTGGAAAGAAATTATGTTTTACCAGAAAGGATATAAAAACAAGAGTAAATAAAATTTATTTAAATATTAGGGTGTCCAGAAAGTAAGTACATCTTACCAAAAAAGGTATAAAAACAAACATAAGTTAAATTTATTTAAATATGATTTATCAAAAATGTAATCACTTACATTTTCAATGACTGCAACCCAATCAGAAGGTAGATCTTTTATTCCACATTTAAAGAAATTTTTTTCCCATAAAATATTTTAAAAGACTGTTTTCAACTTCTTTGTTTGTGAATGTTCTGCAACTTATGGTATTTTCAGAGAAAATGAAAATGTTTCAGTAGTAAATCTAGTGAGTATTGAGAATGTGGAAGAGTCTTCTATCCTAATGAATTTATTTTTTCTTGTGTTTGTTTTAAAGAGTGCTCCGCTTCTGCATTGTAATGCTGAATAATAATACTTTTTCCTTTACTAAACTAATACATTTTCAAGTTACTGGCAATAAATGTGTTCAGTGATGGTCTTTCTATGTTCCAGTTGTCCCTAATGGACAATACCTTTCATATTACACCAGACACAAAGAAAAGACTTCTGTGGATGAAATCCAGGCCTTGGTGTTAGCAATGGTTTCTCATTTTATGATAATTATTGTCTTTTCTATTTTTTTGTTGACATGCAAAACACATTTTTCATCATTTTTAACAATGCAATGCAAAAATAAAAGGTTGGCATTCCTGATTAAAAACTGCTGTAAACCATGGAATGTTGCGTTCTGTTCCCAAGCAAAACCTTATGAAGAACCCAAATTCACTTTTTGCAAGTTTTCACAATTAAATCCTGAAATACACAATAAATGACACTCTATGAAATGGTGTAAATTGTTTTCAACTTTTTCTGCTACTTATGAAATATTCTAGTGATCACTACAAATGAAAATTTGTAGGTGGTAAATCCCATGAAAATGGAAGATGCAGAAGAACCCCTATCCTAATTATATTTTTTCTTGTTTTTTTTTTTTTTTACAGAGTGTGCTCTTGCATTTTCATACTGGAGAACAACATCTCCAGTATGAAAGGTGTATTTCGATGTAATGCTTTATTTCCCTGATCAAGTTACTAGTAATAAATGCCTACAGTGATAATCCTTCCATGTTCCAGTAGATCATAACGGACAATACCATTCATATTCCACCAGTCACAAATGTGAATGGAGTCCTGATTTTGGTGTTGGCACTGGTTCTTCATTTTGTTATAACCACAGAATTTTACATTTTCTGTTTACATGCAAAACACATTTTTCATCACCTTTTAACATGCCAATGCAAAAAGGAAAGGTTGATATTCTTGATGAAAGATTGCTGCAGATGGTGGAATGTTTCAGCTGTTGTAGTCTTGTGGTCTTCTTATGTTACCTGTCATAGTTGGTAAATGTTGTAGAGTAGCTAGCAGCCCTTCAGCACTTTACGAGATGGACTGGCTCATAGCATTAAATAGTCTATGATTAAGGACTTCAACAGTTGATTAATAAGTTGATATTAAGCTGATTAAGATTTGAACTGATCTTACTTTGTTTGGTTATACAGCATTTGACCCTCCTCTATTCCTTGTAAGTTGTCTTGTTAATTGTTTTGTAACTTATTGTTCTGTGTTTTTTTGTATGTATCCATTAGCAAATGATACTGATGCTGAATAAATATATTAAGCACTCATTCTTCTCTGTGTATCATTCACGTTGATGTTATAACAGTAACCTTCCAGCAATTTCAAACTAAATATGTTATTCAATCTACATGACATATAGATGTGAACACAAGCAATGGTAAAGTGAATTGGATTATCTGGTAGTAGTGAGTTAGATGTCTCCAATGAGTATTGAAAAAACATATAATCTGGTCCAGTGGAAGAAACAACTGACATCACTGTACAAATTAATGTTTTTTTAATACTAAATCTCACACAATACTAGGCTTATCAGTCTTTCAAGGTAGAAGATTACTTTTAAAATATTCATGGTGACTGAAGTTTGGGATATGAATAAAAAAGGAGGTATTGGGAAGTGAAGATTATGATGATAAAGAGGATAGATAATGACTGACCCTTGCCTAGAAGAGGTTAACATTGTAGTGCTCGTACCAAGGAGGAACAAAGTGCAGTGATCTGGTTTCTCTGGTTGGAAGGTGTGTCAAAAGCTGAAATTCATTGGAGATTTTTAACATAATACCATGTAGCAATGTCTATGAGAAGTTTAAAAGTTGCCAGGCAAGCATAACATACAAAGAAAGAACAGGACACCCATCAACCTCCATCACTGAGAAAAAAGACTTAGCAAGCTCCAGAGATGTTAATGGCTAAATAGGGAGTTATCATTGGTGAGGTCACATGTTCTCTGCAATTCAGATCATTGTTCTATGTTCCTCTTTGGTGCTAACAGTGCAGCCATGTAACAGTAGCAAGAAAAAATGGCGTGATCAAGCCCAAACTTCAATCACTTGACCATAATATTACCAACTATAATCACGCATGAGCAGTAGGCAGTGTAACAAACCTAAAGCTATGTTATGGCAAAAGTGCGGACAATTTTTGACTTACCCTCGTAAAAAACAAAGAGGGAAAATCCCTTTGTAAAATTATTGGTTTCCCAATAAACTGTGCTCAGTGTTACTCTGCCTCAAGGTTCCTTATTGAGCCTGTTAATTACACAAGGAAATTAGAGAGAAGTAACTGATTCAGGAGATATCTAACAAGGATAACAATGTGAATAACCTACACCCATAGATTGAATAAATATTCAGTTTGAAATTCCCAGAATATAAACACCTGAAGAAAGTCAGAGGGTAGAATAGCCCAAATTTTGTGATGGCAACACAAAAGATGGGAACAACAGTCTGAGTAAATCAGCACATAATAAAATTTACACAATATTTTGAGACATAGTTAAGATTAAATCTCAAAACAGAGTCATATTAATGAGACATTTGTCTATGGGGAAAAAATTTTCATATAGTTTAGGGTTCATTGTTTGCACAATTTAAAATTTAAAACCATTAAAAACATGCTTAGAATATTGCTGCCACATATAGTCTTCAGCCCCTTGATAAAATTCAAACCTCCTTGATAAAAATTCAAAAAAGAATCAGCAATATTACTGGTCCTGATCTGGTGGCTCAGCTTCAGTCACTTTCCTAACACCATAAGGTGGCCTCTCTGTGTCTTTTCTATAAATAGTTTTATGGTAATTGTTTGGATGATCTCTTCACTATGGTACCTAGACTTTTTGAATTTATGCACAACACTAGACTGGTGTCAAGATCTCATCAAGTTACAATTGAGCTGGCTAGATGTAGCCATAAATTCTGTGCTAACAGTTTATTTCTCACACTTCTTGCTTGTGAAACTCACTTCCAGCTCCATGATTTCCAGCCAACTTTAATCTGCAAAGAGTTTAAATGCCATGTGAAAGTTTAAATGTCCAAATGATTTAGGACAATTTTTCACTGCTGAATCCGAAAATGACATCAGTTTCTCTTGATCAAGTCATGTTTTTGTGCTAAGTTGTGTTTTAAAAAGCTGACTAAATCGATTACATTTTAGTGACATTATTGATTGAATTTTGTTAATATTTCTTATACAAAATAAATTTTTAAGAAATTGTTTTCTAACACAATTTATTAATTAAATGTTACAAACATCGATTACAATAAATTGAATAGTATACATTGATAAATGTAAGTACATGTAAATTGCATGTTATGCCATCATTGTTCAAAATTCAGGGCTTGAAATTCCGTTTTTTTTTAACCCTTAGATTTATCAGCAGCAAGGGTGTCTCTCTTCAAAGTTCGTCAGTAATCAGCCATTATGACTGCATCCCAGCATCCCTGATACCGGGTCTTCATCTCTCTCATGTCCTGACAGAATCTCTCACCCTGTTTGTTGCTCATTGATCACATATTCTCAGGAAAACGATCCATATGTGAGAATAAATAATGCATTTTGATGCTCATGTTGCATCCAAGGTTTCTGATGCAATCAGCCTATTGACAATGTGTTCTGCATAGTTCCTGGCCTTTTTGTATTGCCAAAAAAGTTCTTCCCCTCCAGAATAAAAGCCTTCCATGCTTTCAGTTCCAATTCGTACACTGAGTTTTCAATCTCTGGATCTCTGATGAGCTGATGGATTTGTGGACCATAAAAAATGCCAGCTTTCAACTTGTCCATTGTTAATCCTGGAAAAGCCTGGCACAAGTAAGTGAAGCAGCCACCATCCTTGTCCAGAGTCTTGGCGAACTGCTTGATCAAACCAGGTTTTATGTGCAGAGGTGGGAAAAATATCCTGTCTCTGTTCACCAGAGGCTTATTGATGATGTTTGTTGCTCTGCAAGGCATCAATTTATCCAGAACAGTCCAGTCCTTTTGTGTGTAATTCTGGGCAGTGTCCCTACTATACCACTTACAGAGAAAGCATGGTTACTTGTTGAACCCAGACTGTTGCCCCAACAAAAAGTTCACCATCCTCAGGTCATTGTAAATAAACCACTCATGCTGATCATAATGAATTTTCCCCAGCATATACTTTACTGCTTCATATTTCTCCTTCAATGTAGTTGAGAGAGTGAGGGGCATATAGGCAAACTAGTTGCCATTGTGCAGCAAAACCCTTTTCAGTGACCACTTGCTGCTGTCAATGAACAGTCTTCAATTCTTAGGTTCATACTGTGGCACTCCAATTTTGTGCAGAACCTATGCAATATCTGTAGAGTAGACCAACTTCTCTTCAGAGAAAAATCACAGGTAATCTTGATGCCTGTTGTGGTAGAAGGTGATGCGAGCACTGTCAGAGAGAAGGTTTTTTTCCTTCAATCTGGATGTCAAAAGTTCGGCAGAGGACTTTGACAAGCTGAGATTGCAAACTAAATCATTTAGTTCCATTTGGGGAAAAGGATGTGGAGAAAAAACAAATAAAAAACAAAAACTTCTTCATTCTCTTGAACACTAAAGAAATCTTCCTCAATAATGTCAGGAAGTTATCCAAAGACAGGTACTGAAATTTAATCACAATGAGCTACAGGACAGCAATGCTGATTGAAGATCAGGATACTTGAGGCTGCTCCAGTTCTTTCTGTTGACCCCAGTCACATCAATAGCACAGAAGTAGCAGTCAATACTATGGTTTGTTTGGCTCTCTCCAAACTATGCAAATTTCAGACTTCAGACAACTCTTCTTGCCCTTGGTCCACCCATGCATATACTTGGTACATGTCTTACCATGTGTGGCACCCAAGATTTATTTTGGTCACCAAGTTTAATAACAAAATAAAGAAAGTAAGCACGCTGTATAAAACCTGTGACTGAATTCCTGTTAGAAATAATGGTGTATTTGCTACATATGTAGTAGAATATGTCAAGCTTATTTTTACAAGATCTTCTGGTTGAAGCCATTTCATTCAACTATAAAATAAAATACTAATTAGACATAAATTGGTATATTTATCTCTTCAGAGTTTGTTTATTTCAAGAAATAAAAAACGCATCATATAAAATATACCTGTACATGTAGAATTCCTTCTACATGGGTTTTTAGTTAAACATTAAAAAGTGGAGTGTCATGATTCGATTCAATAATATATAATGTTAAGGGACTGTTCGTAATTTGGCCTTTTAAAACAATCCCACAAAATTCATGGTACTTTTATATATGATTTTATTATCTTAAGAATAAAATCATGTATAAAAACACAATGTAATATTGAGAAATAACATTAATTTTAAATAACAAGAATTCAAACTATAATATACAGTTGGTTAAAATGAATTGAATGAGTAATGTCTTTTTTCTTGTTGTTAAAAGAGTTCTTGTGTATAGTACAAACTGTATTGTGTATGTATGTGAGAAAAGTGAAATGTTGTTACTGATGTGTTTGTGTGAAATAGTATGTACATGTGTACATAATAGTAATAGGTATAAAAGAGATAGATAAAATTAAGCTCTTACTGTAGAAGACAGCACTGGTGTCTGAAGTTTGGCCAGTGCTGTTGAGTTGTGTCTTGATAGTGTATGTGGAAGCAAAGAAGGTCTTGAATATCAGCAGTTCGAGTGACATGGCCCTTAATGAATCTGAGAGACTCTGTCATTGAGGTCAAACATCATGATTTTTATACTGTTATTCCTGAGAATTATATAATTTTACTTATTCCTGATTGGTCCTAAAATGTCATGTGATATGCTTACTGCTATGTCTGTGCGATATTTTGGTGGCATACCTAAATGATAATGACTAATAAAACAACCTTTCTGATTTGTATTCTATGGTTTTGTATTGTACTGTTTAATTGGTATGTATTGAGATGTAAGCACTTTATTGTGTGTTATTGGTTTATAAATATTTTAGAGGTGTGTTTTAATATTTATAAAGCTATTTTGGGCTGGAAATACTTCTGATGGGTTAAAATTAATAAGTTTATCATTAACATAATAATTAGCTTTATTGTACAAAATATATTACATATTTAGATATTTATGAAAATATCTAAATATAGATGACAACGTAAAAATACAACATATGGCCATAGCTGAAAAAGTTGACTTCATTGAGCAAAAACAATGTGATTTTTGGATTCTGCATATCAAAAATGTCCTAAATCAGCTAAAAAAAATTAGACAATAAATTTGATATTGACCAGTGATTAATGTTTCTGTTCCTAATTCTTCCGCACCTTGTAACCCCTTGTGTCGTAGTGGCTTTACTGCCTTGAATGGGGTGATACCGATTAAAAAAAGAATTCCTAGTCACTTTTTTCTATTACTTAACCATGGTTTAGTGTTATATTTATTTAAGCAACTTTCAAGCCATGATTTTAAAATAGGAGATTTTCTTCTAGCTAAGTTATATTTAAGTATCACCAACCAGCACTTGAAATTGAAGTGTCAATCTCAGAGTTACAATATTGGTTATGTGACAGACAATAAATACTTTTAGCACCTGTGTCAGGTGGAACGTTTCCCTTACAAACAAACAATAGAAATTAGTCTATAAACATTTCAATTTGAAACACAATATGGTGACTGTGTACATTAGAAATCATAAAACCTCTTTAGATTTAAATTATTTTACTCACCTATAAAGTATGAAGATGAAATTTCCAATCTGCTGGATTAATATAAGTTAGGTACAAATCTTAGTCATTGCACAATTTCTATTTTTGGGAACCAATTGTAATGATGAATGTGTCATCCTAAGTCTTAATCATATGTGAATAAATTTAGAGTGCCCTAACACAGGGGTTTTCAAACTGTGGTCCGCAGACCACAGGGTGTCCGCAAAGACAAGATAGGGGGTCTGTAAACTGATTCCTTAAGTTTACGAATTTTCCAAACTAATTTTCATAAACTTAAGGAATCAGCACATATGCTAAGCCACAAAAATCTCCTGAGCCAACCTAGCATAGAAATAAATACAATATGGGAACCAGTAATAAGGAGTGCCAGAGAAAAGCAATGATAACAAAGTTGCAATATGAGCTCTGGTAAAACATGCAATGATAACAGCAAAATTGCAATATGAGCACTGGTAAAAAATGATTGCTGAAAACATTAGTTTTATAATACCCAGAAATTCATACCCAGATGTCCTCAAGGCACAGTGGATAAAGGCGTTGGTTAGATCCTGTGACAGACCCAAAGAGTGTGAGTTCAATACCCGGTTAAGGCAGTGGAGAACTTTCAGAGGGAAAATTAGCAGGAGATAACTGATAACTGACATCCATCAAACATGGCATGTGGAACTAGAACAGTCTAGCAGTAGTCAACACCAGTGATCGAAATAAAGGGTTCGGTTCGAAATTCCAAACACCTGAAGAAGGCCGGAGTGTACAACGGCCAAAACGTTGTGACAAATATGGCGACAAAGATGAGGACAATAGTCCGACTAATGTAAATACTGTACATAATACCTCATCTCAGAAATATAGACAGATTATAAGTGCTTATAAGTAACTTATAGGCCAATCATGAAGTAAATTGATTCAATAAACTATTTCATAGATTTGATATACTAATATAATTTGTATCTTAAATTGATAAAGATAATGGATTCTATTCATGTAGAGAAGAAACCAAAGGATTTGAATTTCATGCGACACAACTTTAAAAATCAGTTTTATGCAGCAACAACTTTCGAAATTCTGGCTCACTGTAGCCTCCGAGTATCCATTGTTATCTCGAAAGGCAGTTAAGATTTTGTTACTGTTTGCAACAACATATTTATGTGAAGCAGGATTTTTGGCACTAACCAATCTGAAAAACAAATCCAGATCCAGACTTGCTCCAGAAAGTGACTTACGTGTATGTTTATCAGTAATATCGCCAAGAATTGACAGTTTGTGCAAAGCCAAGCAAGCACATCCTTCTCACTAAGTGTGTATTAAAAAATCCTGTGTGTGTAATTGACAATAAAACTATTTGTTAAATACTATTACTGTTTTCATTTACATGTAAAATTAATATTTTAATATAACAAAATTTAATTTTGTTACATTTTGCAGCAACATGCAGCATTAATTTATTTGAACACTTATGTCTAAAGTAAGCTTTAAACCAGCTTTTATTGCATTAATGCAAAATTATATGTTATATTCAGCAAATATTTATGTATAAATTTCATAAGTGTTTATAAGGGGGTCCCTAAGGTAAAGCCTGAAATATAAAGGGGTCCGCAAGTCAAAAAGTTTGAATACCCCTGCACTAACATATCAGCCTGCCATATCCAAGATGTGTAAAATACTAAACCTTGGTTGTGAATATTTCTGATTTGAACTTCACCAATTTGGTATTTTTATACAGATGGTTCACTACTTAAAATGGTGTTATGTTCCATTTGACCTTACTACAACTGATTACCTTTTTTTGAGTACAGCAAAACTTCCAGATATGGAAAACTTTCTCCAATGAAAACTAGGTTTGGCAATTTATTGTAAACTTTTTCACATCAAAACCTGCAGAATTTTACTCAAAGAGTTATCAATAACTGATAAGTAGCAACAAGTCTTTGCCAATAATGGTGAATATGTAATTCTAATGA
The DNA here is from genome assembly GCA_964036315.1 of Acanthosepion esculentum. Classification (NCBI taxonomy): domain Eukaryota; kingdom Metazoa; phylum Mollusca; class Cephalopoda; order Sepiida; family Sepiidae; genus Acanthosepion; species Acanthosepion esculentum. The sequence continues at coordinate 116,478,456 of OZ038479.1, forward strand.
TTAATCTACCATCCTAACTACAGGGAAGTTAAGAATAAATTTGGAAAACACTAACACAACTTTTTGCATAGCAGTGGCAGCGTACACAGTGGATTAAAGGAAACATGTTATTCTCCTTCTTGACAATGCGAAGCCACATACAGTCTCAGGAGACAGTTCTGCCGTCCATTTGCAGAAGCTCTTGTTCCTTCAGGATGTAGGTGATCATGACTCTCCTGTACTTTGTCGATCAATATTTTGGAACTGTTGACCTGTTTTAACTCACCCACCATATTCACCTGACCTTGTGCCACCTGATCATTACCTTTTTCAATCACTGCAAAAACGCTTAGAGAAGGAATATTTTCTCTAATGAAAACCAATTTCAAAAGTTTATCAAAACCTTTTTCACATCAAAATTTTTAATTGGCAACAAGTCAGTGCAACTAATGGTGAATATATTTGAATCATTTTACACCAATCAAGGTGAAAATGCCACTAAGACACAAGAGGCTACTGAGAGTAACAGAGAATGAGAAAGGGATAAACTTCTACTCCTGTTCAAAAGATGGGGATGGAGTGTGAACCTGGCAATAGGCAAACCTATCTACCTGTAACAAATTTGAATAAATATAATTTTGAATAAAATGTAATTATACTTTATTTTTTGAAGGATAAAGTTAAACAAAAACAGAAATTATTTATTACTGAACCTAATAGATTATTCTTGACTGCACTACAAAAAAGCAAGATCAAGCAATGATAAATATTCCCTTCTTAAAATCATAAAACATTGAATACACAATATATTTATACAATCATGGATGATTGTATAAATGGTCATTATTCAAAGATGCTACCAACATGAACAAGACTATCCTTTTGTTATATTAATTTCTATTTTTGGTTATCAACTGTATCCTTCAAAAAATAAAGTATAATTATATTTTATTCAAGATAACATTTATTTAAATTTGTTAGGAGTAGATAGGTTCACCTATCACCCAGTTCCCTCTCCTTCCCCATCTTTTAAACAGGAGTAGAAGTTTATCCCTTGTTTCCTGTTTAAGATTGGGTTTCCGGATCCTTCTCCTGAAGTTTTCTTTTGCTATGTTTTTATCAAATAAAAACACATTTATTTCATAGTGATTTTCCAAGCGTAGCTTAGATGTGGCACAAGGTCGAAAGTATGGGGCACCAAGTGAGAATCGAACTCACTACTCAGTCGTAATTGTTCTAGCGAGACAAGCTTGCTAACCATTACACCATCTTGGGGTGCCCATAAAGTGATTTTGCAAGTGTAGCTTGGATGTGGCACAAGGCCAAAAGTAAGGGGCACCTAGTGAGGATTGAACTCACTACTCAGCCGTAATTGTTCTAGTGAGACAAGCTTGCTAACCATTACACCACTTCGACGTGCCCAACACATTTATTTAATATATCACACCATAGGGAATCCTTCTAAATAAAGTATGAAAGTATGAAACATATGTGCAAAATTGCAAATATAAATAAACCAACTCTTTGAATTATTTTTTTAAATGAATGAAATGTCAACACGTTTTAAACATATCAAGAAAATTTAATTGAAGATAATTATCTTTCTTGAGTTTTAAAATTTGGACATCTTAAACATTTTGAAATGTGTTTTAAGGAAACTCAGCATAGGTTTCATTATACAATGAAAAACAAAAACAAAAATTATTTTTGATTCAACCGAATAGAATGATAAACTTGCATTGTTATACTTCTAAGAAAGCTTTTTCTAATAATATGTATTCAGGAAAATTTGCTTAAGTTAATAAAACATAGATAACAGGAAAACAACAAGTGTTATGTACTTCATGTCGATACTCTCATTACTAAGCTATTAGCTTGTGAGAGAGCACATGCAGAATTCATGTCAATTAATCAAGTGGAATTATTTTAGTACTGGAGAGTCACAAAAAAAGAACATGAAAAAGGCTGATATCTTCCACAATAGCTACCTACAAAAGATCTGTAATGAGGAATTACACAGGAGGATAGACTGGAGAAATATGTCTCTTGATATTAAGAAATATAGGTTATGATGGCACAGTCATGATCTGAGGATGTCCAATAAAAGAATATCTAAAATTGCCTTGAGATGACCTGACTATCTGAAAAAGAGAGAGAGACCAAAATACCAGCTGACAGTGAATAGTGATGACAGAACTGAAAGATATGGGTTTCCGCACATGATGAAATATAATGTTTACTGTAGAGATAAAATTGTTACCTTATATATATATATATATATATATATATATATATATATGTCATAGTCAAAACAATGAGTGTGAGATAAAATTAAAGCGGAATATATTTAATATATTTATTAAGATGAGTGTCTAAACACTTTGTAACTAAAATTTTATTCATAAGCATTCTTCTTCTCCTTCATCTTTTTCTTTGTGCCATGTCAGTTCAGGATGTGGGCGATCATGGCTCTCCACTATTTTCTGTTCCTTGTTGCTCTTTCTGTTATCTCAGGAGAGAGTTCTGCCAACCATTTACACAAGCTTCTTCTATGAGCTGTGTCATTTCAGGATGTGGGCGATCATGGCTCTCCACTATTTTCTGTTCCTTGTTGCTCTTTTTGCTATCTCCCGAGAGAATTCTGCCAACCATTTACACATGCTTCTTCTATGAGCCATGTCATTTCAGGATGTGGGCGATCATGGCTCTCCACTATTTTCTGTTCTTTGTTGCTCTTTTTGCTATCTCAGGAGAGAGTTCTGCCAACCATTTACACAATCTTCTTCTTCTTCTATGAGCCATGTCCCTTCAGGACGTGGGCGGTCATAACGCCACAATTTCCTGTCCTTCATTGTTTTTAAGAAAGTTTCTCTTTTTGCTATGTCAGGAGAGAGTTCTGTCAACCATTTACACAAGCACCTTCTTTTTCTTCTTCTTCAATGTGCCATGTCCCTTCAGGACTAGGGCAATCATGGCTTTCCACAATTTTCTGTCCTTCGTGGCTTTTAGTAAAGTTTTTTCTATCTCAAGAGATAGTTCTGCCAAACATTTACACAAGCTTCTTCTTCTGTGAACCATGTTCTGTGTCATATTAAGTCCTAATCATATGTGGCAGTTAAGAATAAATTTGGAGTGCTCTATCTTACTTTTTGAATAGCTGTAGCAGTGTACATAGTGGATTAAAGGAAGAGAGAAAATAAGACTGCATACACAAAACATTTTGGAACCCAGATTGTCTGTTCTATCTCACTTGCCATATCCACGATGCATAAAAACTAAGTCCTGGTTGTGAATATTTCTGATTTGAAGTCCACCAATTCAACATTTTTATTCAGACAGTTTACTACTTAAAATGGTGTTATGTCCCAATGGGTCCATCATAAAATGAAAATATCAGAAGTTCAAAATGGCTTTATTATGCTGAGTTTCTTTTCTATGGTAATAGTTTTCTTCCCATTCTTTTAATTACAGGATGTTTAGCAAACATAATAATGGACTTTTAAAATACAATGAAAAACACTATATAGTATAAATTTAAACACTGGTAGATGTCAATGATTGGTAGTTGTTATATTTTGTGCTAATAGGAATATAAACTTGAAAAACAAGGTGGATAAAATAAGTAAAGGTTTATTGTAAAAAACCAGTACAATAAGAATAAAGGTAACAGTTATGCACAAGGTCGTCACAAGTCAATCCAGTAGTGAGTGCTACTATTGGAAGGTTGGTAGTTCTCGTGTAAGTCTGAGTTGTACTGAACAGATCCCAGCTAGTAATATTTACCAACCTCCCCACGAAGTAGGATGTGGCACAAGGCCGAATTTAATGTGTGGCAATCTGAGCCTGTAGGCTTGGCCAAAAATTCCCTGTAGACGCCGCATAAATGGGTTCGGGTCTGTCTACCTCCCTGGATGAGACTCTGCCCTTTGGCAGAGCCTTGTCTGGGTTCCTCTCTGCCCAAAGGCAGAGAGTTCCACAAAAGCTAAGTGCTGAGTAACAGATCCCGCCTAGTCTCTGTAGTCCGTTGACTTACAGCTACTTGTAGGTAGTTACTACCTATAGTGTAGTTACTCATGGGGGTGACAGGTTATTCCATTACATCAGATATAAGCAAAATAATGGATTTTTAAAATACAATGAAAAACACTATATGGCATAAATTTACACTGGTAGATGTCAATGCTTGGTAGTATTAATAAAACTAGAGGCAGTGTAGCTATTACTATCTTATCCTGACATCAATATAAATATACAAAATTGCTAGACCAGTACAGCTTGATTCATCCATAAAAAAAAGTCTGCTGACTTATTCTTTGTACCCAATACCCTTTGATGTCACGAAAATTCTGTATAATCACTCTCCAGTGGGATTATCCATAGTTCTTGGAATCTTTTGCTTTTTTTTTTGTTTTACAGACATAGTATTTGCACACCATATCTGGACAACTTCAGGTAGATTAGTTTTGAATTCAGACTTGTTCTTCTTCTACACTACTTGCCAAACACAGCTGTCCTGTTATTTAATCTTTGGCTAGTGGGGAGAAAAGTTGAATTCATATTATTGGCACTATTTACATTATTTGGACTATTGTCCTCATCTTTGTCGCCATATTTCTTACAACATATCGGCCGTTGTACGCCCAGGCTTTCTTCAGGTGGTTGGAATGTCGAACTGAACCCTTTATTTCGCTCACTGGGGTAGACTGTTCTAGTTCCACGTGCCGTGTTTAATGGATGTCAGTTGTCAGTTATCTCCTGTTAATTCCTCTCTCCAAGTTCTCCACTGCCTTAACTGGGTATTGAACTCATACTGTTTGGGTCCTGTCACTGGATCTAACTAACGCCTTTATCCACTGTGCCATGTGTCCTCAAGGATACATGGCAGAGTGTAAAAAGGCATTATGGAAGTGGAGAACTTGGAGAGGGGAATTAACAGGAGATAACTGACAACTGGCATTCATTAAACATGGCACGTGGAACTAGAACGGTCTACACCAGTCTACCAGTGAGCAAAATAAAGGGTTCAGTTTGACATTCCAACCACCTGAAGAAGGCCAGAGCATACAATGGCCGAAACGTTGTAATAAATATGGCGACAAAGATGACGACAATAGTCCGAATAATGTAAATAGTGTACATAATACCTCATCTCAGAAATATAGACAGATACTCTTATTGTTGGATGAGAATATGCAGCAAAATTATTCTTAGGTTTCCGTATTGTTCTTCTCTGTATGAAGCCCAAAATATTGGTTCAAAATTTAGCTAAAAATATCAGTTCAAAATGAGAGATCAGTTAATCATTTATGAATTACAATATTGAGGTCATTAACAAGCTTATCTCAAAAGGTCAATCAGTTCTGGTGTTATGAGTAGGGTCCTCTCTAACTGGCTTCATGGCTAGTATTGGGCATGAACTAAGTTTTTGCTATGGGTACCTACCCTAGTACAATTGATGGTCTTGCATCTGTATTTTTTGCTACATGGAGCAACATCACAGGACCAAAGTTATCATGGCAAAAATTATTCAATTTGATGAAAAGCATTTGATAAAAAATGGATATGTGGTGGTGTAATGGATAGTGGCTCAGAATGAGAAATCAGAGAGCTGAGTTCAAATTCAAGTTTGTTACAATCACTTACATGCAAGTACTCTTGGGAAAGGTATGAATCCACCTCTTTGCCCAGCTATGGGTTGAATAGCAGGACTCTTGAAATAGACATATCTGCATATTTTTCTCCCATAAGATTTCTCAAATATTCAGGCTGGTAGATGAAAATAAATAAATATACTATTTAATAAATAAATGGAGTGTCTACACTCAAAGATAACATCTAAGTAATAAAAATCTGTTTTATTAATAAATAAAACATTCATTCCTTTCTTTACAAATTGCTTTGTTTATGTTAGGATACAAAACTGAGCAGATATGTCTATTTCAAGAGTCAGAGAAAAGTCTGTAGGAATTATTTGGCTTTGCTTAGTCATCAATACACTCTGTAGCTGAATGGCCAAAGCACTTCAGATCTAATGACGGTTTCACCGAATGGAATGTAGGTTTGAATCCTGCTGAAGAGTGCATAGTTTTCTCTAATAAGATTTCTCAAATATTCAGGCCAGTTGACAAAAATAAATAAATATACTGTTTAATTAATTTAATGGAGCATCTACTCAAATACAAGTATCCACTGAAAATAATGTTTAACTAATAAAAATATATCACCTAACAAATGATGCCGTGAAACACCATCAAACAAGAAGTAGGCTTGTTGAAAGAGTCCCTGAACACTGTCAAGAAGAGAATGTTGAAATGGTATGTGCACATTGTAAGATTCAATAATATTTCTACTACCATTCTACAAAGTGCAACTTTGGGCAAATGAAGATGCAGACAGAGGAAAAATGGGCTGACAATTTTACTGAGCAGACAGGAAGATAATTCACAGAGACTCAGACATTGGCACACACTGGAGATATAGAGGAAACTGGTCAGTTGATCAGCTGGACAGTGAGCATATGACCACATCCAGCTATAAGACTAATGATGATATTGATGATGAAGATTTTTTAGAAATTTTACTCCCAGTTACAAGTCCTGTGTATAGATTCTTTCTTGGTGAAAATCTACTTCTTTTTGCACTTAAAATTTTTGCTTTTACTACGTTTTTTTTTTTTTTTTCAAAATCTCCACCCAATACAAGGCCCAAAAGCCGCCCAATGTTAAGGGTGACTAAATGAGTTTGGTTTAAGGGCATCAGTCAGTTATGTGCCATATGTGATACATGCTTCGGCGATCATGTATCTTTCAATACATGACTGATGAGGCAGATTTTTTCCCACAGTAGGTTGCCATTTCTTTTGTGGTAGACTGGTTGCCAACCAAGGCTAAAGAACACAAAATCTGTTCTGCTATTCAACTCATGGCTGGGGGAGAAGTGATGGATTCATACCTTTCCAAAGGGTATTTGTGACTAAGTGAATCTAACTAACTTGACTGGAATTTGAACTTGACTCTCTGAGTTCTCACTCCGAGCCGACATGCATTACACCCCAATGCACAAACATACATGGATACATAGGACATACAGGTAGGTGATAAAAGGTTCATATCATGAGTATATGTAGGATTCTGTTTTACAAAGTAATGGTTCTCAAGAAGCTTTCTGAGCGAAACTTCCCTCTTATGAATAGAATATACAGTGAAGGAGGATGGTTGGACCCTGTGTACAGGGCATGGTGGGTCCTAGCTATAAAGGTCTGAACTGGTGGGACCAAGGAATGTAGCTCATCTGAACATTTTCCATGGAAATAGTGATAAAGTAGGGATAGGCTTGCAATGTTATGCATGTGGGAAAGGTGTTCTAGGGTGGAAAATCACTATCAAATATATATGGCATATATACAAGGCGTGCTGAAAATGTGGAAAAGAGTCTGTAGGTTTAGTAGTAAAGGCTTTCAGATTCTGTCAAGGCTGGAAAGGTTGCCATCAAATTGTAATTTAAACATTTTGATCAAGTTTCTGCCAAATAACTTCCATGTTATAATTTTGTGTAAGTTTTTCTTGGCTCTGATCTCTGCAGGAATGACTGCTAAGAACATCCGCCTATCCAAATTTATAGACAAAATTTTGCATATGTTTGTTGGGATTTCTTCCTAACCAATGAAAATGGAGCAAATCTCACTCTCATTTGCCATATTTTTGGTTCTTTCTTGTCTTGAAGTAACTATCCCTTTTAAGTGTAAACACCATTCTCACTTTGTGAACTTTTTGCCTTATTATTGTCACTTTGCCTTGTTTTGATTTACATATATATTGTTTGCTTAATGTTATTTTGCTTCGTTGCTTTCTTCTTTTTCGTATTGTGTATTGAGAACTTTGTCAATTCTGGCTGAGAATTTTGTCAATTACACTTAACCATAGTTAATGACTGCACAGTTTGTAAAATAGATGCATGTAAAGATTTTGGAAGATTCTAATTATGTAAATAGAGTACAAAATTATAAAAGTACATTTTTACAAGGTACACTTCACTTTTCATAAAAAAAATGATAAATGTTTTTTAATGTCTCAGTTGGCAAAGTTCTAATATTTATTGGTAGAAGGAATGGAAAACGAATGTAGTGCCAGTAAAAGGAAAAATATATGTCCTAATTTGCTCGTATGGATATCAAGCCAAAATATGGCTAAATATCTGCAATGTTTCTATTGGTAAACTTCCAGTCATTATTAGGTAAATGCATGGTGCACATTTGAAGTGTGCCAAGAAAAGAAAAAATATTCTTAAATTTGTTTGTAGTGATATCAAGTATATGATTGTAAATGTAATAGAAAGTAACTTGAAGGGGAAAAAATCATAAGTCCAAGATTACAAGGGAGAAATTCTCTTGGAAATACATTCGACACTTCTACTACGTGCTATGTCACTTCAGAATGTGGGTGATCATGGCTCCCCACAATTTCCTGTCTTTTTGTAGCTCTTAGAAAATTTTGTCTTTTTGTTGTCCATCTTCATAGAGCTACCTAAAAATCAAAAGTTTAGGGAATTTGAACAGACTGAACAAGATGTTCATTTGTTAAATTACCCAGTGTTTCCCAAGTCTCGCCACATACTTCCCACATCTCTCGACCAGAAAATAAAATAAAAATTTTTTTAGCAATTTTCTTTCTTTAAAGAAGATATCTCATGCTTTAAGTTGTTCAAATTTGTGGTTCTTCTTTTTCTTATTTATGCCATGTCCCTTCTTAATATGGGTGATCATGGCTCTCCACGATTTCCTGTCCTTTGTAGCTCTTAGAAAATTTTGTCTTTTTGTTGTCCATCTTCATAGAGCTACCTAAAAATCAAAAGTTTAGGGAATTTGAACAGACTGAACAAGATGTTCATTTGTTAAATTACCCAATGTTTCCCAAGTCTCGCCACATACTTCCCACATCTCTCGACCAGAAAATAAAATAAAAATTTTTTTAGCAATTTTCTTTCTTTAAAGAAGATATCTCATGCTTTAAGTTGTTCAAATTTGTGGTTCTTCTTTTTCTTATTTATGCCATGTCCCTTCTTAATATGGGTGATCATGGCTCTCCACGATTTCCTGTCCTTTGTAGCTCTTAGAAAATTTTGTCTTTTTGTTGTCCATCTTCATAGAGCTACCTAAAAATCAAAAGTTTAGGGAATTTGAACAGACTGAACAAGATGTTCATTTGTTAAATTAACCAGTGTTTCCCAAGTCTCGCCACATACTTCCCACATCTCTCGACCAGAAAATAAAATAAAAATTTTTTTAGCAATTTTCTTTCATTAAAGAAGATATCTCATGCTTTAAGTTGTTCAAATTTGTGGTTCTTCTTTTTCTTATTTATGCCATGTCCCTTCTTAATATGGGTGATCATGGCTCTCCACGATTTCCTGTCCTTTGTAGCTCTTAGAAAATTTTGTCTTTTTGTTGTCCATCTTCATAGAGCTACCTAAAAATCAAAAGTTTAGGGAATTTGAACAGACTGAACAAGATGTTCATTTGTTAAATTACCCAGTGTTTCCCATGTCTCGCCACATACTTCCCACATCTCTCGACCAGAAAATAAAATAAAAATTTTTTTAGCAATTTTCTTTCATTAAAGAAGATATCTCATGCTTTAAGTTGTTCAAATTTGTGGTTCTTCTTTTTCTTATTTATGCCATGTCCCTTCTTAATATGGGTGATCATGGCTCTCCACGATTTCCTGTCCTTTGTAGCTCTTAGAAAATTTTGTCTTTTTGTTGTCCATCTTCATAGAGCTACCTAAAAATCAAAAGTTTAGGCAATTTGAACAGACTGAACAAGATGTTCATTTGTTAAATTACCCAGTGTTTCCCATGTCTCGCCACATACTTCCCACATCTCTCGACCAGAAAATAAAATAAAAATTTTTTTAGCAATTTTCTTTCTTTAAAGAAGATATCTTATGCTTTAAGTTGTTCAAATTTGTGGTTCTTCTTTTTCTTATTTATGCAATGTCTCTTCTTAATATGGGTGATCATGGCTCTCCACGATTTCCTGTCCTTTGTAGTTCTTAGTAAATTTTGTCTTTTTTGTTATCTCTCCTAAACATTGCTCTGCCATCTATTTACTCGCTAAGTTGGTTATGCATTATTTCTCTCTAAGCCTTCAATCTGCCCTCTGAGTATCAAATTCTCCAAGCCTTCTTTTCACATTATGTGCACTATAAATTTCAACTATCTCTTCCGGATATTTATCAGTCAGCACTTTGATACATTCAAGAAATATCTGCAGGTTTTGATGTAAAAAAGTTTTAACAAACTCTTGAAATTGGTTTTTGTTAGAGAAAGTTTTGCCAATTTTCCCCACCAATTATTTTTTAAAAAACATTCCATTTCAGACAATTTTTTTTATTTGTTTTTAATATAGTAACTAAGAAACTGAAGCACCTTGAAGCATCCGAGCAGTGGCTAACACCTCTACCAGACGTACGAGTTGATAATTGAACTTTTTCAAGCTCAGAAGGGCATAAAAATAATCAAGATCAACGTATAAATACATCTGTAGCTGGTTTTTGAATCTTATGTTTTGGATGTGCTTATTTGTCTGTCTTTGAAAAAGATGTATATACACATTTAAGGGGTTAATAAAAGAGAAAGAAACATAAAGGAATCTGGAAAGAAAGAAAGAAAGAAAGAAAGGAAAGTAAGAAAAAGAAAGCAAATGTCATAAAAAGAAAAATAATAAAGAATAGACGGTAAAAAGAAAGAAAAAGTAAATGACATGAAAATAATGAAAGAAAGAGAAAGAAAATATTAATGGAAGAGAAAAAGATAAATAAATCTGAAGAGGAAAAGAAAAGAAAGAAAAAAGTCGGAAAAGAAAGTAGAAAAAACAATAAATGATATGAAACGAAAAATAAAAGGGAAGAAAAATTTGTGAAAGAAAGAAAAAATCATCATTGGTTCTAGAACTAGAACAATCTACCCTGGTGGACGAAATAAAGAGTTCAGTTTGAAATTCCAACACCTGAAGAGGGTTCAGAGTGTAAAACAGCCAAAACATTGTGAACATGACAATAAAGATGAGAACAGTCCAATCAATGTAAATATTACATGCATCTATTTTGCAAACTGTGAAGTAATTAACTACGGTTAAGTGTAATTGACAAAATTCTTAATACACAGAATTGACAAAGTTCTCAATACATAATAAGAAAAAGAAAAACAACAGAGCAAAATAATATTAAACAAACAATATTTTCATCTCAGTAATATAGACAGATATTGAAAGTCTAAATTCTAGTTGCAATTCTTGAATTAAAATTGAAATATAAATATTAAGAAGTACTATCAGGTTAAGAAATTTTTGCTGCTTCTGATAACATGCAATATCCACCAGATGGAAGAAGACTTTCTTAACTGCTTCAAGAACACTAAGAAATTGAACTCATTTCTAGCTCAGAAGGGCATAAAATGAATCAAGATCGACGTAAAAACATGTCTGTAGCTGGTTTTTGAATGTTATGTTTTGGATGTGTTTATTCATTAGTGTCTGAAGAAATACATGTCTATGCTGGAGAAGAGGTTAAAGCATTTTGCAGTGATTGAAAAAGGGAATAAAAGGTTTGAACAGATTTAAACTTTTTTTTTCTGTTTTGGATTGGGTTTCTGGTTCCTTCTAAAGTTTTTTATTCTCTTTCACTCCCAGTAGGCCCTTGAGTCTTAGTGGCATTATCACCTTGCTTGGGGTGATTTCATAAAAAAATATAATAAATTAATTAATTAATTAAAAGTTGTCTTTTTGGTTAATAGTGCCTGGCATTCGTATTAGGAGTTTTTCAATGTTTTTCCTGACTGGCTCTTGTTTGGAAAGTGTGTGTAAAATTTTGTGTTTGTACATATATACAGTCTTGTGTTTCTGTTAGCAGGAGTTGAAAAATCATGTCAGAAGGGAACCAATCTGTAGAGGACCGTGGGGGGAAGAAGATGAAAAGAAAACAAACAAGTCCGATATATAAACAAATATACGTATTAAACAACATAATTTTACAATGGACATAGACAATAACGTGTGTGTGTGCGTGTGTGTGTAATGTTCATGGCATCTCCCACAAATGGGAAAACAATATCTTTTTGTGAGAGCTCACATTGTAGAGGTGTTCGCTGAAATGAAGAAATGAAAAAGAGAACAAGGCAAAAAGTTGCCCAGTATTTATGATGTAGGGAGAGCGTGCCCTAGTGAAATATTTGGATAATTAAGGAGTTAACTCTGACAAATTACAATAAATGCTTTTTTTCCTTTGAAAGAATAGTTCCACATTCTTACTTTTTCATTAGTAAAAAGTTGCTGAAATCACAATGGAATGATTTTTTTAATTTGAAAAATTAGTTGCAAATTGTTACACATCCATTAGTGAAAGTTTGCTTGAATTACAATGAATTGAGGAGTGTTTCTTTTGAAAGAATAGTCAAAAATTGTTACTCTTTCATTAATCAAAAGTTGTTTTAATAGCAAAAGTTTTTTTTTTTTTTAATTTGAAAGAATAATTTCAAATTGTTACTCTTTCATTGATAAAAATTTGCTTAAATTACAATGGATGGATTGTTTCATTTGAAAGAATAGTTGTAAGTTGTTACTATTTCATTGATGAAAAGTTGCTTAAATTACAATGAATGGAGTGTTTCATTTGAAAGAATAATTTCAAATTGTTACTTTTTCATTGATGAAAATTTGCCTAAATTACAGTGTATGAAGTGTTTCATTTGAAAGATTAATTTCAAATTGCTACTCTTTCATTGATAAAAAGTTGTTTAAATCTCAATGGATTGATTTTATTTCAGTTTGAAAGAATAATTGCAAATTATTACTCGTTCATTCATGAAAAGTTGCTTAAATCATAATGGTTTTTTTTTTCATTTGAAAGAATCGTTGCAAAGGGTTCCTCTTTAATTAAAGAAAACTTGCTTAAATCAAAATGTATCGATTTTTCATTTGAAAAGTTAGTTGCAAATTGTAACTCTTTCATCAATGAAAAGTTGCTTAAATCACAGCTTTGTTAAGTGTATGTACTGTATAAATGTTTCACTATCACAGCCAATGAGTTTCACTAAACAAGAAAAAGTACAATCAACATTTGCTTTACCATGCATATCAATTTATTAATTTTTGCTTTTATACTTTTCAAATAATCAATAATTCATGCATATTTTTTATTAAGTTCAGTAATAAAATTGGACCAATATTTTCAGATAGACTAAGTCTATGTTGAGGATGTGTGTAGTGTAATGTTAAAATGGTATGTATATCTAGCGAGGAGTTATCTACACCAGTGTTTCTCAAACTATGGCGACATAGCCAACATGATCCATGGCAAATTTCAGGTGGGCCAGAGAAATTTTATAACTAATATATGGGCTACATCTTATGGGCCACAGAATGGAAGTAATATTTTACACTATAATAATTTCATGGGTCAGTAAAAAATTCTGGATTCAAAGTGAACCATGAGCTAAAAAACGTTTGGGAGCCACTGATCTCCAACACTCAGCATGTTTTCAATAAAATGATATGGAGAGAAAATAAAACAAAAGACTTGCTGAAATTTTATGAAATATTTATTCTAATGGAATAAAATAATAAAAGTTTGGCAATGGAAAGTTATGCCTTTAATGAAACAAGAAAAGTACAACTTACATGACCCGCTGTAGAGGGAGAACTTTTCAGCACAAGAAAAAAAAGCATGGATTTATAGAAGGTACCAGTCAGCTGGTGTTGCAACTAGACTATAGGCTACTGTTCTCTACAGCCAATCATTTGTGTCAGGATGCAAACTCAGTGCAATAGTTATTGGCACAGAGAGCTGAGTTCAAATTCCATTCATTTCACAAAAATGCTCTTGGGAAAGGCACAAATCCAATTCTTCTCCCTTCAGCTATGGGTTAAATTGCAAGGTAGACTCTATTCTCTAACGTTGGATGGCAGCCAGTCTAAGAGAAGAACAACAATGAATTCAGGTCTACTTGGTACTGAAACTGCTCCAGCGTAACTTTGTATAGTGTTTTAGTGGCTCTATGCTTTCTGAAGAGTCTACAGGTTCTAGAAGAAACCTATGTGGTTCTTTTGAGGCCTTCATTGGATCTTAATGTTTCTAATCTCTTTTGTTAGAGAAAAATTTGTGCTTTTGAAAATGGCCAAGTTTGATGTTTTTCCTTTATAGCTGAATTCATACTTTGATTAACAGTCCCACAGACAAATGAAAGAAAGTTAATATCAAAGCCAGCAAAATTTCATGGAAGTTAGAATAGAATTTAGAAATTGAAAACCTGAAAAATGCTGTCTAATAAAGACTGGAGAAAGAACTGTTAATTTAAATATTTTGAATTTCATACAAAAAAAAAGACTCTAGAATGACTTAGATGTTTATTGTACAGTAATGTTTAGGCTAGAAACTTAGTCTTGTAGACAATGTTTGTAATGCCTGGTGAATTTGAATGCCATCTAAACAAAATTCCTAAATTGGACATCAACTACAAAATATAAAGGAAAATTAAAATTACAGTCATTTGCTTTGATTGCGCATACAAACGCACACATAAACACACACAGACACGCATAAACACACACAGACACGCATAAACACACACAGACACGCATAAACACACACAGACACACATAAACACACACAGACACGCATAAACACACACAGACACGCATAAACACACACAGACACGCATAAACACATGCAAAAATCAGCAACAACAAATGCAACATCAAAATAAGATGCTGGAATAATATATTTAAGTATAATTAGAAAATCTTTTTATAGAAATTACAATTTTAGGGTGAAATATTATTACATTAACAATATAGCCACTATGAAAAATAATCCCCTGACAGTAATTGATTTATAGTGTAACTCTCAAAGTAAAACTTTGAATGGGAGGGGAAAATGCCACAAGTGGAATGAAAGAAAGAAAACAAAGGGAATGGGAGGGGAAAATGGTACAATGTAAATGAAGGAAACTCGCACAATTGGAATGAGAGGAGATTGAGGGGAGATGACACATGGGGAATGATAGGCAAAAATGGTACAAGTAGAATAAGAAGAAAAATGGCACAATTGGAATGAGAGGGGGAAATAGCACATGGAGAATGAGAGGCAAAATGGCACAGGTGGAATGGGGGAAAATGGAACAAGTAATATGAGATGTAAATGACACAAAGGCAATGAAAGAGAGAAATTGCACAAAGGGAATGAGTGGGGAAAATGACACAAATGGAATGAGAGAGGAAAATGGATCAATTGGAATGAAAGGGAGAAATGGCACATAGGGAATGAGAGACAAAAACTGTACAGGTGAAATGAATAGAAAATAGGACACAGGTGGAATGAGGGAAACTGGCACAAGAGGAATAAGGAGGAAAACTCGAAAAAGAGGGAAAAATGATACAAGGGGAATGAGAGGTAAAAATGGCACAAAGTGAATGAGAGGCAAAAATCATACAGGTGGAATGAGGTGGAAAAATGTAACCAAAGGAATGAGAGGAAAAAATGGCATAAGGGGAATGAAAAAAGACACAACTAAATTTGCAATCTACTAAAATTCACCAAAATGCCACCTGACACAAAACTTGTCACCTGAGTCGAACTGCGTATCCCACCCACTCTAGGTTTGCCAATGTACATAGACTTTTTCTTCTTTTAGGTACTGTGTTCCTCCAGAATGTTGGCAATCATTCCCCACTCCCATAACTTCCTATTTTTTGTAGCTATCAGTACGGGTTGACTTTTTCTTCTCCCACCATGTTCTGCCATCCATTTACTCAAGATTATTAGGTAGATTATATGCTGCTTCTTTCTGTCCCTCATACTTGTGAGTGTCAAATTCTCCAAGCCCTCTTTCCTTATTCCATGTCACAGAAATTTCAATGGTCTCTTTCTGATTCTTTGTTTCAATTTTCCTTAAAAACTTCCTTGTTGCTTATATGCTCTGTCCATGGTATTGTCATACATACTTCTGCAGAAACACATTTATATTGCCTCAAATTACCTCTTCATCTGTGAGGAAATTGTCCAGCATTTACTACCAAAGCCTATCACCCAGTTCACACTCCTCCCTGATCTTTTGAATGGAAGCACAGGTTTTCTGTTTAGGATTTGGTTTCCGGTTCCTTCTAGAGTTTTCTCATTCCCTTTCACTCCCAGTAGCTCCTTGCATCTTAATGGCATTATCACCTTGCTTGGGGTGAATTGATTAAAAAAAATGTAGGGGTTAAGGATATTACTAGTTGTTCAGTACTTCTTTCATTCTTTCTTAATACTTTGCATAGCTTTTTGAAAGCACCTTTCATTATTCCAATGTGCCTTCTGATTTTGGTGTTGCATTTTCCATCCTTTTGTCAAAACACTTCCCAGATATTTAAATGTTTTCACTTGCTTGCTTTTGGGGTCTCTAATTAGTAGCTCACATTCTGGGGCTGGTTTCCTATTTGCTTCTGTAAAGTGAATTTAGGCAAAAATTGCACAAGTGGAAAGTGAGAGAGGGAAAAAATGACACAAATAAATTTTGCATGCTACTTTGTTTATACTAACTCATCTAAATACTGCACAAAACATTGCCACCAATCCGCCCCCCCCTCAAAAATAACTTGCTGCCTGAGTCAAACCACTGCTCTCGCCCACCTCTAAGTCTGCCAATGCTCATGTAATATAGTAACAACTCCAAGTAGAAGCTTATGAAGCTTTATTTGACCCATTCAGCTTTAGTGCTGAAAAACGTTTATTTTTATTATTGTGATGGATGGTTACAAGCAAGGGGGGAGATGGGATGTGCTTATTTTATTACCACAGCTGATAAACTGTTAATTCAAGTCCAACAAAATGCTCCAAAAATTGTGCCTTGAACTAGACTAGGTTAATCTTTGTATTAAACATCGGGACTTTACTGCGATGTGACTTTACAATTACTCTGCACGTTATTTGGATTTAGAATAAACAGAAAACACTTTTCTATTTTTGTTTGTTTACATTCGATTGGGGAAGATAATTTTTCTTGATTTCCTTCTTTTTTAATTTATAGTTTTTCTTTTTTCCTCTTCTTTTTGATTTTCCTTCATGTCTTTCATTATCATGAAAATGCAAAACCAAAAATGAATACGTAATTTTTGTTAAGAAAAACGACTAGAACCGATTGAAAGTTGTTTTCCGTTGGAATTCCAGGAATATTGATTAATTCCTCCGACCACACCTCTGTTTGTTGTAGAATAGCAAACAAACCAGTACGACAAAACTAATGAATATAAATTAGGATTGTAGATTTCTTTTTTCCGCTATTTCGTTTTTCCCGTCTAATATTTTGCTATTGTTTTTATTTTTTTTTTTCATTCTCTTTTCTCTTCAAATTTCAGATTACGTCTTTTAATTGAATGAATTCTTCTGTAAGGACTCTGACTAACAATGCTGATACCGACGTGTGTATTTTTTGTGTCCTTCCTGCACGCGTCTCTCTGTGTAGATCTTACTTACTATGTAGAAGAAGGGAAAAGCCCTGGCACCCTGGTGGGCGACATTGCAGCCGACACGCATCTTACAGAAACTGTTTCGCCCTTAAATCGCAATTTAATTAGGTTTAGCCAGTTACAGCAGGGGGCCACTGGCGCTCAACAGCTTTTTCGTATTTCAAAAACAGGGAAACTGTACACTTTTCAGACGTTAGATGCGGAGTCACTTTGCAGGCACAATATGGAATGCTTTCGAATCCTAAAAGTCGCCGTGCGACGTGTTAAAACCTTCATGAAGATCGTCAAAATCAAAGTAATTGTGCAAGATGTCAACGACTTTCAGCCAGAGTTTCCCGAACAGGAAGTCGACATACAGTTTTCAGAAGACGACAGAAAAGGAGCCAGGAGATCGATCCCCAACGCTATTGACAAAGACGTAGGTATCGTCAATTCGCAGATTACATATCAACTAAAGAAAAACATCGACGAACCTTTTGTTCTGTCAGTTTCAAAAAGCGTGGACGGCACATCCAAACTTAGTATAGCATTCGAAGAGACCTTAGATCGCGAAGTGAAAGATTCATATATGGTTCAAGTGATCGCCAAAGACGGAGGCTCTCCACCGAAACAAAGCATTTTAGACGTACACATATCTGTCACAGACGTTAACGATAACGCACCCACCTTTTCCCGTAACGTCTACAATGTGTCTATTAAATACGAACACAACGTTGCCACACCTGTCACCATTTTGTCTGCCAAAGATCTGGATTCCGGGAGAAACGGTAAAGTGTCTTACCATTTCAGTGCCAGGACATCAGAGGTTGCCAAGAACACTTTCAGACTAAATGACAAAACTGGGGAGGTATTTTTATATAAAAAATTCATTTCTGGACAAAAGCCAATGTACAAATTGTACGTAGAAGCCACAGACGGAGGCGAGCCACCACTTAGCTCTATTGTAATGGTTCTGCTAAACGTGGTCAATGAACAAAATAACGCTCCGATCATTGATGTAAACTTCTTTTCTGCATCAATTGAGAACACTGCTACGGTTTCTGAGGATGTTGATGTTGGCAGTTTCATAGCATATGTGATGGTCACTGATGATGATTTTGGGCCGAACGGAGAAGTCACTTGTTACCTAAACCATGATATGTTCCAACTACAAAGTCTTGGTCCAAAGGAATACAAGATAACAGTGGACAATTCGCTGGACAGAGAAATAGAAGACCACCACGATATTACAATTAGCTGCCAGGACAAAGGTTCTCCGCCCTTACATAGGGAAAGCAAATTTTCTATTCATGTGATGGATGTCAATGATGTACGGCCGCAATTTTCAAAAGAGACTTGTAAATTCTGGATACGCGAAAATGAGAAGCCTAATTTTCCAGTAGGTATCATAAATGCAAGTGATCCTGATCTTGGCCCTGGTGGTCAGCTAACCTATTCGTTATTGACAAACTACAAGCAGTTTCTGCCTTTTCAGATTACAGACAATGGATTAATTTCTACGGTTATATCTTTGGATCACGAATTCCAAGATGTTTACGAATTTCGCGTGTTGGTAAAAGACAACGGGATACCGTCTTTGAACAACACAATGTACGTGAGTGTTGAAATCAGAGATGAAAATGACAATGCTCCATATTTTACATTCCCCAATGTTAACCCCTTCCTTTTAGATATTATCTATTATCCAGACTATACGAACAATATTACGGTATTGCGTGCCTCCGACAGTGACAGTCGAGAGAACGCTTTTCTGAAATATGAAATAACCTCAGGCAACGACAAACAACTTTTCACTATCAACCATTACACTGGACTTTTGTCGTTCAGTCGTCTGGTCACCCAACAAGACGCAGGGTCATACGACCTGGAATTTGTCGTTAAGGATAGCGGAACACCAGTGCAATCTGCTACGACTACTTTGTCTCTAACCCTCACGGTCAGCAATAAGACATTCGAAATGCTGAATTCGGTTCGAAAAAAGTCTAACGACAATATACACCTCTACCTCTTAGTTGCAATAGTCGTGGTGTCTGTGACTGTATCTGTGGCCATCACGGCTGCTATGTCGATATGTATCCTTCGTTACAATGGACGCCGAAATGCGTCGCACCGTAACGAAGTAAATGCGCCATGCAAATGCGTCACGGAACATGGGAACTACACATGTTCCTCCCAGCAGTCAAATTATTGGCCTGATGCTTCAGTTGCCCTCTCGACGGACACAGAAATTACGAAAACTCATTCTGGGAGGTCTCGAAGAGAGCTGAATCCTGACGACGAATTAAGGAGTGGGCAGAAGGCTCTAGACGGCGTATATCAGGTAAGTTCGATAATTGCTATTCTTTCTTTATGTTGATTAAAAGCAGTTGTTTCTATCGCTTTCGACTGCCTAAGGATGAAAGCTGAGAGTGTAGACGATTGAAAAATATCATGACAGCTTATTAACGTATATTACCGCGTATAAGACGACCTTTAAATCCCCAAAATCACCCGTAAAAATTGGGGGTCGTCTTATACTACAATTTTAAAAAAGAAACCTTAAAATCTGAGTGATGTTTGTCGGTAGGCTAAGCTCGGCTTCGGTGCGATAACCAATAACGTATATGAAAAATTAACAATATCAAATAAACTGATAATAAAAGTAATAAAACCATTTCTACATTGCCTATTCGAAAAATAATTCCACATCAATGAAATCAGCTTGTATCTATACAAGCTCAACTGAAAAAGTGTAAACATTGAATTATGATTGCGTTCACAGTAATGGAATGTAGTATTATCGTATTGTTCCTAGCAGTATTTTGTGATTACGGATGAAGCATAAGTAAATGATCATTAGTACACCAGGCTGTTTGTAACAGTTTAGATATAGGAAAAGAAGAGGAAGAAGAAGTATCATTATTCACAAGAGATCACGTGATGAAACATAAACAAAGCAATGGTTTCCCTTTCAGGGGACATGTGTAGGAATAACATGATATCGAATTGGTTTTGTTATTTCGTTTATTTTGAATTTCTAAGGATACAGTAAGCAGTTGTCTTATACAACAAGTATAGGATAAATTCATGAAAATTTGCTATATTTTTTTAATTTTTCGATCTAAAGGTCACTTTACACGCAGAAATATATGGTTCGTTCTCAACTAATGTTTGCATCATTGTTTTTGTTTTTTATTATTATAACATTTTTTTCGCCATGACACTCAGGTTACTTGTAACGTTCAATGATAACGTGATTGTGCTTCATATAAATGTTCCTAGGTTTATAAGAGAAAGCATATTTTTAAGAACCAAAATCATGTTTAGATATATAGTTGAACCGCTCTCTGGCTTGTAACACATTATTTATCATCTCTCAGTTGCGTCTCCGTCTTTGGGCAGAGTGCACTCAGGGGCGAATCCGTCAAAGGACATAGTCGCAAATTAAGAAAATTATACAGAGAGGTGCCCAGCCGTGGGGAATAGCTGCCGAGGCTGCACCCCACTCTGCATTGCACCAGAGAGAGGGATCGGTGCTCGCACCGAAGGCTAGTGCAACCATCGTTTGCGAGGGCTGCAGGCAATTTTTGTTCCTGGCCCGGGTGTATGTGCTCGGGTCCCTATCTTAAAAAAAGACCTTGTGTCACAACTCATCCTAGTGGGGAGAGAGAGTAAATACCTAGTTGATCAAAACAAGAAAAATGTCCCCCCCCCCACCTTTTCCTAAATCAATTTACATGTATTTCACCTTAGGATACTTATATATATATATATATATATATATATATATATATATATATATATATATATATATATATATATATATATATATATGTATATATATACAAGGAGTGCTGAAAAATAATCTTCCTGAACTGCTTTCCAAGATCTAGCCATGTGTCTACCAAGGGACAAGGGAGTGAAAAAAGGTATATCAAAATGCTTGGGAATTTTCTTATAACCTTCCTTAGACTGATAAGCCTCAATCAATTTATTTTTCATTTCCTTTGAACATTCTTAATTTTTTGACATGATTCTAAAAATAAATGAATGCGTAATTTGTATCTTCCATATACCATGTAGCTCGATGGCTCTCCACAACTTCCTATACTATTTAGCCTAGTAAGATTTGTCGTTTCACCATCCCTTCCCTCCCTGTTCTGCAATTCATTTGCACAAGCTCGTTAGATAGAACTCGGTGTTTCCCTCATGTTTTCAATATGTGCTGTGAGTGCCAAATTATTAAACGATTCTTTCTTCATTCCAATTTTTTTTCAATCTAGCCAAAAAGAATCTAAATGAAATTGGCTAGATAAAAAAAAAATTTTTAACTTCAAATTTGAAATTTCCTCCTTTTCCTCATTCGTGTTCATGTGTAGTTGAACCAGCTTAAAAAATTTAGTCCAATGAAGTCCTAAAAGATGAAACGTGTCACAAGAAAATCTTTTCCACTTTGTCATACATTTTTTCCCAATATATATATATATATATATATATATATATATATATATATATATATATATATATATATATATATGAATAAAGACAAAAGAAAACTTTTTTTAGCTGACTGACATGCTTTGTCCGCTGATAGACTTTATCAAGGCAAATGTAAGGATTTTATTTTGTAACAACTATTTATAACCAAAAGTAAAAATGTCTTTTGTTTATAAATATTTTTGTTTCCAAGTATTTGTTACAAAATAAAAGCCTTGACAAAGTCCATCAGAAGACAAAAAATGTCAGCTAAGAAAGTTTTTCTTTTATCGTTTATTCATATTGCCCTTTTACAGATATATTTTTATTTATATCTGGAACTTTACAGACACACACATAAACACACACACACATATTTTAGCTAAAATTTATAATATACATTTACAATATACGTTTTGTTCTTCACTGTTTGATAGTGAGGAACAAATTGTATATTTATTATTATATATACAATTGTTAGTAGGATGTAGAATAGTATCCAAACAAAAACTGACATAATATGGCAAAGTGTAAAAGCTGTTCAGATAATGCGTTTCACCTCTTTGTGCCAGGTGTCTTCAGGTAGGAATGAGAGACAAAGCAGTGTTTAAGGTAAGTGCGATGGAATTTTGTGTTTGGTTCCCTGATGATTGAATCCTGTTGTTTTATTGTTCTTTCTCCTCAGTAGAGTCTACTCATTTTTTTCATTCTCAATAACACTTTGTGCCTTAGTGGCATTAACCTCATACTTGGGGGTGAAACGACTATATATATATATGTGTGTGTGTGTGTGTGTGTGTGTGTGTGTGTGTGTGTGTGTGTGTGCGCGTATATATATATATATATATATATATATATATATATAATTGTGTAAAGATTGAATTATGATTGTGTTCACAGCAATGGAATGTAGTATTATCGTATTGTTACTAGTGGTATTTTGTGATTATGGATGAAGCATAAGTTAATGGCATTAGTGCACCAGGCTGTTTGTAACAGTTTAGATATAGGAAAAGAAGAGGAAGAAGAATAATCATTATTGGCAAGAGATCACGTGATAAAACATGAACAAAACAATAGTTTACTTTTTGGGGGACATGTTTAAGAAAAACATGATATATTACCTCTAGTAACAGTACGATAATGCTACATTCCATTGCTGGAAACGCAATCATAATTCGATGTTTACACAATTATATATATATATATATATATTTACATTGTGTATATTTAGGCAGCATATTTTCATTCAAACAGGTTTGGTTAAATGAAGTACTTGGGAAAATAGAAACTATTCAAAATAAAATTTTGGTATTTTTCTTACTCATTTTTCTAAATCTACCAAAAATTTAATCCACAAACTTGAAAGGCACACAATGAAAACTAATCAACATGATATGCCTAAATTACTAAACCAAACCTTTTTGAATATATATATATATATATATATATATATATATATATATATATATATATATATATATATATATATGCAGGGTCTCCTCACAAAAAATGAACTAACATTTGTTTGACTTCTTATAACTTTTTGAAATTTTTATTCAAATCCATGCATTTAATTTAATTTAATATTTAATTTAAACTGTTAATCTTCAGTGAATATATATATATATATATATATATATATATATATATATATATATATATATATATATATATGTATGTATATATATATATATATATGTATGTATATATATATATATATATGTATGTATATATATATATATATATATATGTATATAGATATATATATATATATATGTATATATATATATATATATATATATGTATATAGATATATATATATATATATATGTATATAGATATATATATATAAATATATATATATATATATATATATATATATATATATATCTATATATATATATAAATATATAGATATATATAATTATTTATTATCAGAGATTAAAACAAAAACATGTTCCATATTTCTTTTTATGTTTTTAAATTTATTTAATTAGACCACTCTTTACATTTATTTAGTATATTTATCTTACTTGTATATATATATATATATATATATATATATATATATATATATATATATATATATATATATATACACATCAGTAAGTCTGTAGCCACATTAAGAAAGTATATATTTTACACAATAATCATCCCCTTCCTTTTCAATACATTTAATTGATGACAGTGAACATTAATCACAGATTGAACATTATACAGTGAAAATTTCAGATCAAAATGTCAGGCTTCAAAATTATTAACCCAACTTTGTATGACCAATTATATGCAACCCATTTGACTCCTTGAATATTTTGTTATTTTTTTTCCGATTGATCATTCTGAATTTTATTTGATGACATTTATCTATTCAAATCACGCTAGTAAAACATTTATAATAAATAAGAGATAATATGAATAATTATTCTATTTCAACAATTATCATTGATAACATTTGCATAATTATTCAATCACCATTAAAAAACAAGAAATTTTGCAGTAAATTAGATCATCACATTGAAACATTCTTATACCTTTTATGGGCTGTAGGTTGGACAATATCTCCACAGATGAGGAAAATGACTAGAGGCATCAGAAATATTTTTCTACAGAAGGATAGTGAGAATTTCATAGATGGAGAGTGTTTTAAAGAAAATGGCAGCAGAAAGAATACTTATACGCAAAACCAGGAAAAGACAGCAAAAATTCTTAGTCACATAAATGAGGATGACAGGCTTGGTAAAATTAACTCTCACAAAGCATGCTAAGGGAAGGGGAGATAGGGCAAGACAGGAAGCCACTTAACTGGGAAGCTTGTGTGAATGGATGGTGGAACCAGAAGCAAGGGCCTGAGCAAAAAGAGGAAACTGCTAAGAGCCTCACAAGAGCCATAATTGCCCATGACCTGAAGGGACCCAACATATAGACAGAAGGAAAAGAATGCTTAACACTTTTATAAAGCTCAGAGAAAATGTATGACTATCAGCAAGAGGAGCACCCCCAAGATGCAAACTACAAAATGGTGATACCAAAATCAAGCAAATATGAAAATTGAAAATATCTGTGAAGTGTTTTAACCGGCACCAGAAAATATCAAGGAGCATTGAAATAGTGAAAGATGCCTTTCCAGAAGCTAAGTCGAGTATTAAGAAACAGGAAAATTTCATTAGAGACAAACAAACGAGTGCTGAACATATCATATGACAATGAATGCTAGACAATCTCTTGACTTGTGGCAACAGAAATGTGGTTATACAGAAAGATGCAGAGAATACCACAGACTGATCATGTGAGTAGGAAGGAATTTTTTTTTTTTTTACAGTTATGTTAATCCTTTACAAATCCCAGAAGCCACTTGAGATAAGAAGCATAGTTTAGGCGGATATGTGAGGAGGATAACTGTTAGCCCTAGACTTAAACAGATTAAGATTGTAGTGATCAGGAAAACAAACTCTTGGGCATTGGTTCCACAGAGCAGTGATTCACAGGAAGGAGCTGCTCAAGTGGAACTTACTTCTCACCAATGGAATACGAAGGGAATGAAGGTGGTTCACTACAATGTGTGCCGCATGGTGGGTCTTATCTGTGAAGGTTAGTGTTGGGGCGCACCCACCTTCACAACAATAATAGACTGATCCTATTATTATAAATCTAAGGGAATGAAGGGGGTTCACTACAATGTGTGCCGCATGGTGGGTCTTATCTGTGAAGGTTAGTGTTGGGGCGCACCCACCTTCACAACAATAATAGACTGATCCTATTATTATAAATCTAAGGGAATGAAGGGGGTTCACTACAATGTGTGCCGCATGGTGGGTCTTATCTGTGAAGGTTAGTGTTGGGGCGCACCCACCTTCACAACAATAATAGACTGATCCTATTATTATAAATCTAAGGGAATGAAGGGGGTTCACTACAATGTGTGCCGCATGGTGGGTCTTATCTGTGAAGGTTAGTGTTGGGGCGCACCCACCTTCACAACAATAATAGACTGATCCTATTATTATAAATCTAAGGGAATGAAGGGGGTTCACTACAATGTGTGCCGCATGGTGGGTCTTATCTGTGAAGGTTAGTGTTGGGGCGCACCCACCTTCACAACAATAATAGACTGATCCTATTATTATAAATCTAAGGGAATGAAGGGGGTTCACTACAATGTGTGCCGCATGGTGGGTCTTATCTGTGAAGGTTAGTGTTGGGGCGCACCCACCTTCACAACAATAATAGACTGATCCTATTATTATAAATCTAAGGGAATGAAGGGGGTTCACTACAATGTGTGCCGCATGGTGGGTCTTATCTGTGAAGGTTAGTGTTGGGGCGCACCCACCTTCACAACAATAATAGACTGATCCTATTATTATAAATCTAAGGGAATGAAGGGGGTTCACTACAATGTGTGCCGCATGGTGGGTCTTATCTGTGAAGGTTAGTGTTGGGGCGCACCCACCTTCACAACAATAATAGACTGATCCTATTATTATAAATCTAAGGGAATGAAGGTGGTTCACTACAATGTGTGCCGCATGGTGGGTCTTATCTGTGAAGGTTAGTGTTGGGGCGCACCCACCTTCACAACAATAATAGACTGATCCTATTATTATAAATAGAACAGTAGTTCTAGAGCAGAGTAGTGCAGTGCAGAGTGAGACTTCTGTAGTGATCAGTTACACTTCTGTTTCTCGACCGGAAGATACCGTTGGACTTTATTACTATTACTTATTGTTACTACTAACCTACGTTTGTTCTACTACTAATCTCTCTGATGTAAATACCTCTCTGAATATACCAGTATTTTTCCCTACGACTGTATTTGTTCGTTATTACCATATACTCACGTGGAAACACTCAACATCTCAACAGTTAGAATTGGTGGAACTAAGGAATGGAGTTTGTCTCTACACTTTCCATGGAAATAGCAATAGAGCAGTGAGAGGCTTGCAACATTTCAGTTGCAAGAAAGGGGTTGTAAGATGGAAAATAATTTGTCAGCCACAAGGACATGGACACACTCTTGGACTCTGTTGAGACTGGAAAAGGAAAATGGGATTAAAACACATATACAGAATCAAAAAGAAACACAGTTACAATTTCTCTGACACATAATGATCAGAGGGCTTGGAGAATTTGGCACTCACAAGACATATTGAAGGCAAGAGGGAACAGCAAATACCTTATCAATACTAGAAAGAGTGATAACAAGTACTGAACTTGAAAAACCTATTTTCCTGAAAAATTGTTTTACGAGAAAGATTTTATAGATTTCAAATGAAAGCAGTATTGCCTGCCCAGTCAATGAATGCCAAATGTTTCCTTGTAGGGAAACAGCTAATATTGCCATTATCATTGTTAGGATTGACAGGTAAAAATACCTATTAAGATATAAGGTCATTCTTTCTAAAAAAAAACATCTTTTACCATCTGCTGTTATCATCTGCTGTTCAGGTATAGACTTGGTAGGTGCTTCATCGAACATTTGTGGCATTAAGCAAAAGTGGTTGTTTATATGTCCAGAGAAATGGAATATGAACATTTTGGAATGATTTTGCAAAGATGAATGGTCATAAATAGCAGCAGAGAGATGCAGAAATATTAACGAAGATGACAGAAAATATATGTTTGCAGTGGTCAGTTTCAAAGGACTCTCAAATAATTATTAGCATTATACAAAGTCATTGTAATAAATTATTGATAATCATAGGAATAAAATCATATTAATTCTCTCATATGTATTATCAATTGATGTATTCGACTGTTTTACTAACAATTAACTGAATTAAATGTTGTCAAATCAAATTTGAACTGGTCCATTGGGGAAAAAAGGAGAAACACATACATACATACATATATATATAAAGAAGATGAAGAAATATAGTCTTAAAGTGTGCTATATTTATGGGATAAAGTGCTCAATATCAGAGATAGAGCGTGTGTAAATATAAAAGTGGACATGGAAGTCAGCACTTAGAGGTGACAGTCTGTTTCATGCTAGTGCAATCGTACGATTGCACTAGCATGAAACAGACTGTCGCCTCTAAGTGCTGACTTCCATGTCCACTTTTATATATATATATATATATATATATATATATATATATATATATATATATATATATTTGTGTATTTAGGCAGCAATCCTTCTTTCATGCACATTTCATTAAAAACGACATACAATGCGATCTAATAATTTTTTTCTTTTCGGATGAGAAATTATATAAAAACTGTCCGAATGTTCATTTTATCCGAGCGCTTTTGGCTATACATTTAGCCATTTTCAAGGATTATATTTTAACTGTTAAAATTAGAAATATCTTGACCACTTTTTGAAACAAAAATGAAAACATTTTATAAAACATACATACAACAAACTGTTAAAAAAGTGCTCAGTGGACAGTTCAAAAACTCGAAAGTGTAGAGCTATTTAATATTTCAAATAATAAACACTTCAACCTTTTCTGTCAGTGAAAAGGTCAATTGCTTTAAAAGCAATTGACCTTTCCACTGCCTGAAGAAATGTGACTATTCTTCTTAATTTACATACTGTAATTATTCTTAATGTATATACTGTAAACAGTGTTTTTAGTGAATAAACACTTTTGAGTAGACATAAATTTTTTCCCTTAAGCAGTGAAATTAATATCAACTGGCCTAGATCAAGAGTTCTTATGAAAGAAAAATGTGCTTCCTGAGAATGAATCGAACATGTATTACTTTTTGCTATTAGCAAAATCACTCCTATGAATTCGGCCACTGGGAGTGTCATGACAAGACAAGGCTCAATTATCTACTTAGGAAATGCACACTTCATTTTGGGACTTTTTATGAAAATAAATCTAGCAGATTGAGATTCAGAAACATAGTAGGAATATCATGAAACTGAATAAATAAACCAATTTATGATTAAAGCACGATTACATTTTTGGGGCTACCAAATATATACCATCATTACAGATATTTACGCAAGCATTCAAAATAAAGAATGATGGCTAGGGAGATGTAAATGATTGATTGATTATTTAACCAGCATATCGACCTTCGTTGGGCCATTCAATGCTGAAAAAGTTTTTTCCAAAAAGTATAGTTGGTAATATTATTTTTCAAAAACGTATATCTGGTAATAATATTTTTCCAAAAACGTAGAGCTGGTAATAATATTTTTTCAAAAACGTAGAGCTGGTAATAATATTTTTTCAAAAACGTAGAGCTGGTAGTAATATTTTTTCAAAAACGTAGAGCTGGTAATAATATTTTTCCAAAAACGTAGAGCTGGTAATAATGTTTTTTCCAAAAACGTAGAGCTGGTAATGTTTTTTTCAAAAACGTATAGCTGGTAATAATATTTTTCAAAAACGTATAGCTGGTAATAATATTTTTCAAAAACGTAGAGCTGGTAATAATACTTTTCAAAAACATAGAGCTGGTAATAATATTTTTCCATTTTCATTCTGGTTTTTCAAAAACGTATAGCTGGTAATAACACTTTTCCAAAATCGTAGAGCTGGTAATAATATTTTTCAAAAACGTAGAGCTAGTAATAATATTTTTCAAAAACGTAGAACTGGTAATAATATTTTTCCAAAAACGTAGAGCTGGTAATAATATTTTTCAAAAACGTAGAGCTGGTAATAATATTTTTCAAAAACGTAGAGCTGGCAATAATATTTTTCAAAAACGTAGAGCTGGCAATAATATTTTTCAAAAACGTAGAGCTGGCAATAATATTTTTCAAAAACGTAGGGCTGGCAATAATATTTTTCAAAAACGTAGAGCTGGTAATAATATTTTTCAAAAATGTAGAGCTGGTAATAATATTTTTTCATTTTCATTCTGGTTTTTCAAAAACGTATAGCTGGTAATAACACTTTTCCAAAAACGTAGAGCTGGTAATAATATTTTTTCAAAAACGTAGAGCTGGTAATAATATTTTTCCACAAACGTAGAGCTGGTAATAATATTTTTTCAAAACCGTAGAGCTGGTAATAATATTTTTCAAAAACGTAGAGCTGGTAATAATATTTTTTCAAAAACGTAGAGCTGGTAATAATGTTTTTTCAAAAATGTAGAGCTGGTAAAAATGTTTTTTTCAAAAACGTATAGCTGGTAATAATATTTTTCAAAAACGTAGAGCTGGTAATAATATTTTTTCATTTTCATTCTGGTCTTTTGTGATCTTTATAAAAAAGCAATTATTTTGTTGATAAAATTTAATTTAATTGCTTAGCTACTCAAATAAAGTTCAAATATGCGGATGTAGTTTGTCGTCATACCCAGGACACGGATGTAGTTTGTCGTCATACCCCGGACGCGGATGTAGTTTGTCGTCATACCCCGGACGCGGATGTAGTTTGTCATCATACCCAGGACGCGGATGTAGTTTGTCGTCATACCCAGGACGCGGATGTAGTTTGTCGTCATACCCAGGACGCGGATGTAGTTTGTTGTCATATCCAGGACGCGGATGTAGTTTGTCGTCATACCCAGGACGCGGATGTAGTTTGTCATCATACCCAGGACGCGGATGTAGTTTGTCGTCATACCCAGGACATGGTACAAACATGGAAGTTCACTATTTGCCCATAGCTGGGACCCCAACAGGTGCTACCACCGCGGGTCTGGGTGGACCTGGGAACACCAGCAATTAAGAGGTGGTTCCACGCTTCCTCAAAACCTCTTGATCAGAGGCCTTGCTGTTGGATGCAGTTTAACGTCGTACCCAGGACGAAGATGTAAATGAAGGTTTTTATTTTCTAAAAAGGGAACATACTAATAAAGTATAGAAATGTGTTGCAATACCTTCGCTTCATCCCAGAAAAGAAAAGCTAGTGAACATTATAAAAGTAGTCTTTACTCACAGTCCTGGTACACCATTTTGAGAGAATCTGTATTTAAATAACATATCAAGAAAAAGCATCTTCTCTTCAAAGAATTACATCCACTCTTCAGGAGATCTGACAGTGAACTAAGATCTCAAAGTCTACTATTGAATCTCTTGAAGAGTCAGTGTAATAGATAGTGGCTCTGAAGGCAAAATTCTAGATCTGACTAGGAATTCCCATCATTGCATTCACTTACATGCCAATAATCATGGGAAAGGTATGAATTCAACTCTTCTCCCCCAGCTATGGGTTAAATAGTAGAACATGTCTCTGAAAAAAATCATTGTTGACTCAAAAAATGTTGTTAATGTAATATTCACTTGTAAAAGAAAAAAAAATCACTCGTACTATCTAAAATATTTTTTCAGGTTTAAACAACCAACAAAGGGTTATTGAGACATAAAAAAAACTCAATCAAACTCCTGAATAGTGAGTGTGATTCTATGAAACTCAAAGTAGAGTTATTCAACTGCTAAGTGAACAACCCTATTTTATTTATTATTGCTCTATCTCTTGATGTTGAGCACTATAATTATAAAGACTGTTTTGCCATAAGCAAAACAGCCTTTATAATTATAGTGCTTACATCACATTATCTTCCAGAATTACCCTGGTAAGGGGGTGCTGAAAAGGTTTTAGTCTAACTAGAAAGTCCTGTCCCAAAAAGGTTTGATGTTTGCTAAGGAAGTGGTTTTGTTGTTTGCTCTGGAAGTGGTTTCAGTCAAGAACTTTTCAACACCTACTAAATACATTTATATCGTATTATATATCACAGTGAAATTCTCATTTGCTAGCATACATGGCTGCACATATTAGTCACAGAAATGGCCACCAATGCAAATGTTGGAACCGATGATGCTTTTTAAACTCACAGAGCCATTTGTATGTGTGCAGTGCCATTCAATACACAATCATTACTTTCACATCAAATCATATAATTTTCAAAATTACTTTCTGCGATTCGTCCCCTATGATACTGATTAATCAAATAAAAAAAAAAACAACAAACAATGTCATTTCAGATTATTTAGGATGGCTCCACACAGCTTCAATATTTTTCACTGTCACTTATAACAAAATACAAATAAATAAATGAATAAAAATTAATTCTATCCTGGAGAAACATATAATCCCAACCTCTTCTCCCCTCTTGGCTTTAGATAAAACGATGGAATTTTCCAATTCCTCCCATTGCAAAAAAAAAAAAGAAAGAAAAAGAAACTAATTTATTGTTGCTTTTCATATTGATAGGGAAGAATTTCATAATATGCAAATATATCCTATAGATTCATGTTTTATATAAATTATATTGCATTACCATTAGTACAATTGCTAATTCAGTATTATTAACTAAAGTTTATATGATAAAAACAGTATCAGGTATCAATTATCTAAATTGTTCTGTTCATATCGAATTAAATATTTTTTTTAAAAAATTTCACTCCCAAGAGGTGTGACTGATTTTTTTATGGTTTATCAGCCTCATATTGACTGATAAGCAAAACCTTAGATCATGAAGGGTGATGATTCTTTGTAGAAGAGCCGCTTGCATACACCTGTCACCAGGGATGGGAAGCTGGGACCCATTTCCTCCCCCTGTGAAAATTATGTAAACTAATTTTACTGTGTACATTTTTACATGCATTCCCACTTGACTTAAATGCTACATCCCCAAATCAAAACACTTTGGCGATGGGTCTGCACTTGCAAAAAGAAATGGATTGATTGAGTAACTGATTTGTTTTTATGGATTATCAACCTTTCTCAGGTTATTTAAAGCCAGAAAATATCTTTTTTTAAATTGTAAGATTTTGTTTTGAAAATAATAATTATTTACTTATACACTTCCTACTAATTAATCCATAACTCGGGGGGGGAGAGGGGAATTCATACATTTCTCAAGGGTATTTTTGCACAAGTGAATAAACAAACTCAACTGGAATAGGAACTTGGTTCTTCAATTTACAATTTTGAGCCATTATACATTACACCCAAGCTTATAGCACATGGTATACCCAAGTGGTCACCCATCTAGGTACTGACCAGGCTTGATGTTGCTTAACTTTGGTGATTGTACAAGAACTGGTATTTCAATGTGATATGGCCAACAACCAAAAAAAATGGATTATACTAATCTTGAGCATAGCATTTAGTGACAAGATAACTAAAAATGGCACAAACTGAAAGATAAATTGAGATAAAATTAGTCCATGATAGTTGAGTTAACTTTCTTTTCTTTACCTCAATTTGTATGCACTGCACTTGTCTGGCCATGCTACCCTTAACAGCCAATCAGTGAATCCCAGACTTTATAGAACAGAGTTTTCAACAGCTAAGTAAAGAATTTTTTTTACTTATTATATGAATATTGGACTTTGTACTGATAACACATCAATCGACTTGATACCTTCCACATATTCTGCCTCCCTACCATCTGCAACAGAAAACTGAGGGATTGCATTAGAAACAGTGAAGTTTTGACTAAATGCAACATAACAGGTATTGAAGCCATCCTAATGAAAATCCAACTCTTGTGTTTCAATGACAAGCTCAAGGATTGATTCGGCATCCCCTGTTCTTCCTAGGAAAACAAAGCAGCAGTGTGAAGGAGCTGGTGCCAGTCCCGCTTCTCATCCATACAAAGCTTTCAGCAATGCCAAATGATACATCAGGATCAACTGTGCGCAACTGTTAAAGCAAACTGTTCCTCTCAATGATACACTTACCTGCTACTGCGGCTTTGTTGCACACAATGAAACAGGCCTTGCTGTCTACTCACGGAAACATGTGGCAATTGATCCAACAACTCAAATGAAATAAATGGGTCAACCACATGTTCCATTTATCTAAAGGTTTACAAAACACCTGCAGGCATTGGGAGACACATGCATGAGCACCACTTTATTATATATATATACATATATATATATATATATATATATATATATATATATATATATATATATAAATAAAAAGGAAAGAACAGTAAGATATAAAATCCGGTGTTCTTATAGATATTTTTATTTTTACACAATAGTGCTCTATGTAAATTTAAATTTACAGAGCATTAATATTATAAATTAATAGATTTAAAATATGGTTTTACCGCTACACAGTGATAACCATGTTTCAGAAATGGAAGCTAAAGCCCCTGAATTTAATTTTGTTATTAAACCAAAGACATTAGTTCCATTTCCTCATCGCTTGATGAGGAAATGGAACTAATGAAATGAAATGAATCTATTAATTTATAATATATATATATATATATATATATATATATATATATATATATATATATATGTGTGTGTGTGTGTAGATAGACAGATATAAAGTATATATATCTTTCATTAAATATGGCAGACAAGGAAGATTTAATTCATTTTTTATTTAGTTTTTCTGTTTTGTAGTACAGAAATTTTCCATCATTTTCAATGTCCTAAGTGCTTTCTGCCACATTGTTTGCCAATTTTCAAGGGGTTTTGTTTTTGGTGTTGTTAGATTTTTCCTCATATTTTGGCTGTTTAAAACAGAAAAATGTAGGGATGCTGGAAAAACAATCAAAAAATTAATTAAATATTTCTTGTCTGCCATATTTAATGAAAGATGTTTAAAAGAAAGGTTGTTGACAAAATATAAATTTATATATATATATATATATATATATATATATATATATATATACATGGGATCCGACATAGACATTAAAAACTAACCTAAACAAAGTAGATTTTCTAGATGTCACCTTGAACCTAACAAAAGGTACATATAAACCATACAGAAAACCCACATATCTTCAAACCACCCATCATCAATAATCAAGAAGATACCACAATCAATTAACCGCAAACTTTCCAACAACTCTTCCAATGAAATTATATTCAATAAAGTTAAGAAAGATTATGAAACAGCCCTAAAAGGGAGTGGAATCTGAGCAAAACTCACATACACACCACACTGCACAAAAAAAGCCAACAAGAATAGAAACATTATGTGGTTCAACACACCATACAACAAAAACATAACAAATGTAGAAAAATATTCATTAAGCCCATACACAAACAGTTCCCACATCAAACACTCTTCACAAGATATTCAACAAAAATACAGTAAAAATCAGCTACATTTCCACTGAGAAATTGACACAAATAATAAAAAAAAACAAACAGAAAATCAATCAACAAACCATCTGAACAAATTAAACCCAGGTGTAACTGCATAATCAAGAACGAATGTCCCTTAAATGACAATTGCTTGCAGAACAATGTAATATACCAAGCCACTGTAAATTCAGCAGATAATGAAGAAAAATATACATAGGTGTAACTGAAGGGCACTGGAAACAAAGAAAACATCCTTTACAAAATAGTAAATACATGAACAGAACAATGCTTTCTAAATATATCTGGGAGATTAAAAACAAAAACAAATCATACCAAAAATATCATGAAAGATAAGGAAAAGAACATCAGCCTACAAAAATCAATCAAAAAACTGTAAACTCTGTCTGGAGGAAAAAATAGCCATAATTACCTTCCCAGACCAAAACAAACTACTAAATAAACAATCAGATCTCATCATAAAATGCAGACATGAAAACAAATTTTTACTACGGTACTTAAAATTTGAAAACTGAAAATGAACTGAAAGTAAATAAATAAAATAAAATAAAACAAGTAAAATAAATTGATCCAAACAAATAAATAAGTAAATAATAAACAAATTAACAAACTACCCTCATCGAAATAACCATTAGAATAATACAATAAACTACCCACATGCAATAGACTAACCACAATGCATGACCTGTGCATGACCTGTGTATATAAAAAGTTGAGCAAAAACACAATGCACATGGACTGATGATTGCATTTAGCATGAAACAGAATGTCACCTTTTGGTGTTGACTCTAATACCCACCTTTCTATATATATATATATATATATATATATATATATATATATATATATATATATTGTTCTGATCGTTCTGATACGAAAAGAACTACCAAATTTGTTTCAGAGTCAACATGGAGACCTACATCAAGTGCCTTGGGGAGGTAGTGCTGCCCTGGGTCAAGAGGGTGTGCCTGCTGGAAGACCATATGTCTGGCAACAGGACTCTGCACCATGCCATACAAGGAAGACAATTTCTGTGACCACATCATCCCTTACATTTGGCCACCTAACTCCCCAGACTGCAACCCCCTTGATTATTATGTGTGGGGTGCAGTTGAGCAAGAGACCAACAAAACTACTTGTAACACCAAAGATGAACTGAAGGCAAGGATTATGGCAGCATTCACCAACTTAAACATAGTGACTGTCCAGAAGAGATGCAGGTGATTCTGAAATCGTCTGAAGGCCATGGTTGAAACCAACAGTGATTTTATTGAATTAAATTTACTCTTGAGTATTTCAAGATATTTGTGTGTAATTTTGGTAAATATATCTGTCAAAAAGAGATGTCAGTACTATTTTCAATTTTGTGTAACTTAGACGACAATTTATCCATCGCATTCTGCATAGTAATTATATATGAATCCAGAAGCATATATATATATATATATGATTAAATAAACATAGAAAGATACATAAATGGGAAAACTGGGACCTTCACGTTCATCATCTTTTAAAAAGCATTTATTGGAGATGAAAGAAAGAACTGAATCAACAGAAATGTGGTTCTACAGAAAGATGTGGCAGAGTGTGGGGAAGCTGTATTATAAATTCAGTGGGGGCCCACGAGACCCCTGCACCAGCCATACACTGACATGATTGTGCCATTGCTGGAAATATTCTTGGAACTAGTTTTCTAGAATAGCTTTCAGTAATGTAGTCATATGTTGGTGGAAATAGCCCAAAATCACATTGTTCTCCTATATTGCATATGACCCATTATTGTATATAGGTTACAATAAAATTTGTATTTTATATAAATACTACCTTATGAAAATTGAGATATAGTAGAGTGGGAGAGGGTATATCATAGATTGGGTGGGTGTACAAGACCCTTGGACCTGCCCTGGCAACAAGCTTTCATTCATGTATTATTCTGGTAAACAGGTTGCAGAGTGGAGAGTAAACCTGGGAACTTTTCAGCATCCCCTCATAAGAGAGAGAAAGAGACAGAGTAAGATGCTTGGCATACATTATTTAAAAGAAAATATTGTTGCAACCGCAGGTATAGAATTGGTTTTAGGGCATGGGTAATGGACAGGAAAGTCCTTTACTGTAAATGCATCTGCCCAAACAAATTCAGCTGGGACAAGGAGTTATAAGCTCACAGGCAATTTTGCATGTATGATATTTAAGACATCAAAGAGAAAGCTGGAGACACCATTAGGAATGTTAAATCATAAAAGTCAGTGTTAGGCTTAAAACAATCACAGATAATTGGTTTGTGATACAGTGCTTGAAAGAGATTGAAAGTTCATTCTCTAGTATGGATCATTGTATATTTTATATATATATATATATATATATATATATATATATATATATATATATATATATATATATATATATATATGTATATATATATGCATATATATATATATGTATGTATATATATATATATATATATATATATATATATATATATATGTATATATATATGTGTATATATATATATATATATATATGTATATATA
This sequence comes from Acanthosepion esculentum, assembly GCA_964036315.1. Lineage (NCBI taxonomy): Eukaryota > Metazoa > Mollusca > Cephalopoda > Sepiida > Sepiidae > Acanthosepion > Acanthosepion esculentum. Next base: position 116,515,918 of record OZ038479.1, read on the forward strand.
TATATGTATATATATATATGTATATATATATATATATATATATATATATATATATATATATATATATATATATATATGTATATATATATATATACATATATATATATATATATATATATATATATGTAATTTCTAAGTAAGTGCTGGATTTTTATTTATTAATCCAACATATTATATTACTTAAACATTATTTTGTAGTCGGTACCAATATCTGATTAGATGATCCATTTATTTATTAAACAGTATATTTATTTTTGTCTACCGGCCTGAAGAAATCTCATTAAAGACAATTTGCACTCTCCAGTAGGATTCAAACCCACATCCTCCTAGGTAGGGGAAACTGTTGTTAGATCTGATGTTCTTTAGAGATCTTGTACATAAAGTGCATTAGTGATCAAGCAAAATTGAATAATGCAAGTTTTTCCTGATTCTTGAAATATACATATCTTCTCAGTTTTCTATCCTAACGTAAAGAAAGTAATTTATAAAGAAGTGATGTATTTTTATTTATTAATCTGACAGATTTCATTACCTATATGTTATTTTTAGTGGATACCCATATTTGAGTAGACGCTCAATTTAGAGAGCATAAGTGTTATGATGTTGGTTTGGGGTTTGTAGAGACAAACGACAAATAACACGTAACAATAAAAAGGGTTTTATTGGTTGGTAAAAGGTACAGAAATCGCCTGAGTAGTCTATAACTAGCTCAGTCAAGAACTTTCTCTCTTCTGTCTCTCGACGTGTCACTATTTAAAGTCTTTAGACGCAGACAAGTTCATCTTCAAGAGGGGTGGTAGGTTTCCGACACAACAATAAGATTTCTTGAATAATCAGGCTGAGAGAGGAAAATGAATATCCTGTTTAATACATAAATGGAGTATCTATTCAAATAATGTTGAAGCAATAAAATATGTATGACCGAATGGTTAGAACATTTGCCTTTCGACCTTGAGACTATGGTTTGAATCTAAAGTCAATTAAAGTTAATGGCATGGGGAAGTGATACCAGCATGGGGCCCATTTGGAATGTGTCTAAAAACCAAGCCTCCAGTTGTACCCAAGTAAAATCCAGTAGACCGAACTATGTGGAAGCCTTCAATGGTTGTGCTAGCACAAAGTTACAAGTCATTTTTGACCAAGGGTTTGAATGTGCTAGCATTGTTCAAACTGTTGACCATACCAGATTATGCACTCTCATCCAGAAACATTAAGTTTCACTCAGCATAGTTTTTAATTATTAATTGCCATTATACATTTACATACATACATATAGTGCTTTGTCTTATTTTTTTACGTTTTGCTTTTATATGATGTAAAATTTTATTTTTATATAGAAAATATTTTAGGGAATAATTATGGAATAATTATGACAGAGTGAAAAAAATTTTCACTTAACATCTTTCATTCTTCAGGACAGTGATCGGCAACCTTTTGCTGACTATGTGCCGACTTAGGGTTTTAAAATCATTCAATGTGCCAACAGCATATGTATTTTTATACAAGTCAATATACCTGTTCTTCAATATATTTTATATAGTAATATATACAATAATATGTAAACCATATTAACAGAAATGAACTGTTTTTAAAAGTTCTTTTTAAAGTTTTTATTATTAATGGGAGTCCAACAAGTGATCAGTTTTGGAACAACTAAATATCTTCTTTGTGTTGTAGTATTTATTGGTTCAGACTTTGTGATGTCATTTGTGCTTGCATGCCATTGGAAATTGCTTGTGGCACGTCTGCCATAGGTTGACCCCTGCTTTAGGAATTGTTTATGCTGATGTGATTATATATACACACAAAAGAGAGAGATGACATGGATTTTATATACACACAAAAGAGAGGGACAACATGGATTTTAAACTTAAATTTTTTAAATATCTGGGAAGTTTTTTAACAGAGAATGGAAAATGGGCACCTTCACATTTTCAAAGTTGCACTCTAAAAGCTAAGCAGAGTATTAAGAAACAGAAAAAACTTGTTAGAAACAAAGAAAAGAGTACTGAACTGTTATGTGATATCAGTCCTCCAATATGGCGGTGAATGATGGACAATCTCCTCACAGAAGAAGAGATTTGAAGCAACAGTGGTTCTACAGAATAGAAATGTGGATTACTGTGAATAATATTTGTTGCATAAAATAATTTTTTTTTCATTATTAGGATATGTACTTATTGATTTGCACTCACACTCACACACAAACACACACACACACACATACACACGTGCACACACAGTCCCCTCCAAAAGTATTGCAAGGACAAGACCAATTCCTTTGTTTTTGTTGTTCACTGAAGACATTTGGGTTTAAGTTCAAAAGATCAATATAAGACAAGAGTTCAGAATTGTTTGAAGGAAAATGTCTCCACTCTCTCACTCACTCTCTCACTCACTCACTCTCACTCTTTCTCTCTCTCTCTCTCTCTCTCTCTCTCTCTCTCTCTCTCTATCTATCTATCTATCTATCTATCTATCTATCTCTATCTCTTTCAGCTTACCTTCCATTTGGGCATACCCCTTTTCTGCTCAGAATTCACATTAACCACCTCATGGCCTGAAGTCACAATCTACCTAATTACTCACAAGGCCTATAACATGGTTTTCACACACTTCCCAATGTGTATAGTATGCACACACGCACACACACACACACACACACACACACACACACACACACACACACAAACACAAACACACACAAGATGGGTCTAACAAATTCTTGGCCCAACAAAGAAGTGCTTCCCTCCAAAAATCTGTTTTCTCAAATATAAAATATTTTCTTCCCAGACTAAGTACTTTTCAGCATCCTTTTCATATGTATGTCTGTGTCAGTGTGTGGTGGATATATATATATATATATATATATATATATATATATATATATACATATATATATATGTATATATATATATATGTATATATATATATATATATAATTGTGTATTTGTGCAGCAATCCCTCTTTTATACAAGTTTCATTAAATAAAGTTAAGACTTTTATTCAATTTTTGAATGTGTTCTTATAATTTTCTTCTTTTCTGGACATAAATTAATAATATGAACTATGTAAAACCTTCCTATAACTCTAGGTACATATGTAAAACAATCCATACATTCAGTTAAAAGTAAAATAAAATCATCCTTGATATATCACTTAGATAAACAAAATATTTGAATAATCTCTCTCCCTCTCTCTCTGTCTATATATATATATATATGCATAGTTTATGTCAAAATAATGTCATTTTATTGCAGTATACATTTAGTATTATATATTGTTAAGGTACATTAATCTTTATTTGAATCCAATCAAATACACTGATGTGTCCATATATTCAGTTCCATTTTCCTGACTTGTTGATGTTTGTCTGCTTTGACATAGTATTAGAATTATGCTATAATATTTCAATATAATTATGATATTTTCACCATTTCTGAAAAAGATTAAGCCTATGATTATAACTTACATCGAAGTAGAAGAAACTTATTGGATAATAATTTCTGTACTTACACATGAATAAAGTTATAAACAGGGACAAAAACAAGACCTCATTTTACTATGTTTCTTGACATTTCTATGCTACCATACATGGTTTTTACCGTTTTCATTTTTATGCCAAAGATATACATGTTGAAGCAGGTAAAACAGAGTTGCATAGTCAAAAAATGGTGTTGTGTGATGGCATAATAGTTATTGGCCTGATAATTGCTGAATCAAGTTCAAGTTTTAGTTGGAAACACTTGCATTTAAAATACCCATTGGAATAGCAATAGATGACTTCCAAAAACTAAACAGAGTATTAAGAAACAAATCTTATTGGAAACAAAGAAAAGAGTGCTGAGCTGCTATGTAATCTTCTTATATAACACGGATGCTGGACAATTTCCTCACATATGAAGAGACGACGAGAGGCAACAGAAATGTTGTTCTACAAAAGGATGCTAAGAATACCATGAATTGAGTGCACAAGCAACAAAGTCTTAAGGAAAATGGAAACAAAATGGACACTTAGAATCAGAGACAGCTGAAATTTTTGGGACACGTAATAAGAAAAGAGGGCTTGGGGAATTTGATACTCACAGTATATATTGAAAGCAAAAGGTACAGAGGGAGGCAGCAGACTGCCTATCTGACAATCTTGAATGAATGGATGGTTGAAGTATAGGTGGGAGGGACTGAAAAAAGACAAAAGTTATTAAAAACTCCAAGGGATTGGAAATTGTGGAGAGCTATGATTGCCCATATTCTTAAATAAAACAGTCTATAGAAAAACAATGCCCATGAAAAAAAATGAATCCGTTTGCAACCCTAATTATTGTTAAATAGCAACGTAGTTGTTGCCATTTTCCCATGTAAAAGGCTGTCTAAGAGCAGATAACTCTCTGACATAACAAAAAAATGGATCCCAAGTTCATTTAGAAGAGATGTGTATGGAGGTTGCAATTCTATCCTGTAAAAAACAGACCAGCTACTGAAACTGCAGATGTGGCCCTATGCCCTATACTATAGGAACAAATGGTTCTCATAAAAGAGAAAATAAATTAAAATAATGAAATAAATAATCTAATTAAAATACAAAAGCAGAAAAGAAGAGAAAATATGACTGAATACTCTATATTTAAAATACTGTTTTTAATCATAGGCTCTAAACACATTTTTATATTGTACACTAAATCTACATGTAATAAGTATATTTGTTTTGAATTACACACTTATCAACATATGACTAAAACTAATTTCATTTTGAAAAACATAATGGAATCATGAAAAATGAAGGAGATATGAAATGAAGACACAGAATATGGAATCTTTAGATGACACATTGTCATTATTACATTTTGACAAAATTTTCTTTCATCCCATTTGTTGCTTTATTTTAGACCTAAAAGTAGTAATAGTAGTAATAGTAGTAATAGACATAACACTGTTATGTTCCCAAGACTTTTTAGGTGAAACATTGTCCTTATTATTTTTTGACTAGATTTTCTTTCATTTTATTTCTCTTGCTCGTGTGCACCTAATAGTAGTAATAGACATAACACTGTTATGTTCCCAAGACTTTTTAGGTGAAACATTGTCCTTATTATTTTTTGACTAGATTTTCTTTCATTTTATTTCTCTTGCTTGTGTGCACCTAATAGTAGTAATAGACATAACACTGTTATGTTCCCAAGACTTTTTAGGTGAAACATTGTCCTTATTATTTTTTGACTAGATTTTCTTTCATTTTATTTCTCTTGCTCGTGTGCACCTAATAGTAGTAATAGACATAATATTCCTAATTTTTACAAGATTTCTTACATTAATAATTATTAACAGTTTTTCATTTTCTTATTTCTGTTGCTTTATTTTCTACCTAATAGTATTACAAGACATAATACTAAGTTTTTAAGATTTCTTAGATGAAGCATTGTCCTTATTATTAATTATTGATTAGTTTATCTATCATCTCATTTTTTTTTTAACATCTGATAGTAGAAATACTGCCACTAGGATGCAGGGGGTTACAGGGAATGAAAGAGAATGAGAAAACTTTAGGGCGGAAAGGACAATAAAGGAACAGGGTTCAGGAAGAAAGAAGATGGTGATTGACGTTTCATTTAAATTTTTGAAGATTTTAGGTGACAGAGAAGCAAGAAATCTGAAGGGAGTTCCGTAGAGGAGAAGTGAAAAAACTGAAACTATTAGAATAGAACATACGCTTGCATCTAGCTAGTTTAACAGTAAAATGGTGGGACCTAGTTGCCAATCTAGTACCATGCTTAAATTCATATTGCCGAGGCACTCGGGTTCTCTTTCTTGACAGAACAGTTGCCAAAAAATATTTGCAGAAAAGACAGAGAGAAGCCATATGACATTGGTGGGAAAGTGATTGAAGTCAAGATGCCAGGTCAGGATCAATTACATTTCAACAACCTATTTTTTTTAATTGTTTCACCCCAAGCAAGGTAATAATGCCACTAGTATGCAGGGATTTACAGGAAATTAAAGAAAATGAGAAAACTTCAGTGAGGAGAAGTGGGGAAAGGACAATAAAGGAACAGGGCTCAGGAAGAAAGATGGTGATTAACGTTGCATTTAAATTTTTGAAGCTTGTAGGTGGAAAGAATTGTTTTAATTTTTTTAAAATTTTAATTAGAATAATTTATAAAGTTTTAAATTTCTGTACCACTTAGGTTATATTTTTATTAAGTAAAAACTATATTTACTGATCATCAATGGAAAAGCTTGCTAACAAATTACTGACCCCAATATTTTAAAAAGAATTTTGTTAGAATTTTGTCAAGAATCACAAGATATACAGAAGAAGCACCAGACCAGATATCGCAGCTGTAGTCGATGCATGGACGAATGGTAGATTTGTAAACGTGCAAGATGAATTCTGACAAGAAAAATTTCAGTAAACCTCTTTCTTCACTGGCTCCTGGTCTTTGCATTAGGTGAAAAAAATAAAGCTTTTTATTAATGATTAGCCGAGAAAAAACAGAGAAACATCTTTCAAGACTTAAAGAATTGATGCTAACATTCAGAGTCTATAACTCTGAAAAGAATATTGTTTTTTTAAGTTCCGAGATGAAGAATACCATCATTTAAGTACCTAATCATGCATTCTAGTATCATCTTTATTGTACTAATTATTCTATTTCATGGAGAGCATTTTCAGTTCTTCTGAGTGTTGTCTCACGTTCTAAGAAAAAATGTTGAATTACTGTGAATTATTTAAACTAAAATGTTCATATTAAATAATCTGTGCTGGGTAAAAAACGTCATGACTTTAAAAACGCATTTTAAAAAGTAGATATTTACATAATATATAAAACAACAGGTGAGGGGAAGATCAAAGATAAGAAGAAAGTATTACTCACAGGAAATTGGTGAATTTAAAAAGAAACAGCCTAAACAAAAAAGAAACTAATCAGTTATTGCTACTTACACTTCACAGCTCAGTTGAGGACAAAACATGTAATTATAGCACAACAGCTAAAAAAAGGGGGAAGAAAGAAATTACTACAAGAGAATCAGCCATATGAATAAGAGACAGATTATATTAAGACTCAGCAACCATTCCTTTATTTTAAAATAGCTGTTTTCAGATTTGAATTAATGATAGCTAACAATGTTTGACCCATTAAAAAGAAAAGAAAATAGAATCATGTTACTATCCTCATCTTTGTTGCATTAATCATATCATTTCAGATGGTAGGATTTTCAGTTTTCTTTAGTTATATATCACATTTAATAATGAGTAAAGAAAATGCATTTTCTCACTAATAATTTTGTACAGGGTCGTAAACAGAATGTATGTAAAAGTTTTCACTTAAATTTAAAGATTATTACATGCAAAAAAAAGTAGAAAGGAAGAAAGAACAAACCTAATAATATTATTATTTTATTACTATCTATAGTAATAAAATATCATACTATTTAATAAGTACATCCACAGATTCATTAAAATTGACCATACCATAAAGAAAAAATGCCACATACTTAAGAAAAAGTTTTATCATCAAAATTCTCATGTTATTAAGAGGAACGGTCAAAGGAGTTTTTGATTAATAAATTATATTTTTATACTTTTTAGAACGTTCAAAATTTTGGTTAAAAATGTAATTTTTCTTGAGTCAACAGGGATCCAAAGATTAGTATAGAGAAATTTTAGCATCTTTTGGGGATGAAAACACATTGATTTGGAAATTCTTGCAAAAATCAAATAATTGTTTGATTTTAATAAAAACTTTCAGGACTTATTCACAAATTAATGGAATTATGTTAGAAATGTTTCTTTTGTAGAAAATCTTGGTAAAAACATTTTTTTACATCCATTTTTTAATTTAAAAAATATCGAGAAAGTAATTTTTGTACCATTTAATATTTATATTAGTTATATAATTTTAGTTATATAAATTTATATTAGTTATATGTAGAACTCAATTTTTTTGTAAAACAGGACCCTCCAATTACTGAAAATCTGATCTGATTCATAAAATAAAAAATGTAATAAAACTAAGACATTATTTAATTAGAAAAGCTTTTAATTGCCTTTATGAATAATATATGTTATGGATACTATTGTCTTCAGAAAAAAAACTTTTTCAATAAATAATGAATTTTTACAAGAATTGTTTTCATTTTTTAAATTTTAATTAGAATAATTTTAAGTTTTAAATCTTTTAAATTACTGTATTGATTTGTACCAGTTATGTGATATTTTTATTAAGTAAAAACTATATTTACTAATCATCAATGAAAAAGATTACTGTAGAAAAAAATTAGATAAAGCTCTGGCTGTCAGTCAAACTGTCAATTTGTCAATACCTTAAATAAATGCTTACTTCGGTGTTTGAAAATGCATTTCTGCAATATTTTAAGCTTAAAGTAAGTAATATCTGTTTCAAATCAGATTAATTAAACTTTATATCAACTAAATAAAGTTTCAGAAAATTCTAAAAGATTATTAAGTAAAGAGAATTACATAGTGATGAAAGATGGATAAAAATGGTGCTAAAATTAGTGATTTTAGAAATTTCAAAACAAAAAACATTTAAATTATTTTTGAAATGCAGCAAAGTATTTTGCCTATTGGAAATATTATATTTAATTTATTAGCTTGAAATTAAAACTAAAATAAAAGCTTCAGGAAAAATTCTTCATTTTTAAAAATTAATTTTAATCCTTAGGTATTGAGTTTCTTTGGCGTTATCAACTATTTGAACAAAGGAAAAATATATATGCTATTTTATTATTATCTATAATAATAAAAGATATACAATAATTTCTTTTCTGATTATATTAATATATAAATGATATATGCTTATTGGAAAAATAATTATAGGAAAAAAAATTCAAGAATTTATTCTAAAAGTAGAACAGAATGTATCATATACAAACTTTAAATTTATAGAATATATCTAATGTAAGGAATTTGAAAAATGTAGAAAAAGGCTTAAATATTCAAAAATATTATGACACTTGATATACATAGACAGATAGAAATTATATATATATATATATATACACAGACACACACACACACACACACACATGGGTAAATTGGCATTTTATATTTTTATTTTCATACATGTGCATTGTTTCTTTTTGTTTTTGTTGACTGCACAATATAGTAGGGTCAGTTGGGCACCTTCTGTGAGAAAAAGAGCACCATAGCACAATTCACTCTGCCAGAAATTTGGAAATGGCATGCTGTACTACTTGGCATTTGCAATGGAAGCTCTAATAGAAACATTTCAGAGTGTTTGGGTGTCAATATGAGGACAGTGAAGAAGATTCAGAAAGAGTTGGATGAGTCTCATGGTGATTATGAAGGTATGGCACATCGGAAAAATCATTCTGATCTTTCTGATAAAAAAAGAACTCCTAAATTTTTTGGTGAGGGCCTCAGACTCAGCATGGAGACCTACATCAAGTAACTTGAGGGGGTAATGCTGCCCTGGCTAAAGATGGTGGCTGTTGGAAGACCCTGTGTCTGGCAACAGGACTCTGCACCATGCCACACAAGCAATAGAACCCAGTCTTGGCTGTCAGACAATTTCTGTGACCACACAACCCCTTAGATCTGGTCACCTAACTCCCCAAACTGTAAACCACTTGATTATTATTTGTGGGGCACAGTTGTATGAGAGACCAACAAAACTCCTTGTAATACCAAAGATGAACTGAAGGCAAGGATTATGGCAGCATTCACCAACTTAAACAAGGAGACCATCCAGAAGAGTTGCAGGAGATTTCAAAGTCATCTGGAGGGGATGGTTGAAGCCAATAATTTAGATGACAATTTATCCATCATATATACAGAGGTTGGACAAAATAATTGGAACAGGTGCAAATTCCACTCCTATATTTCAAAGACCTATTATATTAAGAACTTTAACTAAAACTTTGTAATTGCCGGTTATATCTATTGTAAATACGTTTATTTATCTAATTTACTGTCTTTGTCTTATTTATTTTTAGAATTTAGTCAAATTTAAGCTCAATGTGTGACCTCTCCGTGTTTGAAAAAGGGCAAATTGTTGGAGCTCACATAGCAGGAGCCTCGATCACTAAGGCTGCTGAAATGTTTGGTTTTTCGAGAGCTACCATATCAAGAACTATGATGCAATTCGAGAAGCAGGGCAAAACCTCTAGCAACTGTAGCAATTCGGGATGGACTTGCAAAGTTACTGACAGGAACCGACGTGCATTGAAACGCAATGTGGCAGAAAATCATCGGACTACTGCGGCCAAAGTGACTGCTGAGTTGAATAATCATCTGAATAGTCCAGTATCTACTAAAACTGTTTGTCGTGATCTCCATAAGGCTGGATATCATGGAAGAGCCGCCATAAGGAAATCTCTTCTCTCCACTCGCAACATTCAGAAGAGGTTGAAGTGGTGCAGAGATCACAATACCTGGTCTGCAGATATATAGAAGCAAGTCATATTCTCAGATGAGTTCAGTTTTTCTCTTTTCCCAACATCAGAGCGAGTTTATGTGTGAAGGTAGCCCAAAGAAGCTTACAACCCTGACTGCTTTCTTCCAACAGGGAAGAATGAAGGTGGATCAGTGATAGTTTGGACTGCCATATCATGGAAATGTCTCAGTCCAATAGTTGTCCTGCATGGTTGAATCAACAGCAAAGATTACCTGAACATTTTGAGAGATCATATTCATCCAATGGCCCAGACTTTATTCCCTGATGGTGACTGCATCTTCCAAGATGATAATGCTCCAATACATACCACTCGAGTGGTTAAGAATTGATATGAAGAGCATGAAAGTGAGCTAGAACACATGGAGTGACCTCCCCAATCTTGAGATATCAATATTATTGAACATTTGTGGTGTCTTTTGGAGCAACAAGTTAGGAGCCACTATCCTTCATTGTCGTGTCTTAAAGAGCTGGAGCACGTGTTAATGGAAGAATGGCTGAAAATTTCTCTGGATGAAGTCAGGAAGCTGTATAATTCCATTCCTAGACGTATTAAAGCTGTATGTGAGGCTAAAGGAGGACCAACTCCATATTAAATAAATTTTCTTTGAATTTAACAAGTGTTTCACTTATTTTGTCTAAGCCCTGTATGTGTGTGTGTGTGTGCTTGTGTTTCTATATATATATATATATATATATATATGGATTATTAAAAAATATGTTTTCATAATTTGAATGACTTTCAAAAAAAATGATTTACTTTTTTTAAGCTAAATAGTATTATATAGTTTAAGTTGGAGGGGAAAGGGATTACAAAATTTTAAAAGGGTGTTGTCTTTTTTGACGAATCAGGATACAATGTGGATTATAAATCTGACTGTTCTTTCTTTGTATTTATATATACATATATATATATATATATATATATATATATATATATATATATATATATATATATATATATATATATATACATATATATATATATATATATATTAAAGACATTTTTTATATGTTTAACGTTCTTTTTATAGATACAAGTATTTAAGCAAATGCTCTGTTTATAATAAACAGTATTAAATAACATTTACCGGCCTGAATGTCCGAGAAATTTTAATAAATTGTCGGACTATGTCCAATTCAAAATGTATATATATATATATATATATATATATATATTGATACATTATTAAGTCCATAACGTAATCATGAAAAAAATATTAATGTTACACTCAAAGATAGTTTTCTTCTTTGCCAATGCACTTAATTCAATCTATGACTTAATTCCATTTAATAACATTCTTAATCTTAATAACAATCTAAGTCAGAATATGTTAGATAGATCTAGCATTATAGAGCAGTAACAATTTTAGATAAAAAAATTCAGCTAATAACTATATGTAAGGCCATGAATTTATTGGTCACCTTTTGCATGTGCAGATGCATATTCATATGATAAATGAAGATGTAATGTAACCTAAAAGAATCACTTGTGTCATTAAAGGTTGCAGTTATAAATTTTTATGAGAGAAATCACTTACACTTTATTAAGACACAAATTTGTATTCACACAGAGTTTCTTCCCCTTGTTTTACACCATAAAATCTCATTTGCTGTGAATCTTTTCTGTCTTTATGATTATAGAATAAACAGGAATAACTATAAAATAGGTATGGTTCAAATATGTTCTCCCATTAGTGATATCTATCTATCTATCTATCTATCTATCTATCTATCAGTCTGTTTCTATCTATCTATCTATCTATCTATCTATCTATCTATCTATCTATCTATCTATCTATCTATCTATCAGTCTGTTTGTATCTATCTATCTATCTATCTATCTGTTTGTATCTATCTATCTATCTATCAGTCTGCTGTATCTATCTATCTATCTATCTATCTATTCAACTGTTTTTAATAATAGAATAGTGCTCAATATAAATTTTTATTAAAATAAGTATGGTTCAAATATGCTCCCATTAGTGATATCTATCTATCTATCTATCTATCTATCTATCTATCTATCTATCTATCTATCAGTCTGTTTGAATCTATCTATCGATCTATCTATCTATCTATCTATCTATCTATCTATCTGTTTGTATCTATCTATCTATCTATCTATCTGTTTGTATCTATCTATCTATCTATCTATCTATCTATCTATCTATCTATCTGTTTGTATCTATCTATCTATCTATCAGTCTGTTTGTATCTATCTATCTATCTATCTATTCAACTGTTTTTAATAATAGAATAGTGCTCAATATAAATTTTTTGTGCCTGATGATTGGTATGTGCATGAAACTCAGAGTTGCATCTAACACTAAGGAACTAATGTATATATATTTTCATCTCTAAATTTCAATTCCCTTTCATGCATATATATGTATATATATATGACATTAAGATTGCATGAAACATACTGCACTGTCAATACTCAGTGTGTGTGAAAGATGGGAAGATATAAAAACGCTGAGTGTTGCTAATAATTATATGCTGTGGGGAAATGCTGAAATTGTGGGAAACACTATATTTTATATTTTTTAATTTATTTTATTACTTCTATTCTCCAATATATATATGTGTGTGTGTGTGTGTGTGTGTGTGTGTGTGTATGTACAGGGTACAATGGGTAAATTGTTGTCTAAATTATGCAAAAATTAAAATAACCCTGACATCTCATTTTAACAGATATATTTACCAAAATTACACAAAAATATATTGAAATACTAAGGAGTAAATTTAATTCAATAAAATCACCATTGGCTTCAACCATGGCCTCCAGATGACTTTGGAATCTCCTGCAACTATTCTGGATGCTCTCCTTGTTTAAGTTGGTGAATGCTGCCATAATCCTTGCCTTCAGTTCATCTTTAGAGTTACAAGGAGTTTTGTTGGTCTCTTGCTCAACTGTGCCCCACATCTAGTAAGCAAGGGGTTGCTG
>OZ038479.1:116531803-116669303 GCA_964036315.1 Acanthosepion esculentum
GAAAAACTAGGTAATCCGTATGGGTAGACCCAATGAGGATAGAATCCAGAGAGCTCAATGTAAAACAGAGCTAATAATTTAAATAAAAACAGACCACTTTAAGGTTCCATATAATAAATTATTTCACCACAGCCCTTCCAAAGGACAGTGGATCATCAGATTTATTTCCAAAGTTGAAATGAAAAAATGAAAATATATTTACACATTTATGACGGGCAATAATAAGGAAACTCACGAAGTGGGGCAGTGTAGGGAGGTAGAGAGACAGCGTTGAGTTAGATGTAACATTTCTATTGTTTCAAATTTAAATATTCGCTGAAATCTAGACATTGACACTTTAAATCTGTTAACGGAAGTTATATCTTGATTAGGAAGTGGGATAGAGAGAAATCTATATTGAAAAAAGAGAAAAAGAAAAAGAGAGAAAAAAAAGAGAAAGAGGTTGTAAACAAGTGTCATTAACTATATATATATATATATATATATATATATATATATATATATATATATATATATATATATATATATATATATATATAAATTTATAAAATAAATATAAAAATAAAATAAATAAATCACATTCTTGTTCCCAGTAGCTGTTACACATGAAATCATGCTAGACCATTTCAAACATCCTCCTTCCCAAAGAATACCATGATACTAACAAAGGTATTTTAATTATCACATTGGTCCTTGATAATGACTGCAAAAGACAAAAGTACTTGAACAAAAATAACAAAATATGAACTTTAGACAGTTTACTCACAAGTTTGAGTGCAATATGCAACTCATTATCAGAAAACTGGAAAAATACAATGAAAAATTAAACAGACAGACCTTGTCAGTTCTTTTTAATCAAACTTATTTATATATATATATATATATATATGTATGTATGTATGTATCTATGTATGTATGTGAGTGTGTGTGTTTGTGTGTATTTAAAAATTTTGTAAAAAATATGCCTTTCCCAAGCCAACATACATATGTTGGCTTGGGAAAGGTGAATTCCTATAAGATTTTTTAAAAATTAAAATAAAATGGTTAAATTCAAAATTTTCTATTACAGTGATACCTCGCCTTAAGTCATTTCAAGTTAAGTCATTTTCAAAGATACGTTGGTTTTATATGGAAAAAATAAAACTTAAATTAATCTCAAAACTAAATAATTCAATTAATCTCAAACTAAAATAATATGAAGAATAATTGCATCATAAAAAAAATTGAACAACAACAACATTTACTCACTTTTGTTTAAAAATTATATCAGCATCGTCCATAATTTAGCTTGATTTTCAGTTGGCCTGATGTATAATTTTGAACGTTCTTAAATTTTAGAAATTCTAAAACCTAACCACATTTTTACTTTTGTGTGCAAATACTTGTTGCAAAATAAAATACTTACATTTGCCTTGATAAAGTCCATGAGAGGATGAGACACATTGGATAAGTTTTTCTTTTGTAATTATTAATATATATATATATATATATATATATATATATATATATATATATATATATATATTTTAGAATTGGACATTGTCGGAGAGCGAAAATTTTCTATGAAAATTTCTCGGACATTCAGGCCGGTAAATGTTATTTAATACTGTTTATTATAAAACAGAGCATTTGCTTAAATACTTGTATCTATAAAAAGAACGTTAAACATAATATAAATGTCTTTAAATATATATATATATATATTTATAGTCATCCATGTACAAGCCTGTTTTGCTGTGTCACATCTCATCAATGTGGCTAGACATCCGATTGCTTCATGTATATATATATATATATATATATATATATATATATATATATGTATGTATTTGTGTGTATGTGTGTACAAAATAGGATATAGCATCCTGACAAAGTGCTGAAGAAATATCACAAATGGAAAACTGTTTCATTGAAGCTAGATTTGATTATGCGTTTTGCCTTTCTAGATTTCGTCAGATCAAAAAACAAAAGAAATATGTGTGTGTATTTGTGAGCATGTGTGCATCAGAAAAAGCATTAATGATTTATTATTGAAACATACATACACAACAGTTTTCTATTTGCGATATTTCTTAATATATATATATATTTACACACGCTCTATCTCTGATATTGAGCACTTTATCCCATAAATATAGCACACTTTAAGATTATATTTCTTCATATATATATATATATATATATATATATATATATATATATATATGTATGTATAATATTGAGCACTTTATCCCATAAATATAGCATATCTTAAAACTATATTTCTTCATATATATATATATATATATATATATATATATCTTATAATCAATCATAAGTCCATCAGAATCATAGGGGCACCACATGTAGTGCAGCAGTAAAAGAAGTTATGTGTTTTAGGCAAGATAGCCTGACAGATCCCAACCCTCTCCAGGCTGGTTTGAATTCAGAGTTTTCCTTCTCCTAGACTGGTTGTCACTCAAGGCTATGGAACCCAGTCTGTCCTGCTATTTAATCATAGCTTGGGGGAGAAGAGATGGATTCATGCCTATTAGTGAATGTAATGAACTCGATGGGAATTCAAACTCGGCTCTCCAATTCCTCAATATATATATATATATATATAAAAGATTAATTTTTTTTTTTATATCTAGAACAGTATTGGGGAAATTGAATGACAAAGTGGAAAAAGTTTACTTATGATGTGTTTCGTCTTTCAGGACTTCACCAGACTAAACTTGTTATGTTGGTAGGCGTATATATGTGCACAACAGAATTTTTATTTTTTATCTAGCCGAATTCATTTAGAGTCTTTTTCTTTTTCTTTTCCTCATTGTTTTAAGTTGGTATTCCACACTGTGATAATAGAAGATCTGCCAGGAATGGTGAAATGTTGTAAGAGCCAGGGTGCAAATTTACTCTAGAGAGTGTCTTAATTTCAAGGTCATCTGCAGTAAATTTTTCATGTGATTTCTTTTGTTTTCATACACAGGAATGAATGGTGGGATCAAGACCTTACAGAAATTGTCCATTACTTTGATTATTGGTTCTACACTTTGTGGGTCATCCTCAAAAACAAAAATATATTCCTTGTCCATCATATTTAATAATATATGAATGAATGAAAAATATATATTACAGAGAGGGGTAAATAAAACTTTCTTTGAGTCTGTGCACATAATTGTATATTTGCATATAAGGATATACTTATTTACATTCAGACTGTTATCCCCGTCTTTGTTGTTGTTATCACATTTTGGCCATTGTGCCTGTAATGACAAAAGTATGCAGGTGTAGGCTTTAAGAAAGCTTTACTCAACTGAGAATACAAGGTTCGCGTATAGTGTCCTTTTATAGTCCCATTAAACAGAAATAGCTCTCTCAAAGAGGAGAGTAACAAAACAAGGGGAGACCACTCTTGATTATCTATAACAGTGCTCTCCAGCCTTCTTCGGGTACTTGTTAGTCCATTTCTAACAGTATCTTTTCTTTTATTCTTGTTCTGCTGTTCATGTCTATAGTTTAAATAAACAGTTCATTTTAACGTTCCCTGCATGTTATGCTGACCGATAAGAAGCTGATGAAGGGCAGAAGGTGCAACAGTTGAAACACAGTCGGAAGTCACATTCTAGTTTAAACAATATATCATTTTTTATCAATTTCTATAACTCTGTATAAGTAGATGCAAACACACACACACACACACACACACACACACACACACACACACACACACACACATCAATCTAACTAAATATGTTAGTTCTATCACTGATATTGAGTGCTTTCCAATAAGTACTATGCATATATAATATATAAATAATATATATAAAAATTGCATATATATATATATATATATATTTATATACATACACATTTTACATATATGCATATATATATATACATACATATATACATACATATTTTATACATAGATGCCTATATATATATATATATATATATATATATATATATATAAATGGACATTGATGTCAACACTCAGTGGTGACAGTCTGTTTCATGCTAAATTCAATAGTCAGTCTATCAGTCTACTTTTATATTTACATATATTCTAACCCTGACGTTGAGCACTTGAACCATAACCTATATTTTATCATATATATATATATATATATATATATATATATATATATATATATATGTGTGTGTATGTATACTGATTAGAGTAAATTTATACGCTTATACACAATAATGAACATGTATTTATTTACAAATCATTAATTACTGCTATTTATAGTCTATGTCATAATTGTTGACAGTTTTTAATCCAACTTGACACTTTTAAATTCTTTATTTTTCTCATGCAAACACATTAACATGTACATTTATCTGCTATATTAAATTTGTTTGCCTTATTGATAAAGACATTCACTAACTAACTTGTTTACTAACAAGGACAGTGAACTTGTGTTGAAATGGCTTATGACATTTTCCTGAACTTTTATAGGCTAACTTTATTTTATCTGACACATGTTTATCACAGTAGCTAATTAAACCAAAGTGTGATGCAAATAAATTTGTGCAATTTATTCATTATTTTTTTTATGACATTTTCACTCGATAGCCTTGTCAATAATTTGTTGAATTGTCTGTTATAATTAAAAATTTGCGTACTGCTCAAGGGAGGTAAATACGGTTGTGCCGGTGACACTTTCACATCTCGTTGTAGTTAGCAATTAAAATGTTCAGCTTTAAATGTAAAATTTCTTCTCACGAAGAAGAAAGAAAGAAAGACAAGATGGCTTGGCTTGTAATTTGAGATTAATGGATATTTGTTTTAATGAATTTTTATCTCGATATCAGCCATATTACTGCAGATTTTTTCTCCCATTTTAACTTCTATAAGTGTAGAAAAAAAATATATGTTGAATAATTCTTACTTCTTAGTCATTTGTAATTATTATTGTATATTTTCTCGATTAGAGGAAACGTTCTTCAGAATAATTTACAAGTACACAAATATACTTTTAAATTAATTAGTCCATTTAAAGGACAAAACATGTTCCATAATTTTTTTACCATTTTGTCATTCAACTACAGAACTCGGCTTATAAGGACAACTGAATATTTAATAAATGTAGTCTTATACATAACTGTGTTAAAATATTTTAATAAAACATGGATCTACACATGGCTTTTCAAATGTTCACTTTTTCTTTTGGTAATTACAAAGAAAAAAATAACTGCTTAATTTCAGATTAAGTTAAATTTCAATTAAGAGATATCTTAAAATCAGGTTTTAAAACTTTCAAATATGTTAATTAAATAGAAAGTATTTTGATGCCTTTAATAAAATATCTTGGGAAAATCTGTTTACAGAATTCTAACAAATATTCTGTTGAAATTTCTCATTATTATATTTTCTCATTATAAATATTGTATGTCTCTCCTATTACCCAAGGAAACTGCTCTCAGTATGCTGGTTACACGTGGATATCAATATAACTGTGTACATACACAGGTAAATGCGCATATGCATAGACAAGTATTCAGTTCATGTATTTTCCCATGTGTATCACCACACATTTTTTTAAGAGAGGTAAATGCTTAATAGACATGTTTGTAGATTCATGTACACATTTTTGCTTACTTTTTAGAAAAAGAATTGATGACAACACAGATATATATAGATATAGGAAAAGATGTTCCATCTTGATTTTGTCACTGTTTAGTGGTTGAGTGCTGTTCAAGGTTGAAAAATTATTAAGGTTGAAAAATTAAGGTTGGAAAATTATTTATTAAGTTGGATAAATTATTTATTAAGTTGGATAAATTATTAGGGCTGAAAAATTTTTATCATTGAAAAATTTTTAGAGTGGGTGAAATTTCAAAGTTGGAAAAATATTATGGTGGAAAATTTTTATGGTTGAAAAATTTCTAGGGTTGGAGAATTTTCAAGGTTGAAAAATTATTAAGGTTGGAAAATTATTTATTAAGTTGGATAAATTATTAGGGCTGAAAAACTTTTAGCATTGAAAAATTTTTAGAGTGGGAGAAATTTCAAAGTTGTAAAAATATCATGGTGGAAAATTTGTATGGTTGAAAAATTTCTAAGGTTGGAGAATTTTCAAGGTTGAAAAATTATTAAGGTTGAAAAAATAAGGTTGGAAAATTATTTATTAAGTTTGATAAATTATTAGGGCTGAAAAATTTTTAGAGTGGGAGAAATTTCAAAGTTGGAAAAATATTATGGTGGAAAATTTTTATGGTTGAAAAATTTCTAAGGTTGGAAAATTTTCAAGGTTGAAAAATTATTAAGGTTGAAAAATTAACGTTGGAAAATTATTTATTAAGTTGGATAAATTATTAGGGCTGAAAAACTTTTAGCATTGAAAAATTTTTAGAGTGGGAGAAATTTCAAAGTTGGAAAAATATTATGGTGGAAAATTTTTATGGCTGAAAAATTTCTAGGGTTGGAGAATTTTCAAGGTTGAAAAATTATTAAGGTTGAAAAATTAAAGTTGGGAAATTTTTAAGGTTGAAAGAATTTTAAGGCTGGGAAATTTTTAAGAGTTGGAAAGTTTTAGGGTTGGAAAATTTTCATGGTTAGAAAATTATTATTATTGTTTAACCAATATATCATTTTTCTCAATTTATATAACTCTGTATAAGTATACATTTTTTAAGGTTGGAAGAATTTTAGTGTTGGAAAATTGTTATGGTTGAAAAAATTAATCTAGCATTAGGCCTTAAACACTTATCCCACAAGCACTTCCACTTTTAAATATCATCTCAAAGTCCTGTTTTGGAATCATCATTAGCTGCATTGTTACATTCTTTTTAATATTGTCCATTGTGTTTCAACAGCAATTTTAGCTTTAGGAAAATCACAGGTGACCAAATCTGAACTGTAGGGAGGTTGACAAACATGGGTGATATGATATTTTGCCAAAATTCCTGCACAAGATATGAACAGTCTACTTACTTGGTCATTGCAATTACAACAGTGACACATTGCATAAGCTCATTCATTAGTGTTTCTCTGTTAGCTGAGTATAATGTCCGGCCAAGCTTATGCAGTAAGGTCCTCTCTGATTTGTTTTCAAGTTACTTCAAGGCTACACAACTCATTTTCAAGATAGTTGAAATGGATGGATATTTTCTGGACAGACTTGGGTGTGTATTTAACTGACTTTGAAGGTGTCTCAAATTAACAAGTTTTAAATGAATTTAATCTATGTTTGGTATTTTTTTAAAAATTTATTTCTAATGAGTCTTATAAGTAAATATTGCATAGTTTTCTTGGACTGTCTTTCTTGTAGTCATATTGAAAAATATACATGCAAATTAATCAGTTGCAGTCTTCTGTAATATTATATTTTTTAGCACTCTTATATTTTTCTGTTTCTGTAATGATTGACAATCAGAGGGAAATATTGCAAAATGAAGAATAAAGTGGGAAAATTATAGAAAAAATAAGAGAAAAGATTGTGAGACAAATACAGCTGAAGCACTTTCAACGATGTTGGCTGAAGTTTTTGGTGACATTTATTGAGAGTGAAGAAAGATGAGTTTATTGAAAATTCTTTTTTTTAACTAATTATTCTTCCAATACAAGAGCTGTTCAAGGTAAAGGGTTACTGGGTGAGATTGTTGTATGTAGCTAAGGTGAAGAAGTACAGATTATGTAGTATAGATAACAATTGACCCTAGAGGTTAAGACAATAGTGATCAGGGAAGCATCCTCTTGATCGTCTGGTCTACAAAATAGTGGTTATTGGGAAGAAGCAGTCTGAGTAGAACTTCCTTGTTCCCAATGGAATACGAAGGGGATGAGGATGATTCAACCCAGTGTACATGCTACATCCTAACTTGAATAGGCTGAACTGGTGCAACTAAGAAATTCTCATTTTATGCATGCCGATTGTATATGCACTGTATGTATTAACTTGTACACACGCTCGTATTCACACTGACTCACAAGAAAAGAGAAAAAATTCACTGTTAATAACTCATTCTCAAATTGCCCCCCTTAAAAATCATGGAAAAAGTTATGATAAACTTGCAACATTTTGGGAAAGAGATTGTAGGGTTGAAAATAATTTATTGAGAGGGAAGAGCGATGAGTTTATTGAAAATACTTTCTTTTTTTTTTTCACCAAATAGAATCCAAAGTGTCATTCAAGGCAAAGGGTTACTGCGTGTGATTGTTGAGGAGATAGTAAGTGCAGATTGGGAGGATATGTAGGATAGATAACAAATGACCCTAGACTTGAAGAGGTTGAGATTGTAGAGAAGCATCCTATTGATTGTCTGTTCTATAAAGTATCGGTACTTGGGAAGAGCCTATGTGAGCAGAACTTCCTTGTTAGCAATGGAATACAAAGGGAATGAGGATGATTCAACCCCATGTGCGTGGTATACCCTAGCTCTAATGGGCTGAACTGATGCAACAAAGAAATGTAGCTCATCTGGAAAGAGTTATGATAGACTTGCAACATTTTTGGAAAAGGATTGTAGGGTTGAAAATGATTTATTAAGAGGGAAGAGAGATGAATTTATTGAAAATACTTTTCATTTTTTTAACCTAATACAAGCACCAAGTGTCATTTAGGGTAAAGGGTTACTGAGTGAGATTGTTGAAGAGGAAGTAAGTGCAGATTGGGAGGATATGTAGGATAGATAACAAGTGACCCTAGACTTGAAGAGGTTAAGATTGTAGGCATCAGGGAAAGATCCCCTCAGGAGTCTGTTATACAAAGGGGAACCTTTGCTGCAAATTGGCCTTACTGGTATAAAACCATCTTAGGGTGGGATGGGGAGTTCACAGAGACTTTTGAGTTTCAACATGAAGAGGATCTGCTATGTGCTGTAAGGAGGGTGCAACTCTCCCAGCCGCATCCACCACTCCACTATGACTCCTGCTTATGGCTCTTCAGGAGTAGGCTAAGCCTTCATAGCAAACTCTGACACAACCACCAGTGGGGAGAAAGGGAATAGGGAGAGAGGATGACAATCTTGACATTCGGATGTGAGAAGATGCCGATGTGATGATTCCTGACTAAATTTTCAAAGGAAGCAGCATGAAAACTGAATGGTTGAGGTTGAGAATTTTTCAAGGAAATTGAATTCGACTTTTTCAAAAGGAATAAATTCTGACGTGGAGGAATTTTATCTTTTTTATATAAAGAGTAGCAATACAGGAAGAGAGAAAATATATTTTTGTGTACACAGACAGCCAAAAAAGCAAAACATTATAGGCTATACTGTTAGGAAATGTGTGTGCCTCTCTGTGATGCATAGTTACATGCGAGTTAAAATCTAGACCCCCTGTGTACATGGCGAGCTCAGGACTGATAACATTACAGATTCTTCTTTGGATTTTATCAAGAATCTCTAAATACATAGGAGGCACGGTGGAGTAATGGATAACGGCTCGGATTGAGGAATCGTAGAGCCGAGTTCGAATTCCAGTCGAATCCGTTACATTCACTTACGTGCTAACACCCTTGGGAAAGGTGTGAATCCTCTTCTTCTCCCTCCAACTATGGGTAAATAGCAGGACAGATTGGGTTCTATAGCCTTGGATGGCAACTGGTCTAGGAGAAGGTCAACTCTGAATTCAAAACCATTCGGCGTCTGCACCGGCACCCGGCGGCCTCTTGGTTACTCCTGCCTCTGAGTCTGTGGAAATTCTGCGGCAAGTAAGAGCATATTCCTCCCTCCACTGGGATAGCACGCGAGGTGTGGGGACTGCGTGTGAAGTTCAAACTCCCTTGTTACTCCGTTGGAATCGGGAATGGCTGTCACTCGTTTCAGCATTGGCGACGGATCGCCGTGCTTGGTCGGCCTTCGTTCGGGACGCGGTGGATTCTTTGGAAGGAGCCGGCTTAACCGATCCAGGGTGAATGCCACAACATACATACATACATAAATTCATAGCTGAAGGACCGAACTAGATGCAACAGTAATATTCAATGTATGGAGGAATGGTAGACATGTAAATGTGTAAGATTGGTTAAACCATATGCATACACTACCCTGAAAAAAGAAATTTCCCTCAGCAATGATAAGATTCAAGTTGACGCTGCTATATTTTCGAGTAAAAGAGAAAAGGAAGGTTTATGCTCCTTGATTTTATAGTCCTACAGAAGGATGCCTAGATGGTCTAAATAAACTCGGATATTCCTTTTTTACGTCTGACTTTGCAGCCTAGGTAAAAGAGTTACACTTATATATTTACTTTATGCCCATGGCTGAGTGATGTGAGAAGAGGGTTTATCAATAACGGGTGAAAAAAAAGATGAAATGAATCCTTTATCTCCCAAATTTCTCATATATTCAGCAACATTAGTAGACCAATTCTTTGCAGTTAGTCTTGTCTCATATAGCCCGAATTGATATCTGGAAGTTAGATGAAGGAGTTCTCAGCATCTTCCAAATGATATATTGTTCAGTCTATTGGTTGATATATTTAAATTAATCATGTCTGCTACTTCTTTCAGTTCTCTTATTTTCCAGTGTTCTTCTATATCTTTCATTTAGACACTTCAATGGAGGTGGATATACTCCATTTTCTTTCTATACACAGTCATCCCTGGTTTCATTGTCTCCCAATAGATGGCAACTTTCCTGATAAGGAAACATTTGGTATTCGTTGGTTGGGCAGCCAGTGTTACATGACTATCTTTATCTTCATTTCCTGTCTATCAGGTTGGAATCAAAGTGTAGTATCTCTTCTCTTCATTCCAAATGGTCACGGTAATATTAGCTTTGTTTTTATGATGAAACATTTGGCATTCATTGACTGTGAAGCCAGTACATGTATACACACACATACATACATGCACACACACAGACATATACCTGCATGCATGCATATGCACTCACATACATGCGCACATACACACATGCACATATGCATGCACACACACACACATGCACAGACATTGAAATGAAAAAGATTACTGAACGTATTTTCAATTCCAGATCATAGTTTCTGTTTTGAAAGAGTGTTTCACTTTTTCTTCAAACAATACCAATGATCCAATCATCTTTAGTTTTCTTGTTTGTGACACTGCTTTGCACTCTGGTTTCAGTCAAGCAGACTTTGTAACCCTCTCTTCTCCCATTTAATCCCCCACCTTCCTCGTTCCCTTCATGATTCTTATGACTCAAGAAGTTTCGCTGCTTTGATTACCCGAGTAGGCAACATGTTTCAACTTTGAGTAGTAGGCCTGTATTTTCTTCTTTCCTGGACTGATTGTCTCTTCATTCTGGGGGTAAATATTTTGTGGGTAGATGTTGTCCACCTGATAGTCAGGGACCTGAACCTTAGAGTAACTTCTAAGGAGGCTATCTCATCAGCAAGTCTAAAATTAAAGTTTCGTTTTCGAATGGGTTCTAAGCCATGTTGTATTTTTCTGGTCTTGATGCTGTTATGAAGTGTGCAACTGTAGCTTTGCTTTCCAGCCAACTTTGATACTTCAAAAATTTAAATATCAATCCTTATGTACTAACTTCCTGATTTCTCTTTTATTGTCCTTGCTCTTTAATAATGTTTCTCTTTTTTCTTATTCTTTCACACACAGTAACCCCTTGTGTCTTAAACCATTTAAGAATTCAACTTAATCAACCACGGGATACATTCAACATAATAAACCATTAAAGAATTCTGCTTAATAAACCATTAAAGAATTCTGCTTAATAAATCATTAAAAAATTCTGCTTAATAAACCATTAAAGAATTCTGCTTAATAAATCATTAAAGAATTCTGCTTAATAAACCATTAAAGAATTCTGCTTAATAAACCATTAAAGAATTCTGCTTAATAAACCATTAAAGAATTCTGCTTAATAAACCATTAAAGAATTCTGCTTAATAAATAATCTGCTATGGCAGTGCGTCTCAAACAATCTGATATGACGAACTGGCATATGTACCTGTAATATTTTGTGGTAATATTAATTTATACCAGAAATGTGATATATAATGAATATAATAAAAGTTGACTATTTTTTATCTTCCATTTATTTTGCAAAAAATAATTCAATATTAAAACATATAAAAAGTAATAAAATAAATAAGCTTCAAATGATTCCTTACCATGGCCTGGACAATGGCTGTGTACCAGTAGCTGATGGTTCGCGTACCAGCACTGGTCCATGGACTGCCACTTTGAGTAGCACTGTGATAATTAGTAAGACTTATATCACCAAACTATTATTATCTCAAAAAAATTTCTTACAATCTAATAAAATTTTCTGGTTTTAAATAACCTGCAATGGATTGATAAGCTGTAGAAAATGAATTAATGAATCAGATTGACAATAGGATACTTCCTCAATCACTACAGTCTTAACCACCAAGTCTAGGGTAAACCATTATCTATTCTACATATCCTCATTATATACACGCCTTACTTGCTCTGTTTATACCCTTTCAACAACCTCAATAACTAACCTTCTACCAACACTGGTTCTTGGACCTGTTATTGAGTGAACAATAGTATAATAGCATAGTATAATAAAAGCTAATGTTTTTATTATATGTTGTATATACTCACGTATCCTGCAACTTTTGAAGACCTAATTTTGAAGCTAATTTTAAGGGGGTCACATTATGCATGAGATATAAAATTAGTGTATGTACTGCTGGCCCTGGCTATGCCATTAACCAAACCATATATCCATTTACTGTAGTCAAAAAGTGCAGCTATATTTAAAATAAATATGATTTTGATATAACTGATGTTATACTTAACTGTATCCAATAATGATACATGTAATATTCACATATTAGTATCATATTATAAAATACAAATGTAGTGAATATGCATCTTTTCTATTGTTTAAGTTTATAAGATGTTTAACCCTGTCTCGTTTGGTTGTTTATAGCTGTACATATTTATGCAAGGAGTATAACATTACTAACAATACTTTTATCATTCTCTTTTACTTTTTAAACTTTTTTAACAAGAAGATAGGATAAAAGAATAAAGGAAAAGAGGTTAGTTTATTGTTATTTGGTCTCTCAAAAAAGGAACTCGCATGGTACACGAAATACATGATAAAATCATATTTTATAAGTGAAAATTTGGGGGTTGCCTGATATGTGAAATCATGCATTGCACAAATTTATGCAGTACCTATGTCCACATGGAAGAATGTGTAGGCATTCATATGTATAAATGAGTATATAAAAAGTGTAATATTTTTGTAGGAGTCACAGACAGTGTTATGGTTATTGGTTTTGAAAGGCAACCCAGCATGCCAAGTTCAATACCAACTTGATTCAGTTTTATTTACTTTTGTGCTCATGTCATTGGAAAAATTATAAACCCATCTTCTTTTTTAATAATTTCACTTCAAGTAAGGTAATAAGGCCACTAGGATGCAAGGGGTTATTGAGTGTGAAAGAATATAAGAAAAAGAAAAATATTATTAAGGAGAGAGAATGATAAAAGAACAGGAATTATAATAACAGAAGATCAAAGTTGACTGAAAAGGAAGTGGCCAGCAGAGAGTTTGAAAACAAAAAGGTGTAAGAGAATAAACTGTTAGTGTAGAAATTGAGGGTTACATCTAACCATTTCAACAGTAAAGGGATGAGACCTAGTTGCCAATCAAGTATTATGCTTAAATTTGTAAGGGTGAGGTGCCAAAGAGCAATTAGCATGAAAATATTTATAGGAAAGTCACAGTAGTTATTGTGGCGGAAAAGTTGCGGAAGCTGAGATCTCAGGTCAGAACTGGTAACATTACAGATTCTTCTTTGGATTTTAGCAAGTATCTCTAAACACATAGGAGAAGCATCAGATATAATGTGGCAGCAATATTCAATGTATGGAGGAATGGTAGACATATAAATGTGTAAGACTGATTCTGACAAGAAATATTGTCTAATAGGTCGTCTTGCCTTGAGATGGCAACCAGTCTAGGAGAAAGAAAATTTTGAATTCAAAAACAGCCTCTAGAGAAATGGACTCCGTCAGGTTATCTTGCCCAAGACACATCACTGCTGCTATAGCTGCAGTACATATTGTGCCCTAACAGTCCTAATGGGTTAGAGGACTTGTGCTTTGATGTGATGATTTTTTTTATCATATATAAACAGTGGGTATGCATATATACATACACACATATGTTCCTTATTCCATCACACACACATACATATACATGCACACATACATACATACACACATACACATTTACATACACACATGCATACATGTACACACACATGCATGCATACACACGCATACATGCACGCACATGCATATGCACACTCTCATACATACATGCATACACACACATATACATATACATACATACACACACACACACAGATGCATATACACACAGACTCATCCATTCATGCATACATACATACATTTACACACATACAAGCACACATACATACACTGAAATGAAGAGGAGTACTGAACTTGTTAAGTTTTAAAATAAATATACTTACTTATATACTTACTGATTTATCAAAATATATACTTACTGATGCATAGACACAAAAAATGTATATACCTAAATATACCTATACCTACCCACACATGCACAAACACACACACATAAGTTGTATTTATTTATCTGTTTTTTTTTTTATTATTATTTTCAAGTGAGATCATTTTGAGACAAGAGTAGTTTGTTTAGGTGACGTTTGCTGCGTCTTCAGCCGAAGGGGTTTTTTCACTCTTTGTCACCAACAATAGAAATCCTGACTATAATCATACGAAGATGTCAAAAAAACGTTATTTTGTTTTAAAACTCACCACGAACATCAGAATATATGTTCCCCAATCACCCACTATGAATAACAAGATGAGCCAGAAGCCATATTACTGCATGTCGTTTGCAATGCTTTATTGTTGTTGATAATATTTCAACACAAAAAAGCTTTTCTGCATGTTCGTGTGATGGTGCAAATGTTTTTTATTCTTTTGACTTTATCAAATCTGCAGTGTTGTCTTTTTGTTTTTTTTGTTTTTACATGTTCACATATTTTAAGAACTGTTTTAAAACTACTCAAGTATTTTTCATTAGATTTTGATGGTGATATATTCTCAGAAGAAGCTAAATTAAATATTTTTAACATTTTTGGAGTGTTGTCGAAAGAGTCTCGACTTTTTCTTTAATGAACAAACGAGTACTGCTAAGATATTTTAATCAATAACAAATGATCAAAATAAATATCTGTATAACATTCTCAACATAGCAAAGAAAAGGATACTTTTCTTTCTCGTGGTTCCAACTAAGGGAGATAATTGCTAAATTGTTATAATTTCATTGTAATAATTTTACTGTATTTTTAATTATTAAATTAGTAAAACAAATGATTGGTTTCTTTACTACAAAACTAATTTTCTTAAACATCATTATCTTAATATAATAACAGTTATTTTTTTGAAAAATTTTCTATCTGCTTTTTAGTAATAAAAAATAGAGTAACAGTATAAGTTGATAGGAAAAATAGCCATAGAGAATGTAATTGTTTTTAAACAGTATACTTAAATTAAAACCTTTAAATAATATCTCGATAATTACAAAGGGAAAATTGAATTAAGATTTAGGTATTGATTTAAGGAAGTAATAACTGATACATAATTAATTGATACAAATCAGTTTGATTAGTCTTGAATCTATAAACCATAGAATCTTTTCTTTGATAAGTGTAGGAAATTCAGTTGTCCAAGAAGTTGTTTATGATTGGACTATAAAAGGTATAATAATAGTCTTAGTTCAATTAAAGTCTTTGGGTAGATGGTCCACAGTTAAAGCTGTGGTTGAAAAAAAAACTTTTATCGTTAACGAAAATTCACTGACAGTCTTTATTGATGTTGTAGCTGATTCATTTAAAGTCACAGACTCATGTTTCTTTCAGCATGTACTAGTGGGGAAGGAACAAGCTATATAGCCATGCCTCTTTGGCTATAGAGAGCCACTTGAAAGTTGAAATCTGTGGGTTTTTATGAAAATTTTTTCCTGAGAGTAGGCACGAAGGGATGCTGGTTTGAATCTGGCCTGAGAGTGCATTTTTTTCTTTAATAAGATTTCTTGAATATTCAGAATGTACTGTTTAATAAATAAATTGAGCTTCTACTCAGATATGAGTATCCACTAGAAATAACATTTAAAGTTATAAAAAATCTGTCAGATAAATAAATAAAAATCCATTATTTCTTTAGAAAAAAAAAAATATATTCTTCAACTGCAACACAAGAGCAAAAGTAGGGGAGAGAAGAAAGGGAAAAGAAAGTGTAAAAAAAAAGAAAGGGGAAAGAAAAGATAAAAGGTTAGAGTTTGACAAAGAACTAACATAGGAAGGTAGGTAGACACACTGGTATTAATATATATAAATACTTGCATATAAAGTTTTATGCAAAAGTCTTGTTGAGGAAGAACTATGGTGGTTATTGAAACAAATTTGGCAACTTACCTAATGCATGTATATATTATTAAATAACCTGACCTTAAACGTTTCAGCATTACCATCTATCTCTCATCATAAGGCAATATTACGATCAAATGATGCAGCCATATTTATTATTTCTTTGATATTTCAAATCATTAAACATCATTGCACAACTCCACATGGCACTATTTACGTAGCATGGCAATAATGAAAACATGTTTGTTTGGCCGGCTGTCTAAAAAAAATAAAACCGCTTCTCTCCAAAGCGACTCTGTAGAAAGTTAGCAGGTTTCGTTCAATCTATAATCTTTGTCCGTAGGAACCAGAGGTCGATCAGGTGCAAAGAGTGATGGCAACAGTAACAGACCAAAGGAAACTCATAATAGTGGCAACGGGATTCATCAAGTGCAAAAAAAATTTTTTTTTTCCCATTTTTGTTGGTGCTTTTCCTTTCTTTATATATTTTTGTTCAAGAAGTGCAAAGGAAAATTTTGTAAAAAGGTGAAGGAGAAAAGTAAATAAAAGAAAACTACCATTATCCATACTTTCATGCATAGACGCTCATATATATATATATATATGTGTGTGTATATATATATATATATATATATATATATATATATATATATATATATATATATATATATATGTATATATATATATATGTATATATATATATATATATATATGTATATATATATGTGTGTGTGTGTGTGTGTATAAATAAAATGCTGCAACATATAAGAATATACTTTGTAACAGGTATTTTTATGCCTTCTGATATACCTGTTTTGGCTGGGCCTGCAGGCATGTGAATACATATAAATACATATGCATAAATATAAATGTAAATATACAATAACGAGTGTGTTGAAAAGTTCTCAGCCTGACCAACACATTTCCCCACAAAAATTCCAAATTTTAGACATTTGGTCAGATTTTGGGAAGTGGGTTTGATCTGAGAGCCCCATCTTCTCTTATATAATGCATATTTAGACAGAAAATGTTCATCGAAACAAATCTGTTTATAAAGAACTGTTGAGGGTTGTCTGCATAATTTTTATTGTATTTTTCAAATTTTCAAATATTGTGCTCAGAATTGTGGATAAACTGTCCAAATTTCTTTTTGTGTTATTGTTTAGTTCAAGTTCTTTTGACCATTTCAGTCATTTTTAAGAAGCAATGTGGTGTCTGTGAGGTGGACAGAATTTCTTTTCTAGAACAAAACCATAACATAATATAAACTTTGGACAGTTTATCCACATTTTCAAACACACTGTGCAACACCTTATTTGTCAGCTCTTTTTAATCAACCTTGTTTGGAATTATGCCTATATATATATATATATATATATATATATATATATATATATATATATATTAATATATATATATATATATATATATATATATATATATTAATATATATATATATATATATATATATATATATATATGTATGCAGGTATGCAGTGAAATAGGAAAGAACACGTTAGTTAGATAATCCGGTGTTCCTTAATATTTAGCTTTATTTTCAAAAGGACAGTGCTCCATACAGAAGTAGAGCTTATATTATAATAATATTTTTAGTTTTTAAAAATATGATTCCTCCGCTACATAAGAGTTCTCATGTTTCAAAAGCGAGAGCCGAGACCCCTAACATAATTTTTTAAGTTATGAAGAGTTAAGGCGTCTGGACCCGCTTCCTTGTCAAGCGAGAATTTGGGAATAAGCTATCTTTTGGTTAGCTGGTGTTTATAACTACGGTATCATTTGGAACATTTGTTGCTATGGAAACGGCTAGTTTCGGCCGTTGAAGTTTGGTGGTTTAAGGGGCTAAGAATTAAGAATTAATTTTTATCTACAGGCCAGTCCCTTTCTAAAGAAGCGTATCAAGTTACAATGTCCAGAGTGTTTTTGGCTTATGCTAGTCAGACGGCGTCTTTTTTATTTATGGGTTTGCCTTTAGTCGTTGAGTGACTAGAAGGTTATGTTTCATTATTATCTATTTGATCTGTTTGTTTATTTGTTTATTTACATGGCTTTTTTTTATCAAAGGGTTTTTCTCAATAATTATTGGGCTGAGTTTTTTAAGGCTTTTAAATTATGGATTTAATTTGTTTAAATCTATTTATTAATTATTTAATGCGAAAATCATTTGATGACGACAGAACACCGTTAACTCATGTCTATGGTTTAGTAACTTTTCACTATTTAGACATCTAATTATGTGCAGTTTTTCGTGTAGGCACAGAGGGCATGGGTCATCCCAGGTTTTACATGTTCTAGTTCTATGTATAATTTTTCAGTATTAGGATTCTCCGTAGATGAGATCCTATGTATAATTTTTCAGTATTAGGATTCTCCGTAGATGAGAATCCTAATACTGAAAAATGATACATAGGGTCAACTAAGAATAATTTTAAAATTAGATGGAGACAACACAAAAGCTCCTTCAACAACATCCAAAATAGAAGTCAGACATCTCTATCTCAATACTACTGGCATTTAAAGGAAACGAACAAAACACCGAAAGTAAAATGGAAAATAATAAATAGAACTAGAACATGTAAAACCTGGGATGACCCATGCCCTCTGTGCCTACACGAAAAACTGCACATAATTAGATAACTAGCCGTTTCCATAGCAACAAATGTTCCAAATGATACCGTAGTTATAAACACCAGCTAACCAAAAGATAGCTTATTCCCAAATTCTCGCTTGACAAGGAAGCGGGTCCAGACGCCTTAACTCTTCATAACTTAAAAAATTATGTTAGGGGTCTCGGCTCTCGCTTTTGAAACATGAGAACTCTTATGTAGCGGAGGAATCATATTTTTAAAAACTAAAAATATTATTATAATATATATATATATATATATATTAATATATATATATATATATATATATATATATATATATATATATTAATATATATATATATATATATATATATATATATATATATATATATATATATGAATTACAATCAATGAAACTCAAACAATTTACCCCATACAGATGACCATTTCACCCTTGAGAAAAAATATGCTCTATAATAAAAATTATATTGAGCTCTCTTTTGTGAATCAGTTTTAATATTTTATATCAATAAGATCTACTTGGTTTACTTATCCACAGATTTTTTACCTATACATATATATATATATATATATATATATATATATATATACATATATATATAAATAAATAAAGATTAATATAAACGTGAACATTGCTAGATGCAATCATCAGGCTGCCTGACAATTGCGTGTAGCATGAAACTCCCTGTTTCCTCTGAATGGTGACTTCAATGTTCACTTTTATATTTATATTTACATACACTCTACTTCTGATATTGAGCACTTTATCCCATAAATGTAGCACACCATAAAACTATATTTCTCAATATATATATATATATATATATATATATATATATATATATACGTAATTTATGAAGGGATTTTTTATCCAGCATTATCATAAACATTATTTTTAGTCGGTCAACGTGTTTTAGTTGCTATCCCTGTTTTTTTTTTAATTTTCTCAGACAGTGAAATTAATAATAATGAGAAGTCTTACTAAAGAAAAAAAAATTGTTCCTCTTACAGGAATTGAACCTGTCTCTTTTCTCCATCTGGGGAAACACGTTTTTAGCCAAAGCATGTTGATTCCTGTTCAAGGTACAATCTGTCTTTATTAGGACTCCTCAACATTTATTAATTTCACTGTCTAAGATATGCACCCACTAAAAATAACGTTTACAGCAATAATACATATGTATCTTGTTCAATACAAAAAGTATTTCATGTTTATTGAATTTGATGATATTTCTTAGAATGCATGAATGCTGAATATCTTTTGTAAATTTTAGCCACACATATAACGAGTACATTTTCAAAAGTCTGTTCTTAGAGATAACTTCATGTTTAATAAACATGGCTATCGCTTTTAACAATATTTTTAAAATGACAATTGCTGCTTAAATATACTGAATTTATAAATACATGCATGCATAGACACACACACACACACACACACACACACACACACACACACACATAATATTATAAATTAACTGATTTAAAATATGGTTTCTTCGCTACACAGTAATAACCATGTTTCAAAAACTGAAGCTAAAAACTTCAAATTTAATTATATATCTTACTGTTCTTTCTTATATATATATATATATATATATATATATATATATATATATATACACACACACACACTCCAGTTCAAAAGTTTGAGGAAACAATTTTTTAAAGTGGACTAAAAAATAGTTGTTTTGTACTTTAAATAAGAGAAAATTATTATACATGGTTAAAAAAAAAGTGAGACATGATTTTTTTATTAGAAATTTTATTATGACAAAAAGAAAAAAAGCATTTTATGATTAAATTTTGCTCTTGTTAAAATATCCTCCTTTAGCCTTGATTACTGCAGCACAAATTTTTGGCATTCATTGCAAAAGTTTCCCAAAGTATGTTTGATAATAATTGATTCTATTCTCTTATCAATGACTCTAAATATCTTTTTCATTTATTTTCACCCTTCTGTCAAGTTCATCCCATGACAATTTTGGAGGGTTGTTTCAAACTTTTGAACTGTAGTGTATATATATACAAAGGGGGCTGCAAAAGCAAGTATACAGTAAGTATT
Organism: Acanthosepion esculentum; assembly: GCA_964036315.1. NCBI lineage: Eukaryota > Metazoa > Mollusca > Cephalopoda > Sepiida > Sepiidae > Acanthosepion > Acanthosepion esculentum. The sequence goes on from OZ038479.1 coordinate 116,552,838, forward strand.
ATATTGAGATGTTTGTATAATCAGTGCATAGAAAGTAAAGCCTCTAAGACACAAGGATTTACAAGGTGTGGAAGAATTAGGAACAGAAACATTAATAATGAGCAGGAAGAGAAAAGAGTAATCAGGAAGACAGTAGATAGTGATTGACATTGCATTTAAATTTTTGCAGATTAGAGCATGGAGCCAGAAGGGAGTTCCACATGTGAGAAGTACGAGAGAAGAAAATGTTAGCATAGAATTTATGGCTACATCTAGCCAGCTTAACATTAAATTGATGAGATCTTGATGCCAGTCTAGTACTGATTCACACATAGAGCTCAATGTTTTTATAATAAACAGAGCAATATATTTCATACAATCGGAATTAAGATACCATTATGTAAATGATCATTTTCACCTTGTAAATTTAAATTTACAGGATTTTTCAAACAGTTAATGGATGATAAATTTTTTAAATAAAAAAAAAAAAAACAGACAAGAGGGAGGAAAGAAAGGAAGAAAAACAGGGGAAAAAGAAGATGAAGAATAGAAAGGAAGGGTATTTGGCAAAAGAAACAGGAAGTGGTGTAAGTCTTGGTATGAGTGGTGGTCAGAGGGGAAAGGAAGAGAGAAAGAGAAGGGAAGGAGAGAAAGAGATGACCTATTTAATATACCCAGTAGAAATCAGGCAGTAGATAGACCAAAGGAACCATCAGAAATTAATAAAAAAAACAAATATTATATAAAATAACAAGAGATAAACCCAAAAATATGAAAGAGAGATATTTCAGAATTAAAGAGTATTAAATTAGCAAATATATCAGAAAAAAATATTAAGGGAAATATAAAAAAAATAATATAAATGGTGGGGGAATATAAATATCTTAGAATGAATACATCCAAATTAGCATATATCAAATTAAATTTATATTAATTAATACCCATCCACAAGGAAAAAATTTATATTTGAAATTTAATGTATAATATAAAATAAACTTAAAATTGGAAAAAACAAGGACAAGGGAATTAAAAGATGTCTTTAGAATCAATAGATAATAATACTATACAAAAAATAATATATAAATTATATTTGAAATTTAATATATAATATAAAATGTAATAAGAAAAGCCATCAAAATTGGAAAAAAAGAATGAAAAGTGCCTCAAAAATAAGGGAATTAAAAGATGCCTTTAAAATCAATAAATAATACTACATAAAAAAATAAATAATATATAAATATATTAATTAATTAATTAATTAATTAATTAATGGTAACAAAAAATATTAAATAAATATAAAATATTACAAAAAAAACCTTAACTGAAAATTAAAATATTTAATAGAAAATCTAAAATAAAACTCTCAAAAAATATATAAACCCCTTAAAATTTATACTAAGATAAATATTCAAATGCCACTTCATCAAACCTCATAATACAATATATATTAATACAAATATTATATATTATTATTATTAATATATAATATTGTAGTGAAAGTATAATACTTATGTGGTGTGCTGTTTAGATTTGTTTCGAAATTGTTAATGAGGTTGTTAGTAAGGCTGCGTTTTTAGTGAAGCACATCACATTTAAATTTGCAAAAACACAAGGAAAGAAGAACAAGAGATCAAATTGCAATCAACAATAATAACATATGTATTGAAAATCAACGAGTACAACAATTGTGCTTAACGAATTAATATTAAGGAAGATAAAGTTGCTTCCCATGTACTGATATCTGATACAAGATAGGAATAACGTACTTAAGAATGTTCTTGTTGAAGTGTTCAGTGTACAAATAAGATTTGAATTCAAGAATGAAAAGCTTGTACAAAAGGATAATAGAACTTGATTTGGGACTTGGCTTTTGACAGACAGTTACAGTGTAGTGTGATAGTAGTTTTGTGTCTGTGTGTGCGTGAGTAGAAGAATGTAGGTAAACGTACGTAGTTGAGTTCTGTTGAATAATTGTTCTACTACTGCTCTATTGTTTTATTTCTGTGGTTTAAATACTTTTTGGATAGGCTCCAGAAAGGAACGGGAAAAATATCGAAAGGAATATTTAAAATACACGATTGGATAAAAATTGACCAATCAATGATTTTTTAACTAAACCAAGTTAGGCAAAGTCATAGCAGAAAATTTTGTGTGAATACTGCGATGGGTAAATTGTCCTGTAGTACACAGTACTTATTTTCTAACCAATTATCACTAAGTATTTTGTGGGCGTGGTAAATCGGAGTAGTCACTACACTTATATGTAAAGGATAATTCAGGATAATTCAATAAAGATACATTAAGGTAAGAAAAAAGGAAAAATAATGCCAATAAGGGTAATATTAAAGATATTATTGATAGTCACCAAGAATTAATAGTAATTTAGTGATGAAGAAAAGATATTTTTGTAAATTGTAACAGAAGAGATATTTGGAAAGGATATATAAAGAAAAAGGAGAGAAGTGGAAAAATACAATGTAATTGTCAAAGACAGCAGCTCATGTACTTGTTAAAGGATAACAGTTCACACAAGTTTGGTCAGGACTGAAGAGGATGCAGGAATTCACAGGTAATTTCCAAAGGATGACAGTTCATGCAAGTTCGTTAAGGGTCTAGATAAGTTTAAATCTACTGCAGTAATGGTATTTAGAAAATAGTTCATTCCTTTGATTTAACAGTATCTTTGGATTTCTAAATTTAACAATTCTAATTTTATCTTGTAGGCATAGATTGCATCTACCTTTAAAACTTCAAGGAGTGTGGGAAAACCTTATAATTTTCCAGTCAATTTGAGGGTTCAGTTATCTCTCCCTCAATTCCCAAAATTTTTTGGAAAGTGCAAATCAAGAGGGTTGTAGTCTGGGGAGTTAGGTAGCCAGATGTAGTGGGTGATGTGGCTACAGAAATTGTTTGACAGCTATGACTGTGTTCTCCTTCTTGTGTGACATGGTGCAGAGTCCTGTTGCCAGACATGTGGTCTTCCAGCAGCCACCTTCTTGACCCAGGGCAGCACTACCTCCTTAAGGCACTTGATGTAGGCCTCCATGTTGAGTCTATGGCTCTCACCAACAAATTCAGTTCTTTTATTATCATAATGATCAGAGTGAGTTTTCCAAGCTGACGTACCTTTATAATCAACATTAGATTTATCCAATTCTTTCCATTCCTCTGCATTGTCCTCAGAGTGACACCCAATGCACTCTGAAATGTTCATAGTGGATCTTCTGGTACAAATACCAAGCAGTACAGTATACCGTTTCCAAATTTGTGGCAGAGTGAGATGCTTCATGGTGCTCTCTTTCTCACAAATGGTTCCTCACTGACCCTGCCTGCTATACTGTGCAATTGACAAGATCAAAAACAAACAACTCACATGCACAAAATTAAAAATATAAATTGGCAACAATTTAACCCTCACATCCTGTATATGTAGATAGATAAGGAGTGTAGACTTAGGAATCAACACTGCATCATGACAGTGAGTTTCATGTATATATATTTGTTAGAATCAAAAAGAGTCAGTTGAAATTTCTAAGATAGAAAATGAGGAAAGATGGCTCAGAGAATTTGACACTCCCAGGCAAGAGAGGCAGAGGGAAACAGCAGGTAACAAATGAAGAGCAGAGCAAGGATGGGGAGGGATAGTTAGGTATCAGATATTTTTAGAGGTAGAAATTCATGTCCTGAATAGCTAAGAAGAAGGTTATTACAGAAAAGAAGAAGGTTATCGCAGAAAAGGCGTGAAACCAAACCTCCCTGTACTTGCTTAGCTTGACAATGGTTTTGTAATTGCAACACTATATTGATAGGAGGAGATAAATCTTTAGAGTAATATTGTGCAAATTTCCTCATTAGAATCGCCTGGACCAAAAAATAATACTGGTACCAAATCTGGAAACCAACAAGAACTCTTTTGGTGTCTGCAAAGAGCGTATGGTAAAGAGATTTATATATTTTCATTTTTATAGATATTTACTCTATAGTTGATTTTAATATTCTAACCATAGATCAAACGTGCGAGCAATGACAAAGTTTAAGAGAAAATCAAGACTAAAAGGAAACTTACACTTAACATCAGGAAAAGAGATTTCAAATTAAGAGATAAGAGGGCTTGAAAAACTTTATACTCACAAGACAGATTGGAGGCAAGAAGAAGAAGCAGCAGCAGCAGCAACAACAACAACAACAACAATTTCTTCAAGCCAATCAGTGAATTACCTCCCTTTAAATTTTTATTAATTTTTTTTACCTAACCTCATATTTTACTATTTTAAACAGACTTTGGAAATAAATATATCTGTTTTTTTTTTTTCGGGGAGATTAAGTAGTTATTATTGATGAAATAATTTATATTGACAATACATCATGCATGGTGAAGTGAAGTCCAATCTAAAAATTCATTGAATCTTGTGTAACACTCAACTCAGAGGATTTGTAAAATAAAATATTTTCTTATTTTCCATCAATCATGTGCAAGTAAATTTAAATCTTGTAATTCAATACAACATCTTAGCAGACTTTGTCTAGATTTCAAATTCGAGGAATTTAGAAGAATCTGTTTTTGATGACAATACATGAGTTCGCATTTTGGAACTCATGGTTACATATTATTTAACTTTGTTAACCCTTCAGCTCAGACAAGTTTTTGAAATAAAATATTTTCATGATATTCAATCAATCACGTGCAAGTAAATTCACACCTGCAATCCATCGTTACATCTCAGTGGATTCCATGTAAGTGCATCTTTGCAGATTTTTAAAATAACATATTTTCATGATGGTAAGTTAAGCATGTATTAAGAAATTCATATCTAGGAATTCATTGTTACATCTCACTGGGCATCTTCTAATCTTCAAACAGGGTATTTTAAAAATTATATACTTTTTAAAACAATCTTCAAGCATGTGGAAGTCAGTTACTCTTTATCGTTATATCATACTCACTTCATCTTTCAACTCAGCATATTTTAAAATCGCTTTTTTTGTTAAAAGTTAAAAAGAGATAAACACTGGTCATTTGAACAGGAGTAGAAGTTTATCACTTTTCCTGTTTAGAATTGAGTTTCTGGTTCTTCTTTCATTCCCACCTTGTATCTTAGTAGCATTGTCACCTTGCTTGGGGTGAATTGATTAAAATAAATAAATAAAAAATACTTGGTTTTGTAAGAGAGGAGAACAATATTTAGCATTTAGTTTATTTTATTTATTTATTTTTCGTTTTTTAATCATTTCACCCCAAGCAAGGCGGAAATGCCACTAGGGCGCAGGGCATTACAGGGTTACAGAGAGTGAAAGTGAGAGAAAAGACTGGGTATAGAGAGGATTAAGGAAAGGATAAGAGATGAACGGGATTCAAGGAGATAGGAGATGGTGATTGATGTTGCATTTAAATTTTTGAAGATTGCAGTTATCAGGGAAGCAAGTAAACAGAAGTTCCACAGGCAGGAAGTGTGAGAAAAGAAACTGTTGGAGTAGAATTGATGGTTACATTTAACTATTTCAACAGTAAAAGGGTAGGACCTAGAATCCAATCTCGTAGCATGCTTAAATTCATGTAGACAGGGCACCGGGGAAAAAAGCTTGTCAGAGCAGTTGCCATGAAATCTATCCCAGTCTGTTCATGTCTATCTATCTATCTATCTATCTATCTATCTATCTATCTATGTCACAGCATTTTCCTATCTATTTTAATCTATTCATATCTATCTATCTATCTATGTCACAGCATTTTCCTATCTATTTTAATCTATTCATATCTATCTATCTATCTATCTATGTCACAGCATTTACCTATCTATTTTAATCTATTCATATCTATCTATCTATCTATCTATCTATCTATCTGTTATGGGAACTTACCCATAATAATAATGCACTATTCCAGACATCATAAATACTGCGCCTCAAGAGGGAGCAGCGTTCAGTCAGTTCACACAGTCAGTTCAGAGTCAGTCAGTCAGAGACAAGTCAGACGATTACTGTAAGACACTGAAATAGTGATACTTGTCGAGACAACATAGTTCACTCTAACCAAATCTGATAGTCATTACTAATACTTCTGCTTCTTTGTATATATTTCTGTTTGTAATATATCTGTGTTATTCCATACCTGTGTTTGAGTTATTCTTCATTGGTTCTACCTTGGACCATCACCGTGGTACAAGGAACTTGGACCATAACAAGTGGCGACGAGGTAACCCCAAAAGAAAAACAAACTCTCTACGCTGAGGACATACCTTTTTTTGCTATCTCTCGCACATAACAGTGGTCGACGAGTAAATACTAAAAAAACAAGTTCTACGTGAGATTTCTAAAAAAAAACAAGTTCTATGCGAACACATAAAAAAAAAGAATTTTCTTTTTGGATATCAATTTTTCTGGCAACAAAGGAAATTTTTTTTGCATACACAGGTTTCAGAATATCAGGTTACACTAAAGTAAAATACGTACACAAAATTATGTTAACATGGAAGATTTTAAGTCAACCATTGTGGAACTTATCAAAATCCAATTTCAACAGCAACAAAGGTACAAACAGAAACATCTTGAATTGCAAGAATTATTGCTACATGTAATGTCAAATAAAGAGCAAATTTCCGAAAATAAAACAGTTCTCTCACAAGACGCTATTTGGAGAACTATCGAAGATTTCACGTACGCACCTGACAAAGATAAAACGTTTGCAAATTATTTCCGAAGGTATGAAGATCTATATAAATTTGACTGCAAAGATTGGTCAGACGCACGTAAAGTATGTCTATTACTAAGAAAATTAGGCACATGCGAATATACCAAATTCGTAGATTATATCCTTCCAAGAAAAACAAGTGAGTTAACTTTCAAAGAAGCCATAAAACTATTAACAGAACTTTTGAGCCATAATACCTCACTATTCCACAAAAGATGGAAATGTCTGAATCTTACAAAAAAGGACAGCGAAGATTACATAACTTTCGTGTCTATTGTTAATAAATATTGTGATGACTTCAAATTATCGGAACTCAGCGCGGACAATTTCAAATGCTTAAGTTACGTCCAAGGCCTGGTTTCAACCAAAGATGCAGAAATGAGATGCAGAATCCTTACTAAATTGGAGAGTGAACAAGATTTGACACTTCAAAAACTAGCCGAAGACTGCCAGAGATGCATCAGTGTGAAGAAAGAGTCAAAAGACATAGAAGAAGCTGGCACCGCGCACATACATAAAGTACGAAGACAAACCAACTTTTTCCCCTCACAAACAAACCAAACCAATTTTCCCCCCTCAAGAACAGGTAAAATAAAATTTTCTAACTCTAAAAGTCAATATCAGAAAAAACTACCACCCAGTCCATGCTATCGCTGTGGGACTTGGCATTGGTTTAAAGACTGTACATACCATTTTAAAACTTGTCTAACATGCAAAAAAATAGGACACAAAAGTTCTCATTGTTGGTCTAGAAGAGAAAGCAAAAGCAGAATAAGAATCACGAGGACTGACCAAGCTGATGAGACTAACATAAGTTAACATACAAGTTGAAATGCAAAACAGAAAAGTCAGGCTACAGCTGGATTCTGGCTCAGACTTAACTATCATAAACCTACAAACATCGAGAAAACTGAACAAACCTGCCATGTTAAAAACGGATAAAATTGCTAGATCAGTTACGGGGAGAAAGATAAAATTTGAGGGTGAAGTAATTACAAATGTAACATTTGATGGAATGATGAAAAAACTAAAAATGTACGTCTTAAGAAATACAGAAAACCTATTCGGGACGGACTGGATGCAAAAATTCGAACTGTGGGATCTACCAATAAGTACGTACTGCCAAAATGTAAAAAGTTTATCAACCGAGGTAGACAAATTAAAAGAGAAACTAAAAACGAGTTTCCCTGAAGTATTTTCAGCAGGTCTCGGAAGATGTAAGAAAATGGCAGCGAATATCGAAATAAAAGAAAACGTTCAACCTATCTTCAAGAAAAAAAGGAACGTACCGTTTGCGTCAGTAGAAAAAATTGATCAAGAATTAGCTAGACTCGAAAACACTGGCATATTGACAAAAGTAGAATACAGTAAATAGGCTGCACCGACGGTCTACATCAAAAAGAAATCAGGAGAAATTCGAGTTTGCGCTGATTTTTCTACAGGTTTGAACGCAGCACTATCACTATCCTCTATCCAGTCCAGAAGAAGTATTCACTAAATTAAATGGTGGAAAATTTTTTCAAAAATAGATTTAAGTGAAGCGTACTTGCAAATTCCAGTCGATGAGGAAAGTTCAAAACTACTATGCATAAACACACACAAAGGATTGTACAAATACCAAAGATTACCATTTGGGATTAAGGTCGCGCCGGCTATATTCTAACAGACAATGGATATGATGCTTGCCGGACTAGAGTACATGATTGCATACCTGGAGGATGTATTGATTAATAGCGAAAGTGTTGAACAACACTGGCAACATGTACAAGAAGTGTTTAAGAGAATAGAAAGCTATGGATTCAAATTAAAAGAAAACAAGTGCGATTTTTTCATGAAGGAAATTAAATACCTTGGCCATATTATAGATCAAGAAGGTAGACGACCAGACCCTGAAAGGTCAACAGCAATAAAAAAAATGCCAGTTCCTAAGAACATAACAGAACTACAAAGTTTTCTAGGCTTAGCGAATTATTACCAGGAATTCATTCCTCAAATGCATAAACTTATTGCATCACTGAACAAGCTGCTAAAGAAAGAAAAAGTTCGGCAGGAAACATTTGAAAAAATGATTAAGACGTTAACTTCAGATATATTTTTGGCACACTATGATCCTAAATTAGAAATTATTGTAGCAAGTGATGCGAGCGCCTACGGAGTCGGCGCGTGTATATTGCATAAAATGGGACAATCCATCGCACATGCTTTTCGAACCCTACTACCAGCAGAGAAAAACTACTCACAAATAGAGAAAGAAGCTCTGGGAATTATCTTCACAGTCACAAGCTTTCATAGGTATATCTATGGTAGATATTTTACTCTTCAGACGGATCACAAACCGTTACTAACAATTTTTGGTTCGAAAAAAGGTCTACCGGTTTACACTGTAAATAGGTTACTTAGATGGGGAACAATTCTTCTGAACTACAATTTCAGATTGGAATACCTACCAACGAAAAAGATCAGGCATGCGGATGGTCTGTTGAGACTTATACCAACAAAAACAGAGCCATTGGAAAATACGGTAATCGCAGCCTTAAGAAATGAAGAAGATATCAGGACAGTACTATGTTGTACAGTCACACTACAAGACATAAAACATGAAGCCAAAAATAACGAATTTATAAATGAAACAAAAGCAAAAATAGCAGAAAAAGATAAGCAAATATCGGACAGCTTTTCTCTATGCGACAGCGAAAGGGTTGTAATTCCCAAAACATTACAAAAGCGAATCCTGAAGGATTTCCACAGGGGCCATCCTGGTAAAAATAGAATGAGGTCGCTAATGCAAAGCTATGTATATTGGAAAAATATGGACCAGGATATTACTCAGATGGTGGAAATGTGCAAGGGTTGTAACTTAGCAGCCAAAGCAACGCCAATCATCCATAAGCCATGGGCAGAGACTGATCGTCTGTGGTCAAGGATACACGCAGATTATGCAGGACCAATTGATGGTTTTTACTATTTAATCATAGTGGATAGTTATAGTAAATGGCCAGAGGTGTTTCGTTGCAAAAATCCTACTACAGAAACTACCATAAATTGCCTCCATGAACTATGCGCTCAGTTTGGTGTAGTGGATTGCCTAGTCACAGATAATGGAACGCAATTCACGTCAGCAGACTTCCAAGAGTTTTGCGAAATTTATCAAGTAAAACATATAAAATCCCCGCCTTATCACCCAAGATCAAATGGGCAAGCGGAGAGATTTGTTGATACACTTAAAAGAGTGTTATGAAAAGCCTATGATGTGCCTACGGAAAAAGCATTACAGCAATTTCTTCAGGTATATCGAATAACGCCAAATAATGCTACACCATCGACATTATCACCCGCAGAAGTGATGTTCGCTAGAATAATCAGATCAGCATTTGATAAATTGCTACCAAGTCAAACAAAACAAGTAACACAGCCCTACGTACCAAAAAGAAAATTCCTCCCAAGAGAAAAATTTTTTTTAAAGCATATAAAAATAATACACTTACTGGGAGCAAGGGACAATTGAGAAAAGAATCAGCCCTTTGTATGTTATTTAAAGCCAGAAAATATTTTTAGATTTTAAGAACATTTTGGGGTGATTATAACGATTACTAATTCTTACTAATTAACCCATAGCTGGGGAGAAAAGAGGTGGATCCATACCCTTCCAAATTGTAGTTGTGCATAAGTGAATATAATTAACCCAACTGGAATTGGAACTCAGCTCTCCAATTATCCGAGACATCATCCATTACACCACCCAGACATCCAAGCTTACCGCACCTGGTATTTTCAAGAGGTCACTTATCTAGGTACTAGTTGTTTAACATTGATCATCCTATGGGAACAGGTGTTTCAACATGATATGGCCGTAAGCAGAAAGAAGCTGAAGAAAGATGGATTGGTACATGTTGCTACACTTATAAATATTTCATACGGACTTACAGGCCTCTAGAATCCTAAGGTCATCAGACATTCATTTCCTCCTTTGTTCTTTTAACAGTCACTTCCTCATCTATTATCCATCTTGTTGAAAATCTACACGTCCATCTGTTTCTATCTAGCTAACCAATCCAGGCTTGTTGCCAAAAAAGGCCAGCACCCCCACCCAAAAATAAACTTCCTCTCTGTAAAAATGATATAGACTAAAAATTACTTTCTTTATACAAATTCCGACAATTATTTTTAAGACATTTTTTATATATTTTTTATTCTATAAAAAGAACATATAAACATAAAAAAATGTCTTCAAAATAATTGTCGGACTTTGTCCATTTCATAATGTGCGACGTCATTTGTTTACATTTGGGTATGCATTGAGCAGATAAGAATGTACGAGAAAAAATCATGGAGAATTGTAAGTTTAAAACAGTAAAATCAACCTTGCTAACCGAAAACACTCCTCTGTGGCTCATTCAGTAAAAGCACGTCAGGCTATATGACGGTTCCATATAGGATACAGGTTCGATTCCTGTCAGAGGATGCACATTTTCTATGGAAATTTCTCGGTCATTCAGGCCGGTAAATATCGTTAATACTGTTTATTATAAACAGAGCATTTACTTAAATATTTGTATCTATAAAAAGAACGTATAAACATAAAAAGATGTCTTAAAAATATATATATATGTATATATATATATATATATATATATATATATATATATAAGAAAATATACATATATATATATATATATATATATATATATATATATATATATATATATAAGAATATATATATATATAAGAATATATATATATATATAAGAATATATATATATATATATATGTATATATAAGAATATATATATATATATATATATATATATATATATATATATATATAAGAATATATATATATATATAAGAATATATATATATATATATATATATATATAAGAATATATATATATATATGTATATATAAGAATATATATATATGTATATATAAGAATATATATATATATATATATATAAGAATATATATATATATATATGTATATATAAGAATATATATATATATATATAAGAATATATATATATATATATATATATGTATATATAAGAATATATATATATATATATATATATATATATATATATAAATGTAAAAGAACGAAGAGTAAGATTTCAGTGTTTAAAACATTAATTTAAAACAGGGCTCAATACAAAAGTAGACCCGTAAATATTTATTTATTATGCAGTGTTACATTAGAACATGCATATACCCACTAAAAAACTGTACATCCTGTTTCAACGTAAAAAATACATTTTTTTTAATGTTTAATCAGCTTGTAAATCACGATGCTACTATTTTAGTAGCATCATGATTTCCCACCTGATAAAACCATAAAGTTTTTTTTTTAACGTTGAAACAAGATGTACAGTTTTGTAGTGGGTATGTGCAGGTTGTAATGTAACACTGCATAATAAATACATACATATATATATATGTATATATATATATATATATATATATATATATATATATATATATATTTATTATTAACAGACATTAAGCAAAAAGGTAAGTAACACATTTATGCCACAATAAAAATATAAAAAAATCGAGAAATATTAACAGTTTTGCTCTGAAGAGTGGGTGCATCTATGTAACCATGAAACTTTAAAGTAAACTTGAGTTAAGTGAAAAAACTTCTTCATTAATTCTATTAACACTCTGTCCCTATTTTCAATATTGAGCACTCTACCAAAAAGCCAGCTTGCCTTAAATGCCTTTATTAGCAAAGTAATGAATAACCAGCAATTTTGGCTTCAAAAACAGTCTTCCAAATTAGCACTATGTATACACACACATGTACACACACACTCACAGATATATATATGAACATATAATGAATAAAGATGTTAAAAATCTCATGCTTTTATTTGTTTTAAAGGCCTAATAATATGCAATCAATAATATTTTTATTATCATTATTATTATTATTGTAGTTTTTTTATTCATTGAATTTATTATGTGTATGTTTATATAAAGATATATAAAATCTTTTATCTATCTACATATTTAGATAGATGCACAAAAATACTTAAAAGTGTGCAAATTCTTATTTGCAGCCAACCCCCACCTCAGAACACTCTGGCAATGGGCCTGATCCTGTCTTGTAAAAAGTGCATTAAATCCTTGTGATATTTCTGTTCCATTATAAATAATTTTTGAAAATATTGCATTACAATTAGAAAAGTACTTAATTCAGTGTTTACCCTAAAGCTGCAGTAATAATGGAAAGCAATTAGAGTCAAATTAGAAACAGACAGTTAATCTTCGCATCGTTAACCTTTGTATTTCACACTTAAAATTTTTAAAAAATCAATATATTTGAAGAAATTTCTTATGCTTTAATTAACGCTACTCCAGTTAACTGGTCTGCACATAAAAATAGGGAAAAATGTTTTTTTTGAAAAATTTTTATAGACTAGCATTTATAGACTAGCTTTTTCTATGTCAGAATTGAAAAAATATTTCTTTTTTATCATTTTAGAGGGGAGGTTCTGACTTATCAAAGAGTACTTTGTTTTTATTCAAAAATGTCAAATGTGAAACTGTGCTTTAAATCATTGATAATTTTGTATTATTGCAAATTGGGAAAAATTATAACATCAGTAGTACTATTTTTTACAAGCGAACCAGTTAGCATCAGTAGTGCCTTTTTAATTTAATTTTCTTTGATACCATGTTTAAATTTTCAATTCCTCTTATTTGAGAGTGTTCTAAAGACTTTGTTATGCTAACCATTGATACAAAATAGAGTGACTACATTGAATCAATAGCTGCATTTACTGCAAGGAAATTTGGTTCACTGTGTCGTGCCAAAAGATTTTTTTCATCAGAATCCATCATGTACATGTATAAATCTACCATTCATCCATGCATTGAATACTATAATATCTGGACTGGTAATCATTTTTATACTAATTATGAATACCTATGTCATCAGCATAACCCCTGTCATTATCAGTATACTGGCCTTGGGCAGCAAAGTAGGATCATTGTCTTCTAGTGTTCAGTGCCCATTTCATCACATCTGTGTTTGTAATGGTATGCAAAAAGTTTAAACAGACTGGGGCTCTTATTTCTGTCTTGTACTCCTGTTGAGGTTTGAAATGTTTCCATATTTTTGTCATTGCCAGACATATAAGATTCTGCAGACCAGTTTCTCTATTAGATCAATGCATTCAGTTGATTCGGAACTTGGAATGGAAGTTGTAATTCAAAGACAAACAGCTCAGTCATAAATTAGAGGCATCAGAATCAAACAAATACAGAAAGATATTTATCTGGGTAGTGTCATAGCAGATGACATAATTATGAAAGAGAAATCCAAAGGTGCATTGGAATAATGAAAAATGCCTTCCAGAAACTAAACAAAATATTAAAATATAGGAAAACTTCATTAGAAAAGAAAAGTGCTGAACTTTTATGTCCTCCTGTATGATAGTGAACAATTTCCTCTCAGATGAAGAAGAGATTTGAACGAACAAAGATGTGATTCTACAGATACATGAATTCCATAGACTGAACATGTGATTAATGAGGAAGTTTTGAGGAAAATGGTAACTAAAAGGGGATTTATACACAAAATCAGAAAGAGACAATTTAACTTTCTGTGATACAAAATGAGGACATGAAGAATTTAACACTCAGAGGACAAACTGAAGGCAGGCAGAGTGAGTAACCTACCTAATGAATTTGTGTGAATGGATGACAGAGCAAGACCATTGATATAAGAAATATGTGAGATCAAGAGGATTAAACAGATAGATTAGTTGAAAGGACTCAGATCCACAAATCGTTTGAACAGTTTTTACACATTCTATGGCCAGAAAAGAAAATAGCAAGAAAATATTTATAAAAAGCTTAATTGTAGAGCATGGGCAGTCATCTTTATAGGAGTTTGGAAATCATCTCCTAGCTCTTAAAGGAAGATGAAAATTCAAAATTTGCTTTGAGGTACAAGAAACATGAAGTTATGGTGGGCTATGATTGTTCACATCTTGAAGAATTCAAAGGCAATAACTATTATAAGCTATGGATGCATATATAAAAACTTAATATCTACATTTGCATAGGGATATGAATTATTTAATCACATATAATGCACAACTGAATAAAGGCTGTTTTATATGCAAATGAAGAAAAAAATGTCTATATTGATTTTTTAAAAAAGCATTGGAATAAAATATATAAGTATAAAGATGATAACAGACAAAAGAACAAGAGAAAAGTTCTTTTTGTAATTATTATTTAATTATAAAAGAAATCTCTTCCAAGACTTATTCCAAAAATTTTAACAATGAGAAAACTGGAAGTAGTGGTGGCTAAGATTAATGTATGTCAGGGGAGGTGTTTTTATGCTTTACCATATCAATTTATACTACTTTCAGAAAGGACTTTTTCAAATATTGTTATAATATTTTACTGAATATAAAATTATCAAGGATGCTTTTTATTTAAGTGAATATGTAGATATTTATATATATATATAACTTAATATGTAGATATTTATATATATATAACTTAATATGTAGATATTTATATATATATATAACTTAATATGTAGATATTTATATATATATAACTTAATATGTAGATATTTATATATATATAACTTAATATGTAGATATCTTTTTTTTAAGCGTATCACCCCAAGCAAGGCTGGAGGCCACTATCACGCAAGGGGTTATAGAAGGGTTGGAGGAAGAGCAGATAGGAGTGGTAAAGGAGAGGATGTGGAGAAAGAGAAAGATGAAAGGATGTGGAGAAGGGAAGTGGATAGATCAAGCCAACTGGAGATGTTGATTGACGCTACACTTAAACTGTTGGAGATTGTATTTGTCAGGGAAACAGTAATAGGGAAGGGAGTTCCATAGGTGAGATGTGCGAGACATGAAGCTATTGGAGTAGAAGAGATGTCTACATCTAACAGTTTCAACGGTGTAGGGGTGGGAACGGGATGCCAGCCTTGTAGGACGTTTAAATTCACGAGGCCTAGGGACAAGCGAAAGCAGCTCCTAGGAGCAATTACCGTGAAAGTATTTGTAAAAAAGACAGAGCGAGGCAACATCACGTCTGTGAGAGAGCGACTGCAGACGAGATGACAGATCAGGGCCAATTTATATATATATAACTTAATATGAAGATATTTATATATATGTAACTTAATATGTAAATATTTATATATATATAACTTAATATGTAGATATTTATATATATAACTTAATATGTAGATATTTGTATATATATATAACTTAATATGTAGATATTTATATATATATATAACTTAATATGTAGATATTTATATATATAACTTAATATGTAGCTATTTGTATATATATATAACTTAATATGTAGATATTTATATATATATAACTTAATATGTAGATATTTATATATATAACTTAATATGTAGATATTTGTATATATATATAACTTAATATGTAGATATTTATATATATATAACTTAATATGTAGATATTTATATATATAACTTAATATGTAGATATTTGTATATATATATAACTTAATATGTAGATATTTATATATATAACTTAATATGTAGATATTTGTATATATATATAACTTAATATGTAGATATTTATATATATATAACTTAATATGTAGATATTTATATATATATATATAACTTAATATGTAGATATTTATATATATATAACTTAATATGTAGATATTTATATATATATATAACTTAATATGTAGATATTTATATATATATATGTATGGGGGTGTTTTGTTTTTTTTAATTTGTAGTGACATGAATAATAATTACATTACTGGACATGCCGCAACATACTTATCGAGAAGAATTACAATACATCTCTCGGTATCACAGCTCCATTAGGACTCATTTAAACAGACAAAGTGACCTACCAATCTCTATGAGCAACATACTTGTGGGAAATTGCAAGCATAATAAACTTATTCACATGTGAAAAACAGTTAAAAATAATGGAAGTGTTAATAATAAAACAGAAGTAGCCAACTCTCAATAATATCAACTATGAACATGGCCACAGAGTGCTGACTGAGTTTGGAAATTAAAAAATTAAAAAATCACCCCATAGTTACCTATATATAGGTATCTACATACTTAGTTAATTAAAAAAACATCCTTGATAATGGCTAATAGATTAGTTAAAAGCATTTGTATCTAAAAATCATTTGAACAGTTTTTACTCACTTATATGAATGCGAGAAGAATTTTATAAAAATCTGTCATAAATATATGTGTGTGTGTGTATGTGTGTGTATGTGTGTATATGTGTGTGTGTATGTGTGTGTGTATGTGTGTGTATTATGTATGTATATATATGTGTGTGTGTGTATGTTTAAGCTGTGCGTGTGTGTATGTGTATATATATATATGTGTGTGTGTGTATGTGTGTGTGTATTATGTATGTATATATATATGTGTGTGTGTGTATTTTAAGGTGTATGTGTATGTGTATGTGTGTGTGCGCGCACGCGCGTGTGTGTGTGTGTGTGTGTGTGTATATAAGAGTTGGGAAATTGTATTAAAAGCATGACCTTACATCCCCTAAGTTAAAACAATATAGATTAACGCATAAATAATACTGTATCCTCTATTCAAATGTCAACTGTCCAATAATGGTTGTGTGCCGGACAACCAGGGTCAGATTTAGGCCTTAGGAGGCCCCTGGGCTAATAGTATTTGGGTACCCTTCATTACATATGTTGATGTGTCTATAAAAAAAAATATATATTTTTAGATGATGTTTTTTTGGTGTAAAAAATGAAACACTTCAACTAAAATTTTTAATGATTTTGGAACTCATACAAATGATATTATTTAGCTGAACTTTACATCCTACGGAAATGTATCGAGAATGAAAGGCCTGTATTACACTGAAATTCTACTATACAAATTCACTAGCAAAGCATCCTAAAAGACCCACTTCGACTAGCTGCCATATCTTTGTAATCACCATTAGACTCATCTAACTCCTTCCAAATTCTCTGCACTGTCCTCAGAGTGACACACAAAAACTATGAAATGTTCGTATTGGATCTTCCAATACAAATGCCAAGTAGTACAGCATGCCATTTCTGCTGGAGTGAGTTGCTACATAGTGCTCTTTTTTTCACAGAAAGTGCCCAACTAACCCTACTATACTGAGCAGTTGACAGAATCAAAAACAAACAACTCACATGCACAAAATAAAAAATAAAAAATATATAAAATGGTGACAATTTAACCCTCTCACCCTGTATATGTAGATAGATAAGCAGTGTAGATTTAGGAATCAGCACTGCATCATGACAGTGAGTTTCATGTATATATATTTGTTAGAATCAAAAAGAGTCAATTGAAATTTCTAAGATACAAAATGAGGAAAGATGGCTCAGTGAATTTGACACTCCCAGGCAAGAGAGGCAGAGGGAAACAGCAGGTAACAAATGGAGAGCAGAGCAGGGATAGAGAGAGATAGTAAGGTATTAGATAGTTTTTAGAGTGACAAGGGGTAGAAATTCATGTCCTGAATAGCTAAGAAGAAGGTTATCACAAAAAAGAAGGTTATCACAGAAAAGGCACGAAACCAAACCTCCCTGTACCCACTTAACTTGACAAGGATTTGGTCATTGCAGCACTATATTGATAGAAAGATAGAAATCTTTAGAGCAATATTGTGCATGTTTCCTCATTAGAGTCTCATGGACCAAAATATTACACTGAATTACACTGAATTTCTACTATTCAAATTCACTAGCAAAGCATCCTAAAAGACCCGCTTCAACTAAAGGGACCCAGTTTTTTCAAATTAGAAAATACCCTATTAAATCTGAAAATAGACAAATTTTCTCTGCTCTTATATAATTATTTTTTTTAGTTTTATCAGGGTCCTAGTAACAATGAGAAAATGTTACTGGACATGCCACAACATACTTATCGAGAAGAATTACAATACATCTCTCGGTATCACAGCTCCATTAGGACTCATTTAAACAGACAAAGTGACCTACCAATCTCTATGAGCAACATACTTGTGGGAAATTGCAAGCATAATAAACTTATTCACATGTGAAAAACAGTTAAAAATAATGGAAGTGTTAATAATAAAACAGAAGTAGCCAACTCTCAATAATATCAACTATGAACATGGCCACAGAGTGCTGACTGAGTTTGGAAATTAACAACATACTTATCGAGAAGAATTACAATACATCTCTCGGTATCACAGCTCCATTAGGACTCATTTAAACAGACAAAGTGACCTACCAATCTCTATGAGCAACATACTTGTGGGAAATTGCAAGCATAATAAACTTATTCACATGTGAAAAACAGTTAAAAATAATGGAAGTGTTAATAATAAAACAGAAGTAGCCAACTCTCAATAATATCAACTATGAACATGGCCACAGAGTGCTGACTGAGTTTGGAAATTAACAACATACTTATCGAGAAGAATTACAATACATCTCTCGGTATCACAGCTCCATTAGGACTCATTTAAACAGACAAAGTGACCTACCAATCTCTATGAGCAACATATATGTGTATATGGGCTGCAGCTTATACTAGTTCATATGTAAATTCAGCACTGGCTACAAACAACATGCTAAACATTCTTTAACTTTCTTTAAATGATTTTTTTCTGAAAAAGGAGTCCGACTACATTTTACTGTTTGTTGAGAAAGAACACAAGCATGTCAGGAAACTCAGATTTATAACATTTTTCTCGACATGCCATGACTTTAGCCAAGTGAAAAATCTATGGAGAGCATGGATTTCATTTAGGTTAATTTATGATTTGGGGGGATTTGGGAGTCTTTCATTCATTTTTATCAAATTTCTTTCTTAACTGAGACATTTTTCAAGAATTTCCAATTATTCTTTGTTTGAGCAGAGGTTGGTGGGAGCCTCCAGATCCATTTAATCCTACTCCTCTAGGTCTGGATTTCAGGATTTAAAATAGAGCTAAACCTGGAAATAAAATGGTGCCAAAAGTCTCTCAAGGCTCAGTGCCTCCACAAGTGGAAATCTGTGACGATGAACAGATATCTTCTCATTGAGGCACTGTGCCTTGAGAGACTTTAGGCCTTAAACTCACATCTGACCTCAGGTGGTACTTGGACATGTGATCCATTGCTAAAGATCCAGGTAAGATGTTTGTCTCCCTGTACCGCTCCAGTAAGTACCTGACTCCTCATGCTATCCTCTACCTTTACAAGAGCTAGATATAGCCAAAAATGGAGTACTGTTGTCATATTTGGGTGGGAGCTACCCAGTCCTCACTTTTCAGTCTCAATAGTGTTCAAATGCATCTCCGAGTTCTTTTGGGTGACAAATTATTTTCCACACTCTAACATCTCTCTCAGTCAGGATGTGGCAAGCATCTCGCTGCTCTATCGCCACTTCACAGACAAACTACATTCTTTGGTTCCACCAGGTTTAAAATTCATGGCTAGAAATCGCCATACTATTTACATTGTAGCAAACAACCCACATACACTCCATTGGTGAGAAGTAAGTTCCACTTGAACAGCTTCTTCCCATGAACCACTGGTCTGTGGAATCAACTCCTAATAGGATGTTCACTACAATCTTAACCTGTTCAAGTCAAGGGTTAACTGTTACCTTCTCCTCCTATCTGTATAAATTGCCTCTTAATGCAACCTCTACTATGAGTGGCTCTTGGGACTTGTACAGGGTGAAACTTACTGTGAATCAAATAAAAATCTAAATTTGGTACAGTTCAAAAGATTGTTTGTGTAATATATAAAAAAATGTGCAAAAATCCAATATTTTAACAAGTATTTTAGTCCAGGGAGAAATCACTCATGGGAGATCATCACTCCATTCCAACATGTATATGAGGTATAATAAGAAAGTATCAGGACTGTTGTGATATTAATGGAGCTAAAATACACAGAGTGAAACCACTTCTCACAGATTAATGTTGAACTCTATCTCGCAAACACACAAAATTATTATGTCCATTGTTTATAGCAGTGCTTAGAAGGAAAAAAGTGTGTTGAATGTGGTTGTCTCACCACACCACACCACAGAGGTTCCATCATTGACATTGGCTTGTACAGCAGTTTTTGGCCACAAGGTCTGACAACCACCCATCCCCAGATTTCACCACTTGCACTGTTTTTCTCTTCAAAAATCAAATCCTACTTGAAAGGAACAAAATTTCAAGATGTCGAGGAAATCCAAGAGAATGCAATGAGGTAGCTGCTAGATATCCCAAAAAAGGAGTTCCAGGAATGCTTCCATCAGTGGAAACGATGCTAGATAAAGTGTCTCTTCAGACAAGGACTATTTTGAAGGAGATTAAATGGCGAATTGATATGTGTTGCAGTTTTCTTTTTATAGCACCATTCCCAATACTTTTCGATCATACCATGTACAAAAGCCCAAATGATATAATCTTTAGTCATAAGTAATTTCTATTTTGGAGAAACAATTGTAATGATGAATGTGTTCCTTAAATATATCATAAAGAGTGATGAAAAATGTGTTACATATAAGGTCTGATCAAAAAGTATCAGTACTGTTGCATGGTAATGGAGCTGAAGTATGCAGAGTGAAGCTGCTTGGCACAGGTTGACTTTGAACTCTATCATGCATACACACTGAGTTATAGCATTCTCACCAACTTCTGTTATTTATAGCAGTGCTTGGAAGTAAAGTGTGTAGAGTGTGGTCATCTCATTATAGCACATAGGTACCATCTGTGACAATGGCTTGTGCAGCAGTTTTTTGCCAAGCACGACATTACCCAGGTCCAACAACAACCATATTTCCCAGATCTCACTCCCCGTGAATTTTTCCTCTTCAAAAATCAAATATCACTTGAAAGGAACAAAATTTCAAGATGTCGAGGAAATCGAAGAGAATGCAGTGAGGTAGCTGCTAGATATCCCAAAAAAGGAGTTCCAGGAATGCTTCCATCAATGGAAACGACGCTAGATAAAGTGTGTCTCTTCAGACAAGGACTATTTTGAAGGAGATTAAATGTGGAATTGATATGTGTTGCAGTTTTCTTTTTATAACACCATTCCCAATACTTTTTGATCAGACCTCGTATAACACTGAATTTTTCTCAAAGGATACACCAAACATAGTTTGGCAGGACAAGAGAGTATACAAGAGGAAAATGTTTGATAACCTCTGCCCTAGATTCATAAATATAATGAAAAGTAATTAATTGTGGATTACATTTTAATCGGCATTGCCATTGTCTAAAAATGAATCCTTTATTCTGCATAATTTTTGATAAAAGCCATTTCTCAAATGCTATTTATTAAAGTTAAATTGTTTCCTTTGACCTGTCAAAAGCAGACATTATAATTTAATATGAGAGAATAAAAAAAAGGTTATGAGGACTTTACACTGCATTGTTTAAATTCTGACAGAAAGCTGAAAGGCTAATATGGAAAACAATGTGGTTATTTCTTCATGCTAAAAACTGGTTTAATTTTCATTAAACTTAGCGAAGTAGTTGAAAGTTTCTTGGCCCAACTTTTCAAAATCTGACCAAATGAATATTTATTTAATTTTTTTTGTGAAGTCTTTTTGTGAGACTGAAAACTCTATTCTATACATCATTTTTTATAATAATCTTTACCCTATACAAGGCTCAAGAGCCACTCGAGGGAGAAGTTAACAGATTAAGTTTATGGCAGTGGTTGCCAAACTTTTTTTTTGGTGGGGGGGCATTTTCATAATGAAAATTTGCTTACACCTCACAAAATGGAAATCCTGGTAAATAATTATTTATAATTATTTTTACGGGGGCGCATGCATGCAATTACAAGTAATCCATAATAATATTTAAAATTTTGAAATCATATTTATTTTTGGCATATGAAAACAGTTTTAAAAAATTCATATGCCAAAAATAAAAATGGTTTGGGAACTACTGACTGATACTGTTGTCAAAACCTGATAAAATCATATAAGCTTTTTTGTCCAGACTCAGACATAAGGTCACAATTATATCCTTCACTTAATAAAAAACAGAGTGAGGGTTAAAGGGAGACAACCACGGAGTCAAAGTCAGAACATTATCATTGATAATCCTGTCCGTCAATTTGCAGACCCTAGTTACTATATTCTTAATATAATTAAAAAATACCACAATGATAAAATTGTTCAATAATTATACATATCTATTTAAACTGGGACTTAACATGCAATTACAAGTAATCCATAATAATATTTAAAATTTTTTTAAATATTTTAAATTTTGAAATCATATTTATTCTTGGCATATGAATTTTTTGAAACTGTTTCTAAATCTTCGATTGTCTTTCAATCATTCCACCTCACCTGCTATCCTCTTCCACTACACCTTTCAGGTGCACTGCACTGTTCCAGAACCACTGGTTTATGCTGAAGATAACATTTTTCTTGACATGCCTCGATTTTGCTTATTGCTAGTAACCAAGTGAAAAATCTATGGAGAGCATGGATTTGTTTTAAATGTTAATTTATAATTTTTTTTTTGGTTGGGGGGGGGTCGTTCATTATTATAAAAATTTTTAGTGGACACTAAAAGTGAACACTGCAGATGCAACTGTGGCAGGAATGACACAGAAGATTTGGAGAGAAATGAAAATAATTCCCGACAAACTCAATGCATTGATCCTGTTCAACAGTTCAATTGGCTTTGGAATATTCTTGATGTGATCCATTCTAATACAGTTAGAAATTGTGTCATGAAATATCTTCTTTAAATGCACAACGTTGTCACATGCAAACATCCTTCAGATATTTATCAATTCATCAGTTGCAAAAACTAATGGAGATGCTTGACTCTCCCACGCAACAATTTACAACTGTATCCAGGAGTTCAAGGCTGGGTGACAGTCGGTGCTTGATGGCAAAAGAGAGGGCGGACCTTACAAAGTTTTGGGAATATCAAGTGTTGTAATATTAGATTGACATGTATAAATATTTGTCACAAAAAATACAAATAAAGACCTTAATAGAAAAAAGATATTTAACACATCACAACCCTAACTCTGACATGATTACAGACAGTCTTGTAAGACATGCTAGATCAAGATTGTTTGTACCAGCATCTCCTTTTCCAACTAGGAGGGCTCAAAATTATCTGAGTGCCAGACCTTGGAAATTCTCTCCCTGGTACTGATCAGGGAAGCAACCTCTTGTGAGTTGGTTCCACAAAGCAGTGGTTCATAGGAAGAAGCTGCTTGAGTGGAACTTACATCTCATCAATGGAATACAAAGGGAATGAGTGTCATTAGCTACAATGTGCATGCGATGGTGGCTCTGAGCCATGTTTTTGTCATAGACAAAGAAAGTAAATTATGCTAATTGAAATAACAAAAAATTCCTTTCAGAAACTAAGCAAAATATTATAAAACAGGAATATGTCATTGGAAACAAAGATAGGAGCACTGAACTGTTATGTAATATTGCTCCTCCTATATAACAGCAGAGAATGTTGGATGGTCTCCTCAAAGATGAAGAAGAGACTCAAGGCAATTGATGTATGGTTCTATAGATGGATGCTAAGGATACCATAGATTGAACATGTGAGCAATGATGAGGTTTTGGAGTGGATGCAAGCAAGGACCAAGCTTATACTTAACATCAAGAAGAGGCAGCAGAAATTTCTGGGGCATTTAATGTGAAAAGAGGGTTTGGAGAATCTGATACTCACAGGGTGCATAGAAAGAAAGAGAGAAAAGGGAAAGTAACATGTGATATACTTAGCAGGCTTAAGCAAGTGGATGGCAGAACAGGGTCTGGGCGAAGTAGCAAAAGGACAAAACATATTGAGAACTAGGAGGGATAGGGAGAAGTGGAGAGCCATGACCACCTACATCCTGAAGGTACATGGCACATAAAAGAAGAAAATATGGAGTGAAGATGAAGAAGAGACTTGAGGCAACAAAAATATTGTTCTCTAGAAAAATACTGATAACATAGACTGGTCATGTGAGTAACAAGGAAGTTTTAAACAAAATAGAAATGAAAGGGACACTTGCACTTAGAATTAGAATGAGAGAGTTGATCTGAAAAACTTTATATTCACATGACATATTGAAGGCAAGAGGTATATTGGAAAGCAGGACATTTCCTATCTAATGAACTTGTGTAAATAGATGGCAGAACAAACATTGCTAAAAGCTTTAAAGGATAGAAAGTTGTGGAGGGCCATAATCACCCATGTCCTGAATGGAAGAAGAATGATTTAACCTGGATTTACTAAAGAAATATTCAAAATGTTCATTTAGAGTTATGCTAATAATAATGCAGAAATGAACCATTCCTTTGTAGGGAAACATTAAGGTAAGGCTTCAAGAACACCAGAAAGCTGTAAAATGAGGGGAAGTGGAAAAATCAGGCATGGCTGACCACATATGGAGAGAGAAGGGAGATCACCACCCTCTGTGGGATCAGGTTGAGATCATAGACAAAGAACACCATTGGAAAATTCGTAAACTTAAGGAATCAGCACATATGCTAGGCCACAAAAATCTCCTGAGCCGACCTAGCATAGAAATGAATACAATATTGGAACCAGTAATAAGGAGTGCCAGAGAAAAAGTGATAATAACAACAAAAATTGCAATATGAGCTCTGGTAAAAATATGTTGATAACATAAAAAATTGCAATATGGGCACTGGTAATAAATGGTTGAAGATATTAGGTTTATAATACCCAGAAATTCATACATTGATGTCCTCAAGGACACATGGCACAGTGGATAAAGGTGTTAGTTAGTTTTGCTACTTCTGTTAGTTAGATCCAGTGTCAGGACCCAAAGAGTGTGAGTTCAATACCAGGCTAAGGCAGTGGAGAACTTTCAGAGGGAAATTAACAGGAGATAACTGATAACTGACATCCATTAAACATGGCACGTGGAGCTAGAACAGTCTACCCCAGTGAGCAAAATAAAGAGTTCAGTTCTACATTCCAACCAAGAAGAAGGCTGGAGCATACAATGGCCAAAACGTTGTAATAAATATGGTGACAAAGATGAGGACAATAGTCTGAATAATGTAAATAATTGTTAGATTTTCTTCTTAAACTTAAAATGCAATTGCATAAAACATGTATCAAGTGCGGCATTATTTAAAAATCAATTGAAATAAATCTATTCATAAAAATAGTTTCAAATTTTGTTTAAGGGTTCCTATCATTCTTTTGTTTTATGGTTTATAGTTTAATTAAATATGGCGGCTCAAACAAAATATGATCAAATTGTCATTGTATATGGTTGGTATGATGAATTTTTGCGGAAAAATTGTTTTGCATGTGTAAAAAAATTTTCAAGAGGAGCCAACAACCTTGCCAAATCCAACTTGAGGAAGAAACCGTTCAGTTTGTAACTTGATCGTCATTGAAGCAGTGAAGGATGAAGAGAAATTCACAAAGAAACATGAGGAAGATGGCAAAAGAGTTAAATATTTAGGATAGGTTGCTAAGGTAGATTGTGAAAGAGGATTTAGGGCTAAAACCATATAAGATTCAATAACAACAGCTGCTCTCAAGTGGCTGCGAGCAAAAATAGCTTGGCAGAGAGAAGAATATGTTGGGGGAGATGCAGCTAAAGTCTGCATTTGGTCAGACAATAAGTTTTTCACTGTGGAGGCTGTGGTCAACTACCAATATGATAAGATTTATTCCACTTCACCAGTAAACATTCCTGAGTGTCAGTACACATTTCAATTGGCAGAAACCAACTGGTATCATGGTTTGGGATATTGTTGTGTCTGATGGTTTGGAATCACCCTTGATGTTTATTGAAGGTGTAATGAAAATGAATAGTAGATTTTACCTGCAAATGTTGAGAGAGATGTATTGCTATGATTGTCAGCCACATGTCACTATATCTTCACACAAAAGAGAGTTCCTGCAGACATAGCAGGACTAGTACAAGAGGCATTTCTGTGGATTTTTCGACAAAACAGTTTGACTCTCAAAAAGCCATGATGTAAATTCTATGGACTCTATAGATTCTATATCTATATATGGCCCATATTGGTAAGCTATGTTTCACGTAGCTCTTATGACATGTTGGTACAATTTGAGTGAAGAGGTGGTGAAGAAATCATGCACTTCAGTGGGAAAAGATTAAGGACTAAAGTAAAAGAAAATGGCAGTCATTTTGAATTTTAAATATATGTAAAATACTATTTATTATTTATGTTATAATCTTTCATTAACCAAAACCTAAAACTTTTTAATTTATGATAAAATGAATAATGGGCGAAGAGAATATGAATATGAAAATATGTTTATGGATTTCTATAGTAAATAATTTGCAATGCATTTTTATAGTAAATAATTTCCAATGCATTTCTATAGTAAATAATTTGCAATGCCTTTTTATAGTAAAATAATTTCCAATTAATTTATATAGATGCTTTTAGTATTTACTGTATCCCTTTATTTGTAATTATTAGTGTGAACTAAAATCCTCACAAGCCAATGAGAAATAATATTTTTTGCTTTATAAAAATGTGTTATAAGGCTTTCTAAAAATGTTATCCTGGTTTTTGAATCTGATCTTTCAAAATTGGTGCTTCCACGTGTATGAATTTCAGGATAGACTCATTCTGTTCTAAAATGCAACTGTGACCCTAAATATTTCTTTCATTCAGTCTAAAATCAAATGTTTTTAGATCAACAAAATAATTCCAAAAAACACCTAAACCTTTCTTTCTCCAACATTTGTGGTATTTGTATCAACTTCTCCAGTGTGGAATCATTCCTCTTCAAAAAGTTTCCAGACATCCTAGCTCAATGTGAAACTAATTTTAACTCTTCAATCCCCTCCTCTGATTTCTCAATTCCTGGCTACTTTCCTCTCCTTAGAAAGGACTCTAATGTCCACATGCATGGCCTGCAAGTTTATGTTCATGAACATCTCCTGCTGACTAGGGAACTCTCTCTTGAATTTCCAGACCATTCTTACATGTGTCTCCATCTCTCTCTATTTAATCAGCTATCTCTTCTTTCTCTACCGTTTCCCTTCCTCTCAAGACTGTTGTATGCTAGATAGCATTCCCGATAATATAGACAAGGCCATCTCTCTACACACGTTTGCAAATATATTTGTGTATGGTGATTTTAATGCCCACCATACCAGGTAGCTTAAACGCTCTGTCACAGACCTCACTGGCATCCAAACCCTTAACTTCATAATCTCTCATACAAGTGGTTGACTACCGCATGCATTTCCCCAGTAACCCTGATGGACACCCTTCCCTACTTGACCTCTTTTTTAACTCTATTCCTGACTCTTGTTGTACTAAGCAGCTCCACCTTCTTGGCAACTCTGATCATGAGGTTGTGTCTGTAAACATCTCCTTCCTCTCCCTCACTAGCCAAAAACCTCCTACCAACAGAATATCTTTCTGTTATCATTGAGCAGATTGTGACTCATTCCGTGATGAAGTTTTTAATCATCTTGTCCAAAAATGTGTATCTGAGGTCTCCTCCTGGGTGAAACCTGGCATTGATGCATTCATTCCAGCAAAGAATACCAAGTTAAACAGTATTCATCTTCTTGGTTCTCACCTGCATGTTCAGCCAATATAGCCCACAGGGATCACCTTTCCGGCGGTACCAAAGAGACACATTTGATTGCAACAGATGTCGCTTTGTTTCTGCTTGCAACAAGTGCAAGCACGTTCTCAAAGAAGTGAAGTTACTATTTGCTGATAGAATGAAACAATGTATAAAATCTTGCAAGTTTGGTGACTCTGCAAGAGTGTACTGAACAACAGCAAATCCTCAATCCATTCTCTATTCAATCAATTCAAAGTTGTGATGTCTACAGCTGATATGATTGAAGGGTTTGCTTAGAAATTCTCTTCCAACTCAACACTCAACTCATTTGGAGTACCCACACCTGATTTCTCCAATAGGACTAAGGTTCTACTAAGTGATATGTGCATTACCCCATCACTGGTCTCAGATATCATTTCTAAATTAAGCTCCCATAAGGTAAGTTGAGGTAATGGGATCACAGCCATCATCCTAAAAAATGTGCTCCTGAGCTGGATTCAGTCATCTCCAAACTCTACAACTATTACCTTGCTTTCCAGCTTGTTGGAAGTCATCCTCTATAGTTCCCGTCTTTTAGAACACCGGAGAACCTTCTGATCCCTCTAACTATTGCCCTATTAGTCTCCTACCATTTTTTGGCAAAGTATTAGAAGCTTTAATCAATGCTGCAGTAGTTAAGCACCTTACCTCCCATGACCGACTCTCTGACAAACAATATGGCTTCTGTTTTGCTGGGTCTACTGCTGATCTGCTAACAGCCAGCACTGAATATATATATCAAGCTCTTGATAATGATGGCAAATCTCAAGCTGTGGCTTTAAATATCTGAAAGGTGTTTGACAGAATTTGGCTCGCTCGTCTTCTATGTAAGCTAGAGGGCTATGGTATCACTGGACAACTGTTTGATTTAATCCAATCATTCTTATCAAACAGTGAAATGAAGATTGTTTTGAATGCGCTTACATCCAGATCCATTCGCATGAATGCAGGTGTCTCTGAAGGCTCTATCTTGGGTCCTATGCTATTTCTGATCTTCATCAATGATCTTCCTGATGTCATCAATTTCCAAGTAGGCATTTATGCTGATGACACTACCATTTACTCCTGTTTCAATAGCAAATCCTCTAGAGCTGACAAAGTTAACATGGCCACTGCTCTTGAAAAGCACCCCCAATATGTGGTTAACAGGGGCAGGAAATGACTCATAAATTTTAATTGCCTCCAAAACGAGATTGCTCGCATTTCACTACCAGAGAGAATCTTTCCTGCTTGCCATCAGCATGGCTGATGTAATGCTCATGGACAGCAACACACTGTGGCTTCTTGGCCTCATGTTTTTAACATGAAGTGGAATGACTACATTGAATCAATACCTGCCTCTACTGCAAAGAAATTTGGGTCACTCTGTCATACCAGGAGGTTTTTCTCATCAGAGTCCATCTTGCAGATTTAAAAATCTACCATTTGTCTATTCATTGAACACTGTTGCCATATCTGATCTGGTGCTTCTGCTATTCATTGTGAACTTCTTGACAAAATCCAAAGAAGGATCTGCAAGGATCCTGACTTGGTATCTCTACTTCAGTCTGACAAGCTTTTTTCCCTTGTGGCTGGACACCCTTTTACTGTTGAATTAGGTAAATGTAACCGCCACTTCTACTCCAACAGTTTCTTTTCTTGCATTTGCCGCCTGTGGAACTCTTTTCTGTTTCCTTGCTGCCCTGATAACTACAATCTTCAAAAATTTAAATGCAATGTCAGTTGCCATCTTCTCTCTTCTTGAACCATGTTCAGCTTTTATCCTTTCTTTGGTACCCCTTATACCCAATCTTTTTCTCTCACCTTCACTCTCTATAATCTCCTGTGTACCAGTGGAATTCCCATCTTGCTTGGGGTGAAACAATTAAAAAGAAATTCTTCATATTCTAAAATTAATATTTACATTGCAAATTATTTACTACAGAAATGCATTTCAAATTATTTACTATAGAAATCATGCTCAAGTTCACAATGATCTATTATTAGATTAAGTTGTAAGATTTCTTTCATAGATTTGAAATTCTACAGTTTTTTTCATAGATTTGTAAATACAGACAAACCTCTCATCAATGGACCCCCATTAACAGACTTTGGATGCAATGGACAAAATATGCAGGCAAAATAAAAAAAATATCTGGAGGATAAAAATTTCAAATCATCAGCAATGTATTTCAAAATTTGTGGGCTTAGTGGAACAAGTTGTATTAGTTCTCAAAGTGACCACTTGGCGGCAGTGGCGGGCCTTTCAATTGTAAACAAAGATGGGTGTGTGAGAAAGTAGATGTGAGAAATCTATTATTTTTGTTATTTTGATTAATATATTAATTGATATGCCTTCAACATGGCATCAAAGTAGAAGGAAAGTTTAAAAAGCAAGCGTACAATCTTAAATATCAGTGACAAATTAGAGCTTCTTTGATCTACGGACAATCGGCTTTAATGGACCACCCCTCCCCCAATTAGTCCGTTGATGAGAGGTTTGTTTGTATTTGCAAAAGGTTTATATATTACTACTGCAAACTAGAAAGTATAAATTGAAAGATTTTTTCAAATATTTACTATTGTTATTGTTTTTCCAAGGAATTATTCTTTGTATCTCTTCTAAATTGTACTTTATTCCCTTACATCTCTTTTTAAATCAAAAAATAAAAAAAATGTTATACATTAATCACATAATAGTTATTTTCAATTGGATGACATTTATACAAGTACACAAAACTTTTATTCACACTAAAAATTACAAATATAGAGACAAAGTAAATAAGAAAAGCATCTAAAGAAATTAATTGGAAATTATTTTACTATAAAAATGCATTACAAATTATTTGCTATAGAAATTGATTACAATTATTAAATATACCAAAACTTACATTCAGTCTAATGATTATACATACAGGATGCGATGGATAAATTGTTGTCTAAATTACACAAAAATGAAAATAACACTGACATCTCATTTTAACAGATATATTTACTAAAATTACACAAATATATCTTGAAATACTAAAGGGTAAATTTATTCAGTAAAATTGCCATTGGCTTCAACCATGGCCTACAGATAACTTTGGAACCTCCTGCATCACTTCTGGACGGTCTCCTTGTTTAAGTTGGTGAATGCTGCCATAATCCTTGCCTTCAGTTCATCTTTGGTGTTACAAGGAGCTTTGTTGGTCTCTCCCTCATCTGTGACCTACACATAATAATCAAGTGGGTTGCAGTCTGGTGAGCTAGGTGGCCAGATGTAAGGGGTGATGTGGTTGCAGAAATTTTCTGACAGCCATGCCTGGATACTTCTGCTTGAGTGCCATGGCGCAGAGTCCTGTTGCCAGACATAGAGTCTTCTAGCAGCCATCCTCTTGACCCAGGGCAGCACTACCTCCTCAAAACATCTGATGTAGACCTGTTGAACCTGAGGCCCTGTGGGAAGATTAATGGATGCATAACACTGACATCACTAGTGATCACTCCAAACACCTTCGTAATAACCATTAGACTCATCTAACTCTTTTTAAATCCTCTGCACTCTCCTCAGATTGACACCAAAATACTCTGAAATGTTTGTATTGGATCTTCTGGTGTAAATGCCAAGCAGTACAGCATGCCATTTTCAAATTTCTGCCAGAGTGAATTGCATCATTGTGCTCGTTTCCTCACTGATGTTGCCCAACAGACCCTACTATACTGTGCAATTGACAAACAATGAACATTCACGAAATGGAAAAATATAAAATCACTTTACAATTTTCCCATTACACCCTGTATAGTTACACAGCAAATACAAAAAGCATCTATAGAAATTCATTATTTTATTATAAAAATGCTTTGCAAATCATTTACTGTAGATATTGCTTTGCAAATTATTTACTGTAGAAATGCATTTTAATTTATTTACTGTAGAAATGCATTATAATTTGTAAGTCTGCATTACCATGGAATGAAATGCCAATTAGTCATAATTAGCTGAGAGATCCTTAAACATGGACAGCAGTATGACAATATCCAGCCCTTATAGATTCAAAATTACCTGAAGTTTACCCGGATCAACAAGCAACTGATAAAGGCCGGAGGACATAACAGCTGAAACAAAGATGAGGACAACAGTCAACAATGTAAATAATATAAATAATGTTCAATCCTCATCCCAGGAATTCAAAGGAAAACATGTGTGCATTGAAAAAAATCATTTACTTATTTCTTCACTGGAAACACAGCAAGGACAAATGAAATGTTTTTTTCTTTATGATTCTAATTGCTCAATAACTCATAAGTTATAACAAATCTAGCAAGGGAGATAGGGAAATTGAACATAGAATAGGGTGTGCTAGAAATAGTCTCACCCAACTGTCCAAATTGCTTCTTCTTCTTTTATCCTTCTTCAGGACATAGGTGTTTGAGCCTCT
Organism: Acanthosepion esculentum; assembly: GCA_964036315.1. Lineage (NCBI taxonomy): Eukaryota > Metazoa > Mollusca > Cephalopoda > Sepiida > Sepiidae > Acanthosepion > Acanthosepion esculentum. The sequence continues at coordinate 116,585,487 of OZ038479.1, forward strand.
ATACATCTTCCTGTCCCTGTTAGCTCTTAATAAGTTTTGTCTTTTTGTTATTTCTCCCAAAATCTGTTCTACAATCCATTTATTCAAGCTCATACACACTGCTTTCCTCTCTTCCTCTTTCCATCAATCTGTCCTATGAGTATCAAATTTTCCAAGCCCTCCTTCCTCATCACATGCCCCAGATATTAAATATAAGTTTACTCTTCCTGATATTAAGTATAAGTTTCCTTTTTGTTTCCATTTTCTCCAAAACCTTGTTCTTGTTCACATGTTTGGTCCATGGCATCCTCGGTATCTTTCTGTAGAACCACATTTTTGTTGTTTCAAGTCTCTTCTTCATCTCTGAGGAGATTGTCCAGCATTTGCTGCCATATAGGAAGATAGCTGTCATGTAACAGTTTAATACTCTTTTCTTTGTTTCTAATGAAATTTTTCTGTCTCTTAATACTCTGCTTAGCTTTTGGAATGTATCTTTGGCCATGCGAAATATGTCTTTGCATCTCAGTGTGGTACTTTCCGTCCTCTGTTAGAACACTTCCCAGATATTTAAATTTCTGTACCTGCTTGATTTTAGTATCCCTGACCTGTAATTTGCATTTTGGGTTCATCCTTTTGCTGATAACCATGCATTCTATCTTCTTGTATTTTATAATTAGTCCTTTCTTCTGGCTTTCCTTTTCTACCTTCTGTAGGAGCATTTGTAGTTTCCTTTCCGTGTCTACTATGAACACTGAAAACATTTAACTGAAAACGCAAGTCTTAAATAGCTTTGTTAGATTGAGACTTTCATATGGATATCATGCATGGTGGAAAACCTGTTCAAAATATCTAAACTGTCAGCTATATATAACCACTTTCTGAGATCAATGGTTAAAATTGGATTGGAACAAATGAAAACTGTAGATTTTAGCAAAACAAAGCCTTCTTCAAACCTTGTGGAATAGCATCACCATACACAAGCAAAGAACTTTACCAGATAACAAAAATCACATCACTTGAGAACTTTTAACAGTAGCAACAATTAATATGAATATCACATGTAACTCAAAGAGAAAATAATGATATAATCAAGATGTCGAAGTTCCACACTACTTGAAACAAAAGGTTAGGAAACTGCAATCAATACTGGAAAGAGCAATAACAGCTACTGGACTGTAGAAACCTATTTTCCTAAAAAATTGCTTTAAGAGACAGATTTTATAAATTTCGACTGTAAAAAGTACTGGATGCTTGGTCAATGAACACCAAATGTTATAACGAAATGGCTAATATTCCCAATACAATTAAAGATTAGAAGAAAAGATTCTACACTTTGATCCCAGCCCAACGACCAGAGATGAAGAAAAGTGTAACTTGAGTAGCATTGACTGCCTTGTCAATGAATGCCAAATGTTTTCTTATAAGAAAATGGCTGCTATTCCCATTATCATAACAATAATTGATTTCTTTTATATACATACAAAATAGTTTTATATACATATGTATTCAAGATAGACATCTCTTAGATATTTTGTTATATTTCTCTTTGTTATAAGTGTAGAGCCAATTTAATTATGCTTTGTTTCATTAAGCAGAGCAGCTTATTATGAGTATGAAGAAACAATTTTCCTATCAGTAATATCACTCTTGAAATATTACCCTGTATAGGTGAATACAACAGCTAGTATGTATAATAATTTCCATAATTATAACATCTGATTTAATTATGTTCCTAATAACATATTTATGACCAATTTGAAAATGCTAATTGGTTAAGGGTAGAATACATGCTTTTTAACTTTACATGCATATATTCTCCATTCACTAATGCATTTCAATCATAACTTGGAAAATGATGAGTTTATTCCTATGTACACAAACTAAATTAAGGAACTTGAAAAAGTGATCGAGAGACAATGATTTATTCAAACAGTTTTATTCTCAATGTGAATTCCCAGTGAAAAATTGTCCTTTCCTAGGTAGGAGAGTGTCCAAGGGAAGCAACTCATGAAGATTAAGACAAATTATATGGACTCTTTTAAATTTTCTTGATAGTTTCTAAAGATTTCTGTATCCTTGCAAATGTAACTTATAATGTTCCTGCTCATGTTAACAGCAAAATTACAGTGAAGTATCCAAGCACAAGAAACGTGATGCTGCAAAACCATCTTTGATATCTCTTAAGCAGACTGCACCCAAATATTGTAGTGCTTCAGACAAGAAGGAGGTTTATTAAAAAACCTCATATCCGGTGTTAAGAAGGAAAAATTGAAATGACAAAAATCTTTCCACTTCCATTCTACAAGGTTCCACCTTCGGCAAACGAAGAAGAGGTAGAAAAAATGAGATGACAACATCACTGAGTGAACTGACTGGAAGATCATTCACAAAGACTCAGACATTGGCAACTGAGGGAGCATATGGAGGGAGCTGGTCAAGTGGTAAGCAATCCAATGACCCTACGACAACACCTGATCAGGTACTGACATTGATAATGATTAGAGATATACTGACAGAAAGTATGCATATCTAAATAATATATACCTGTATTTACATATATATTCATCACAAAAACACACATACATACATGCATATTTAATCATTTATACATATATATATATATATATATATATATATATATATATATATATGAAGAAATATAGTTTTAAGTTATGCTATATTTATGGAATAAAGTGCTCAATATTATACATACATACATATATATATATATATATATATATATATATATATATATATATATATATATATATGATTGTGTATTTGGATAGCAATCCCTCTTTTATATGTTTCATTAAAACAAATGATAAGATACAGTGGGTAAGTTTTTAATTTAATTTTTTTGTAAATTATGTAAAATCATCCTTGATAATGGCTAAAAGTAGAGCTGAAAGCGCTTTGACATGCAAAATATTTGGACAATTTCTACATAATTTTTATCCAGAAAAGAAGAAAATTATAAGAACACAAGAAAAATTAAATAAAAACTTAATTGAAGTAACCATGCCAGTTGTTTTTAATGAAACCTTCTGATGTTATCAGTCTGGAGGGGGGACAATCTTAACGGGTGGCACCTTTGGAAAGTGCCTGAGAAGCACACCACGGGTTGACCCAAGCCTTGTGAGTTAAATTGGGTAGACGGAACACAAGTCATTGTGACCGAGGGTTTGAGTGTGCTGGTGTTGTTCAGATTTTTGATCATCTTAGATAACACACTCTCTCCCAGAAACTGTAACTAAGGTTCACTCAGCATAGTTGCAGTATAAACCACAGGTGGGATTTGTGGGTGTTGAACAAACACAAATGTGCAAGAGTCTGCAATTGGGATTGGCTAGCCACCCTAGTAGACGAGTATCCTTGAATACGAGTGGCCAGCTATTATTGTATATATATATATATATATATATATATATATATATATATATATATATATATTAAGTCACATACCGTTTCCCTTATGCAGTCTGATATACATAAAATACTTATAGAAAATACTAAAATTATAGATAAACATACAGACATTAGACGCCTTAAAATCTTAGAGGCATTACATATTAAAAGCAAAAGACCTCTTATTAATCGTATAGATTACAATATTTCTGGAAACATATTACAATGTTTATAATATATTTAAATTTTATAACGTATTCTTCGATCTTTTGGCTTGTGTAGTGGAAATCTTTTTCATGCTGTCACATGATAAAAATCTTTGCCCTGTCCGTGATAACATCATCGCATCTTTTGAATTTAAAAGGATTTTAACATTTATTTAGTTTGTAAAAAAGTAGCAACATGATTACGCTACAAGATAATTGGCAAATGTTTGTTTTAAAAAAAATTTTTACTAAAAATATTGACCCTGAAGATGAACAATGATGTTCGAAAGCGCTAGGTCATTGTATGGACAATACATATTTCGAAATCATTTTCAAATAAAAAGTCTCATTAGAGAATATGAGAAAATTCAAAAGAAAATATACAAGACTATGTTGTCTTTAACATTCAATACTACATATTTAAAAGAAAAGTTGCTGCCAAATTACACACACATATATATATGTGAAATAATTTAGCTACCTTTGCCGTCATTGTCATAAAGTTTACTTAAAAAGAAAAAAAAAAAGAAAACAAAATATATAATCTGGTAATATACATATTTATACTCGATAAGAAAAAATAATTTTACATACTGTAAGTAATTCTAATACATTTACTTGGTTTTAAAAGAAATATAGTATATTAAATATTAAAAATTAAAATTTTTTTAGAAATGTAGTTAAAACATATTCTAGCCTAAATAGCTCCCCAAAATCTTGAAGTATACAAATAGAAAAAATACCGTAAGAATCTTTGCTGTTAAAAATAAAAATTTTTATAAAAAAAACCCAGACAACATACATTTAGCAGATGTCAGAATGTGTTGAAAAATACATCCTTACCCATCCCTAAACATACCCCCACCCACTTTCGAATGTAACTATTAACTGATACAATGAAAATTAAAAATTGAACACCCTACCACTCCTTGTCTAGATGAATTGATTTCTCGGTATCCTTGGAAATCCTCAATTATGAATTATTGCCGTGCCTTTAAAACCGTAAATAAAAAAATAAGTTACTCCAAAATTCGCTTGACGAGGAAATGGAACTAAGGTCTTTAATTTAATAACAAAATTAAATTCAGGGGCTTTGGCTTCCATTTTGAAACATGGTTATCACTGTGTAGAGAAAAAAAAACATATTTTAAATCAATTAATTTATAATATTAATGCTCTGTAAATTTACATTGAGCACTATTGTGTAAAAATAAAAATATCTATAAGAACACCGGATTTTATATCTTACTGTTCTTTCTTTTTATATATATATATATATATATATATATATATATATATATATATATATATATATATATATACGATTAATACAAGTAAAGGTTTTGTCACTTAGCTGATTCCTGTTATCTTCAGCATCCAAACTCCAGAGTTTTGTAGACATACCTTCCTAGAATCACTCTGTCCACTCATGAGGTGGATCAGCTTTTACTTCTTGTGTGTGTGTGTGTGTGTGTGTGTGTGTGTGTCCATGTACCCATCAATGCATATATGTGTACATGTAGAATGTTGTGATTATTTATCCTTTTCATTGTTTTTTTCACTCGCTCCTTAAATTTTTACTTTCTTTTTCTCTTTTTCCTCTTTTCTTTCCATTATTGACATTTTGACTTCCAGTTTTCTAGAAATATATATATATATTCAAACATGTTTGATTGAATAATCTGGACATATGTCTATTTATTTTAATTTTAATCCTCTTGAATTCTCTGATGGACTTCTTAATGTTGATATTAAATTCATTAAGGAAGGCACCATAGTTTTTTACATTTCTTTTATTTTCTCAAGTACATTCAATCTCATCCAAGATCATCATCAGGTTAATACAAAAAATTAATGTAATTGGAAGTTGTGAATTTTTTGTAAATGTGCTCTGCTATAATTATTTTAAACACGTATGAACAGTTTGTTATAATTAATTTAAAAATTAACTGTTAAAACTATGATTTTTTTTCCATGTTTATATCTAAGGGAGGTAACTTTAATATATAATTGTAATTTTTTATCATTACAATTTAAGTATTTTAAAAGCAGTGGTGTTATAGACAGTTTAAAATATCATAAATAGGCATAATATGTCCAGATTATTCAACTAAACATGCTTAAATGAAGATATGCTGCCTAAATATACATATATATATATATTTAACGTTCTTTTTATAGATACATGTATTTAAGCAAATGCTCTGTTTTATAATATATATATATATATAATATAATTATAAAACAGAGCATTTGCTTAAATACATGTATCTATAAAAAGAACGTTAAACATAATATAAATGTCTTTAATAAATTGTCGGGCTATGTCCAATTCAAATATATATATATATATATATATATATATATATGTAGAACTGATCCACAAAAAAGAGCTCAATGTATTTTGTATACACAGAACAATATAATTAATAATCAAACAAATCCCTTTAACTCATATGGGGAATAGTCTATTTCAGCAGATGACAAAAGTTGAGACCATTCTCCATATGAGGTAAAGGATTTGTTTGATTATTAATTATAATAATAATACTAATATATATATATATATATATTTTATAATTTATTTTAAAAAAATATGATTCCATCACTACATAAGAGTTCTCGTGTTTCAAAAACAGGAGCTAAAAACTTCAATTTAATTATAAAAATGAAATTGAATTAAAGTATCAAGCTCTGTTTCGTCTTCAAGCAAAATTATTTTTAGATTCCAAAAATTTCGCTTGAAGATGAAACAGAGCTTGATACCTTAATTCAATTTAATTTTTATAATTAAAATTGAAGTTTTTAGCTCCTGTTTTTGAAACATGAGAACTCTTATGTAGCGATGGAATTATATTTTTAAAAAATAATTTTAATATGAGCTCTACTTATGTATTGAGCACTGTTTTTTAAAAACAAAAACAAAAATACTAAGGAACTTTGGATTATTAACCTAACGTGTTCTTTCCTATTTTTCTATATATTTGCACACAAAAATATATATATATATATATATATATATATATATATATATATATATTATGAGAATTTTATGACATCAAACATTATTTTGATAGTGGTTACTCATAATTGAAATAAATGCCCTGTTATTTTTTTATTGTAAATAGTGTTTATTATGTCTACCGGTCTGCGTATATAATAATGATATCTTGGTGAGGAGGTGTGCTTTCCTTAAAAAGTGAAAATAGATCCTGTGAATATTGTATTAACAAGTTTTTTGAGTATAACAATGATGGTGGGGAAGGAGATGGATTCATATCTTCCCCAAAGAGTATTTGTGTGTAAGTGAATGTAATGAACCTGATTGGAATTCGAACTCTGCTCTCCGATTTCTCTTCCTGAGCCACTATCCATTACACCACCCACACATCCTTGTAGTAACAGTAGTTTTGTTAAGTAAGGTATGTGTATGATCTTGGAATAGGATTTACTGTTGAAGACTCATAAATTAGTGGTCATTCAATACATTTTCCCTATTAACAAATTACTTTCTCTTTTAATTAGCACTACATTTTTCCGTTATTTCATTCCTTCCTGCTACATACATATGATTCTAACCATAAAAATATTATTTAGTCTGAAGAAGTCCTTTTGAAGAATGAAACACTTTTTTTTCCATTTTGTCATTCAACTACCGATTATTCATCTGATATGTTATATGATATACAATTTGAATATCATACCCACCCTGACACACATATATATAACAATATATTAAATGTTTATATATATTCTTTAGATGTTAAAATTTGAAATATCTATATCTGTATATATAGTTATATTATTAAAACATCAAAGTCTGAAATATATATATATATATATATATATATATATATATTCTGAGAATTTTATGACACCAAACATTATTATGATAGTGGTTACTCATATTTAAAATAAATGCCCTGTTATATATATATATATATATATATATATATATATATATATATATATATATATATATTCTGTTTATATATTTTATGGATACAACTTATTTGACTAAATGGTATGTTTTTAATTAAACAGTATTAATTACATTTGCCAGCCTGAACAAATAAGTTGTATGCATAAAAATAACATATAAATAGGAAATATATTAAAATATTTGTCAGATTTAAGTCATTTCACGTAATATATATATATATATATATATATATATATATATATATATATATATATATATATATATATATATGTATGTATATATATGTGAATTAATTATATTAAGAAACAGATAACTTTAATGGTTTATGGGAGTATAATTTATTTCCTTAGGACTGGGATTTTGGTTTTAATTCATCAAATATCCATGACAATAATATATATATATATATATATATATATATATATATATATACATATACACACACACACACACGCATATATATATGCGTGTGTGTGTGTGTATGTGTCTGTATATATATATATATATATATATATATATTATTAAGACATTAAAATTTGAAATATATATATTATATACATATATATATATTAATAGCTCAAAATTTTAGATTATTTATAATATATATATATTATTAAAACAACAAATTTTAAATATATATATATTATATGTATATTATTAAGGCATCAAAATTTGAAATACATATATATATATATATATATATATATATATATATATATATATATATATATATATATAATGATAGAATTTGAAGTAATAAAGCACAAAGAGAAAAAATATTATTTTATTAATATATACCTTCCTTTTATGTCTATATAAATATCCACCTTCCAATATCTATAAAAGATATCTAAAGCATGACTTAATGAGTATAACTGAAAAAATTAAAATTATGAAGTAGCATTGCTTACACTATTTACATGCCCACTATTTTCCTCATCTTTGTTGTTGCTATCATAACATTTCAAATGTTGTGCCCTCTGGCCTTCATCAGGTGTATGTCGATCTGTGTAGCTTTACACCAGATGTATGCCAGAGGGCACAATAGCCAAAACATTGTGATAACACCAACAAAGATGAGGAAAATTGCTTCTTCTGAGAGAAATTATGAAGTGCTACCTTTTAAGGAAAATGTGATTAATAAATCCAAATCGCCATTAAGTTTCCTGTAGTATAAATATTTCCACAGCTATATACAACATCTACAAGAAAAAATTTATTTTATAACACATACATTATTTTTAAATGGATTTTCAATCTATCTTTTTCTTATCATATCTGTCCAGAGCATCTCAATCTAAGCCAGTTGTTATTAATTTCCATGCAGAAAAATAAAAACAGGGATAGCAACTCAAACACATGTACTCACTAAAATTAATGTATATAGTAATAATAATAATACTATACATTGTGCGATGGATAAATTGTGTAAAAATGAAAATAATACTGACATCTCATTTTAACAGATATATTTACCAAAATTACATTGAAGTACTAAAGAGTAAATTTATTCAATAAAATCACCATTTGTTTCAACCATGGCCTCCAAACAACTTCGGAATCTCCTACAACTCTTCTGGATGGTCTTCTTATTTAAGTTGGTGAATGTTACTATAATCTTTGCCTTCAGTTCATCTTTGTTGGTGTCTTGCTCAACTGCGTCCCATACATAATAATCAAGGGGTTTGCAGTCTGGGGAGTTAGGTGGCCAAATGTAAAGGGTGATGTGGTTGCAGAATTTGTCTGACAGCCATGACTTGGTTGTCCTGCTTGTGTGGCATTGTTGCCAGATATAGGTCTTCCAGCAGCCACCCTCTTGATTTGATTCAGGGCAACACTACCTCCATGTTGAGTGTGAGGCCCTCACCAACAAATTCAGGAATTATTTTCATATCAGAACGATCTGAGTAAGTTTTCCAAGCTGCTGTACCTTCATAATCACCATTGAACTCTTTCCAAATCCTCTGCACTCTCCTCACATTGACTCTCAAACACTTTGAAATGTTTCTATTGGAGCTTCTGGTGCGAATTTCAAGCAGTACAGCATGCCATCTTAGGTTCTTTCAGGAGCCACCCTCTTGACCCAGGGCTGCACTACCTCCTCAAGACGATGTAGATCTCTGTGTTGAGTCTGAGACCTTGTGGGAAGATGAATGGAGGCACAACACCGACATCACTAGTGATCACTCCAAACATCTTCATAATCACCATTAGACTCATCCAACTCTTTCCAAATCCTCTGCACTGTCCTCAGGTTGACATAAAAATACTCTAAAATGTTTGTATCTGACCTTCTGGCACAAATGCCAAGAAGTACAGCATGCCATTTCCAAATTTCTGGTGGAGTGAATTGCATCTTTGTGCTCTTTTTCTCACAGATGATACCCAATTGACCTTACTATGCTGTGCAGTTGACAAAATCAAAAATAATCAGCATGCATGCTGGAAAGTAAAAATATAAAATAGTCACAATTTAGCTACCGCTTGCTGTATAAACGCACACACACACACACACACACACACACACACACATATATAATATGTAAAAAGGGTGCTGAAAATTTTCTCAAACTGGCCCATTTTTCCCAAATTCTGTCCAAATGACTAAACATCAAAATTGTAATCACTTATTTGGTCTGGCCTGAGAAGATTTCAGTTCCTTTTATATATATATATATATATATATATATATATATATATATATATATATATATATATGAGGTCTGATCAAAAAGTATCAGGACTTTTGCTATAGTAATGGAGCTTAAGTATGCAGAGTGAAGCTGCTTTGCACAGATTGATGCTGCATTTTGTCATACATGCACTAAGTTATAATGTTCCTGCTCACTTGCGTTGTTTATAGCAGTGCTTGGAATGAATGTGTATAGAGTGTTGTCATCTTGTCACACTACAGAGTTTCCATTAGTAATCATTCCAAGCTTTACAAGTTAATGGCTGAAATTCAAGTTAGAGTTTTTCTATTTTAAAAACCTTGAACACACCATATCTACTGCTGAATAAAGTGAGATTTATACTGGGTGCCAGATGTTTTATGTAAAGGGCCTCTCTTACAGTGAGGTGTTTTTGCTAACAGATCCTATATAAGATGCTAGTGTTATTGACCATTATACTGTTAAGCATTTTGTGTGTTTCAGTCAATCACACACACACACACACACATATATATATATGATAAAAATATAGTTAAGTTATACTATATTTATGGGTAAAGGTACTCAATATCAGAGATAGAGCATATATAAATATAAAAGTGTATTATCAGGTCAACACCAAGTAGTGACAGTATTTTTCATGCTTGAATGTAATCTTCATGTTGGCTTCTTCAGGTCATATATATATATATATATATATATATATATATATATCTTTAAATAATTGTCAGACTTTGTCCATTTCATAATGTGTGACGTCATTTGTTTACATTTGATACGCTATGAGCAGTTATGAATGTACGTGAGAGATTCATGGAAGATTGAAGTTTATAAGCAGTAAATTCGACCTTGCCAACTGAACGAACCTTTGTGGCCAAGCGGTTAAGGCATGTCAGGCTATATGATGGTTCCGTATAGGATACAGGTTCAAATCCTGTTGGAGGACGAATATTTTCTATGAAAATTTCTCAGACATTCAGGCCGGTAAATGTTATTTAATACTGTTTATTATAAACAGAGCATTTACTTAAATACTTGTATCTATAAAAAGAATGTTAAACATAAAAATGTCTTTTTATTTATATATATATATATATATATATATATATATATATATATATATATATATATATATATATATATATATATATATAGGTAAAAAATGAAATTATTAGAAAGATTCTGTACAGAAACTTGTATAGTTTAAAATAAGAATTGGGGAAAAAAGACACCTAATATTTATATTTACTTATAATATATGTATTTTTATGGAGCTAAATTAAAATTAAATCTTTGTTACTTACAATTGGATTTTCAGTATTTTGTTCTTAGGAAAATATTTTGTTGTTTTACTTTTTTGACTTTAACTGATTCGCTTAGCTTTTCAAAAAAGTTTTTTTAACAGTTTGTATCTCTATGTATTGACTCTTACGTTTTGAACAAATGATAAAAATGAAAAAAATGAATTAATCAAGGGGCATAACTGGCTATATGTCACTTATGATAAGGAAAATTTGGTAGCATCTATTTATGCAATGAATTAAGTATTGGTTTGAACTTGTTGATGAAAAATCTTTTTTTTATTAATCCACTTTTGTTTATTGGTTCTATAGTCAAACTAGTAGAATAGAAAGACACTAAAATTTATTAGATTTTGTCCTCCACATTCTTCTATATGTTGCGTAAGGATTATTTTTCTGGTGTCGGGGGTGGGGCCTAATTTATTGGCAATGAACTGTCATCCTTTGCTGAAGTGACTGACCAGTTTGGCCAATGTAATGTTCATGGCAACCTTTGCATATAATTATGTATATTAAATTCTCTGAGTTGCATGAGAAATCATTTTTAATTTTGATCAGGCTTTGAAATGAAATTTGTAACTCAGGTAATAGGTAGCTGCATACTCCACAAAGGTGTCAGTTTTCACCTGAGGGTCTTTAATTGTATTCTTCAGTTTTGCACTTTGTCAGTATCTTTTTTAGTGATTTCAGTTGTCATTTACTTTTTATGATTGGCACTTTTGTAATAGGCTTTTCATTTTTTGTCCTTTAGTAAGATTAGTAGATTTAGTTGTATGCGTGTGCAGATTTCTCTGTTTTTTGGGTTGAAAGTTGAAATAAAAGGTATGGCCTTTTTTTTTCTTTTTTGCCTTTTGTTTCTTGGAGTGTGTGGATTTTAATTTGTTTTGCTTTTTCAGTACTATTGTTGATCAAATTTTGGGGGCATTTTCTCTTGAAAAATATGTACATATATTTATAAATATTAAGTGCCTTTTTCCCAATTCTTATTTAAGTGTATATATATAGAGATGGTTTACAGTTGCTCTTACAATAGTCCTTTGCTGACAAAAGCTACCTTTCTTGCACTCACAAATGTCTTTAGTAATATTTACATAACAATCCAAATCCTATCTCTCTGTATAGTTGCTCACATCTCAGCTAAATTTCTTGTTTGGAATTGGATAGAAATATAGTGGATTTCACCTGACAGTTTCTATACCTAAAAAATAAATGCAATACCCAATATGTCTTCTCTCATTTGCTTTTGATGAAACAGGTAACAAGGTTTATGCCTGAGAAGGGAAAAAAAATAGCAAACTTGGGCCTTCATGCCTGCAAAGAAAGAAGTGCCAAAAGAACATTTCCATTGACACTGCTATTATTTTTTAACTACCTTCACTCCTCGGCACGGTTTATTGTTTTAAAAAGTGACGATTAGAATTGTAATAAAACCTTACATGATGAAATTGAATTTATACATTTTTTTTTGTTCTTGAAAATCTACAAGGAAAATATTAAACACTGAAGTGGCTAATTAGCTCACAGTTTATTGTTATATTTTTTTCTACTGTCTCCCTTCAGGACGTGGACCATCATGGCTCTCCACAACTTCCTAACCTTTGTAGCTTTTAGCAATGCTTGTCTTTTTACTATCCTTCAAAGTCTCTGTTCTATCATCCCTTTACACAAGATCAGTAGGTAGGTTACTCACTGTTTCCTTTTGTCCCTCTGTGTTTGCGAATATGCCTTGTGAGTGTCAAATTTTCCAAGCTTCTTTCCTCATTATGTATCACATAAATTTCAAATCTCTCTTTCTGATTTTAAGTATAAATGAAGATGTATTGGGATAGGCAAGGAAGCATTCCAAAAATGATATCTGTCCTCCTGTATGGCAGTGAGTGCTGGACGATCTCCTCAAAGATGAAGAGGAGACTTGATGTAACAGAAATGTGGTTTTACAGAAGGGATGCTGAGGATACCATGGACCTAACATTTGAGCAACAACGAAGTTTTGGAGAAAATGGAAACAAAACAAAACTTATACTTAACATCAGGAAGAGGCAGTTGAGGTTTCTGGGGTATATAATAAGGAAAGAGGGCTTGGAAAATTTGATACTCATGGGAAAGAGGAAAACAATACAAAGTTTATTAAGATCTACAAGGGATGGGAAGTTGTGGAAAGCCATGATTGCCTATGTCCTGAGGAGATACAGCACATATCGCTTTTAATCTGGAGTGAAATTCATTTTCATGCTATAGATAGGTAATTAAATAACCCATAGATTATTTATGCCTGAATTTCTGAAATGAGGAGTTATCATTATTTACACTATTTATATTCTGATTATAGTCCTCATCTTTGTTATTATTATCACAACGTTTTGGCTGTTGTGACCTCTGACCTTCCTCATGTGTATATCAATCTGGGTAATATACAAGAATTCTGAACTGAAGGCTTTATTTAATCTAGGGGGTAGATTGTTCCCTTCAAATCTATGATACCATATCGAATTTATGATACAGAGCCCCCAACTCTATTATATCTCAATTTTCATAAGTTAGTATTCATATAAAATACAAATTTTATTGTAACCTTATTATGTACAATAAAGGATCATATGCAATATAGGAAGGTGAACAATTCAAGTAGAAAAACTGAAAATAAATAAAATGTATCTAAATATAAATTAGAGACATGTCATAATAGATCATTCCATCTTAAATAAATCAATGTTTTGTTGCAATTTTTAACATCAACTTGAGACTTTTCTTGTTAAAAAGTTGAATAATTTTAACACAATCAACATTATGGATAAAAACTAGTTAATTTTGTATAGTGTTTTTTCAACACTTAGCAAAACAAATTCACGGATTTGTTTGAAAAAAATATCCCAGAATGACGTCAAAATCCACAAAGATTTTTCATCCTTTAATAATTGGCTGTCCTTACATTAATTTGTATTGTATATAAATTAGCTACAAAAAAGCAAATGTTGATAAGATAGTGAGGGTTACAAAGCTTGGGCATCTCTAGTCAAGGGGGTTTCAGAGGTAGTAAGCACTAGCCCTACTGTCGACTCACTCTCATTGATTGATGGTCCAAGTAAAGTTAGTATGAAAAGCAATTTAATTAAGATGAAATTAAATGCTAGTCAAAATTAATAGTAGTATTCACTAAGCATGTTTTAAAAATCGCACAAGTTAATAATAAATAAATTAGCACAAATAATAACCAAAAATAGTAAAAATAAAAGACTTGTTAGCTGACAGAGAACTGTTTTTATTCCCTTTTATTTATGTAGTTTAATATTTGCCTTGTGCTAGTTGTCTACCTTGCACTCGACATTGATAATGGCTTTACTCCGGAGATATTTTCAAAACCTGAAAAGATTTAAGAAAGAACAACAAAAAAAACAGTACCTAATTTTGTTTTTGTTAATTATGAATGTTTCAAATTTATTATTTTTAATTTTTATATGATCATGATTAATCTTATATATACCTATTATTATCATATGCATTTGAATGAAAATTATATGTAATGCTTCTAAGTTGGAATGAATTGAACTTGCTGAAATATTTTGATATGTATTAGTGTTTAAAAAATACAAAAAGGAGGGAATAATTTTTCCTTGATTTCTTGATTACTTAAATTGATCCTATTTACTCTGAATAATATATTGAATTATTTCTCAGAGATATTTAAAATATTATTTTTGGGAATTTTTAATGAATTATCTTCATTATTATTATGTTATTACCAGTTTTAATCTATTAAATTTAAATGGCACATTTTCATGTAGTATTATAGTATTAGTTTTATTCTGTCAGCATGAAACATTATTATTGTTATTAGTAATTGCATTTTATTATTATTAGTTTTACTCCATTGTATTATCATGGCTTTTTTAGATGAAGCATTTTCACTATTATTATTATTTTGTTACTTACTTTACAGCTTGCTATTATTGTTGGCTTTTGGGTGAAGCATTTTCATTGTTATTATTTTATTACTAGTTTTACTATATCTTATTATTGTTGCTTTTTAGGTGAAGCATTTTAACTTATTATTTTATTGTTAGTTTTCCAACAACTTGTTATTCTTAGTTTTAAGATGAGGCATTTTGATAATTATTATCTCATTGCTAGTTTTCTACCCTCTTATTGAAACTCTTTAGATGAAGCATTTACAACATCATCATTGTTATTACTTTTATATCATCATTATCATGAGCAGCAGCATCATGTGTTTTATTCCATGGTATTCTTTCTATCACCAATTACACCCCATATTATTTAGATAAAGAATCTTTTGGGTGAAGCATTTTCATTGTTATTATTTTATTACTAATTTAACTCCATCTTATTATTGTTGCTTTTAAGATGAGGCATTTTGACAATTATTATTTTATTGCTAGTTTTCTGCCATTATATTATTGTTGCTTTTTAGATGTAGGAGATGTCATCATTAGCATTTTAACAGTAATCCTCTACTTTGAGTGGCACTCGAGCCTTATATTGGATTAATTCAAGTATAAAATATGTTAGCAGAAATTTTTTTAAAAAATTCAAATTAAATAATATTATCATATATTTATTTACTCATACTTGTGCCATATTACCATCACAATGCTTTTATACCCTCTGGCTTTCTTTGGTTATAATTGGTATCCTGCTGGGGATTTTTAGCAGAAACCTTTATTCAATCTATAGGGGCAAAGTGTTCTCATTTCACTGTGCTTGCGAAAAGATATCTCATATCCTAGTGGCATTGCTTGTTTCTTCCGTTCCAAATTACACAACTTTTCTTACACTACCAGACATAGGATTTGAACTTTGGATCACCAGGTAGCCTAATTTACTTAATTGATACTTTTATCCACTATGCCATGTTTCTTGCTTAGAGATGAAAAATTATAGCCTTAAATCTAATGTCTGTTTTTTCCATTGAGCCTTAGTATCTGACTTAATTTCAATACTGCTGGAGGGCACATCTTTTGTAATAAGTTTTCTTGAGGGTGCACTCCGGTATACAAAATAAATATTGTTTAAAATTTAAAAAAAAACAAAACAAAATGAAGTATCTATTTAAATATGTGTATCCACTAAAATAACAATTAATAAATAAAAATTAAAATAACAATTAATTAACAATAAATGAAAAATTATAGCCTTAAACCTAATGTCTGTTTTTTCCAATGAGCCTTAGTATCTGACTTAATTTCAATACTGCTTGAGGGCACATCTTTTGTAATAAGTTTTCTTGAAGGTGCACTTCGGTATACAAAATAAATATTGTTTAAAATAAAAAAAAAATAAAAAAACAGAAATAAAACAAAATGAAGTATCTATTCAAATATGTGTATCCACTAAAATAACAATTGAAGTAATAAAAAGATGTCAGATTAAAAATTATTTATTTACTTAACTAATGCTATTATTCACTAGGCCATGTTTCTTGCCAGACAGTTCATAGATGGAAAATTATAGCCTTAAACCTAATATCTGCCACTTCCAGTGTACCTTAATATATTTCTTATTTGCAATACTGCTTGAGGGCACATTTTATTTTTCTTGGGGGTACAGTCCAGTAGACAAAATAAATACTGTTTAAAATTTAAAAAAAAAAATGAAACCCCTTAATTCTTTGCTTAACTAATGCTTTTATCCACTTGGCCATGTTTCCTGCTGTACAGTTTGGAGACGGAAAACTATAACTTCAATCCTAATGTCTTACAATGAATCTTATATATTTCTTATTTACAATACTTCTGGAGGACACATTTTCTTTATCTTAAGGGGTTCAGTCTGGTAGACAAAATAAATACTGTTTAAAATAAAAAAAATAAAAAATGAATTCTCTACTCAAATAAGGGTTTCTACTTTAATTAATGTTTGAGTTAATTAAAATATGTTGAATTAAAAAATAAAACCACTTGGTTCTTTAGAAACAACCCACAGTGTAATTAAATCATGGATTTTTGAGTTTTAAACCTAATGTCCAATTTATTTAATTAAAATGAACCACATGGTCTGAAATTGTTTGAAGGTTACCAATTATGATGACCATCTGAAAAAGGTATATTATAATGATAACAATCAAGATAAAGATACTATTGTTAGTAAATATGTGTATGATAAGTTCTTGTCTCCAAAAATAAGAGATCATACAAAGGTGCCTTAAAGATTAGTAAGTGTGACATAGACTTAAGAAAGGTTGGAAAGCATGCTGGCCAAAATGTAGTGATTGAAACAGTAAAAATGACTGATTAAAACATGAATCAAACAACAAAGACAGATCACTGCACTTGCTTTGTTTCTTACCTTCCTCAACGACCTTCCCGATGGCATCAGTTCTCAACTAGATATTTATGCTGATACCAGAACTATTTATTCCTGTCTTAATAGTAAGTCTGATAAGTAAAACTGGCAGCTGATCTTGAAAATTACATTCAATCAGTTGTTAACAGGGGCAAGAAACGGCTTGTAAATTTGAACACCTCAAAAATGAAACTGCTATCTTTTAATCATCAGAGAACCTTTTTTTTACCTTCCTTCAGCATGGCTGATGCTAGCCTCCAGAAAAGCAACTCATTGCACCTTCTGGATATCACATTTTCCACTAACATGAAGGGAAGTGATTATATTGAATAAATTGCATGGTCTGCTGCTAGAAAAGTTGGTTTGCTGTGTTGTGCTAGACAATCTTTCTCATTAGAATCCATCTTGCACATTTATAAATATACCATTCATTGATGCATTGAATATTGCTGCCATATTTGGCTATGTATATCGAGATTCTCAACAAAACACGAAGAAGAGTCTGTTATGTAATCAGTCTTGTCCTGGCATCTTGACTTCAGTTACTTTCCCACCACTGAAATGTGGCTTCTCTCTGTCTTTTCTATAAATGTTTTCATGGCAGTTGTTCTAATGAGCATTCCTCCTTGATACCTGAACTCAACTGCATGAATTAAAGCGTAAAAATAGACTGACAACTAAGTCTCAACACTTACTGATGAAATAGGTAGATGTATCTGTAATTTCTATTCTGATAGTTTCTTTTCTCACCTGTAAAACTCTCTTACAGTTTCTTACTTCTATGCCAGGTGTAATTTTTAAAAAATTAAATGCAACATCAATCGTCTTCTTTTACCTTCCTGAAATCTGTTCTTTCTCCTTTCTAACCTTGATCTTTTTTTTTTTCTCTTTCTTCTCTGGTGAGACACTGAACAGCAATGAGACTCCTTTTCTCCTGTCTGTCTGTCTGTCTGTCTCCATTCTTATTTATGTTCTTAGATTCTTATGTCGTTACCTTGACGCTAATCAAAAGTCTATCTACCCAAATTTGTATCCTTTATATATGTTTACAATTTTCATAGTTGTCTCTCACAAGTTATATCAGGCATATCAGTTTGTACATGTGCCTTTTTCAAATTGCAAATGGAGGATGAAGCATGTGAAACATTATGACATTTTCTGTCTGTATAAACTTCAGGAAATTTTGAGCTGAAGGTTACCTGGATCTATAGACAGATGAAGAAGGCCAGAGGGTACAATGGCTAAAACATTGCGATAATAACAACAAAGATGATGATGTTAGTCAGAATGTATAATAATGCCAGAATGAAAATAACGATAAATTTTTATCCTAGATATTCAAAGAGAAATGAGATTTTTTATCAAAATCAAAAGCCAAAATAGGGACAAGCTTTAGATTGTGTAATATTTTAGCAAATTTATTTACTTACATCAATGCTTCTTTATTTTATATACCTTGTCCCTTCAAGACATGGGTGATCATGATTCTCCTCAGTGTCCTATCCTTTGTAGCCATGAGCAATGTTTGCGAATTTATCATCTCTCCCAGTTCATGCTCTACCATCCATAAACTAGGTTACTTGATATCTGTCTATATTTCTGAGTATTGAAATTATTTACATTTAAAGGGAGAAAACTGAGACATCTAGAAGAAGCGGAACAATCTGTCTTGATGGATGAAATAAAGGGTTCAGTTCAAAATTCCAATCACCTGAAGAAGGCTGGAGCATACAACGGCCAAAACATTGTGAATATGGCAACAAAGATGATAACAACAGTCTGAACATTGTAAATAATATAAATAGCCTACCTGATGTTTGCTTCAGTTCCTCTTGTCTTTAGAATATTCTGTGCGTGTAAAATTCTATAAACCCAAGTGCCTCATTATGTATTGTAGAATGAGACATGCTAGATGAGGTTATTAGCCCAAATAATTCTTTTTCATTTATATTTATTTGTATATTATATATGGATAAATAATCTATATCCCCTAGCAAATTTAGATATTAAGTTTTTATATATATGCATCCATAGTTTATAGATTAACATTTTGTCTCCTGTAGCTCAAAGCAAATTTAGAATTTTTACCATCTCTCTCTTTCCCTGTGAGTGTTAAATTTTCCAAGCCCTCCTTCTTCATTATGTGTCCAAGAATGAGACATGCTAGGTGAGAATATTAGCCTAAATAATTCATGGGATGGCAATCATATAACTTATAATATCACAAATATGGCTATTTAACTGCAGTATTTTTTTTTGTTTTAATCATATCACCACATGGTAAAGCAATAAAGACGCAAAGACACAAGGGGTTACTGAGTGTGAAAGAATAAGAATAAAGAGAAACATTATTAAGGAATGCGGACAATAGCAGAAGAGTAATCAAGAAGATAGTAGATAATGATTGACATTATATTTAAATTTTTGAAAATCAAAGTTGGTTGTAAAGCATGGGGCTGGAAGACTGTTCCACAAGCAAGAAATGCGAGAAAAGAAACTATTAGCATAGAACTTATGGTTACATCTAAACAATTCAACTGTGAATTGATGAGACCTTGCTGCCAATCTAGTACTGTGCTTAAATTCATAAAGTCTAGCCATCATAGTGAAGAGTTCATTTGAATAGTTACCATGAAAGTATTTATAGAAAAGGCACAGGGAAGCTACATTACAACAATGGGAAAGTGACTGAAGCTGAGATACCAGGTTAGGACCAATAATATTGCTAATTTTTCTTTGGATTTTATCACGAATCTCTAAATATACAGCAGGAGTACGGGATTATATGTGGCAGCAATATTCAAGTCATGGATGAATGATAGATTTATAAATATGTAATACAGATTCAGGGGAAAAACATCCTGGGTATGATGATAAACTACATCTGCATCCTGGGTAAGATGATAAACTATGTCCAGCAGCAAGGCCTCTGATCAGGAGGTCTTGAGGAGCATGGAACCACCTCTTAAGTTCTGGTGTTCCCAGGTCCACCCTGACCTGGGGTGGTAGCACCTGTTAGGTTTCCAGCTATGGGAAAATAGTTAACTATTTAGCAATACATTTTTGAAAAAAAATATTACCAGCAATACTTTTTTGAAAAATAATTATTACCAGCAATACATTTTTGAAGGAAAAATATTACCAGAAACAGATTTTTGACAAAACAAAATATTACCAGCAATAAAAAATTTTGCTGGCATTAAATAACCCATTGAGGTTGATATGCCATAAAACAAAACAAACCAAACCAACCAATCAGGGTGAAAAAATTGTCTCACAGAGAATCAACTTTCATATTAGGAGACCTAACAATGGATTCAATATCATCTTTCCACTTCATGTTAGCCGAGAATGTAAGCCCAAGAAGGTACACGTCACTCACATGGAGGTTCATATCAGCCATGCTGATGGGAAGCATTTGTAAAGTCCAAAAGTGGAAAAAAGGATGAAATGCATCACATGAAAACTTGTCATAGATTTTTGCCTAAAAATGTGGTTCTACAGAAGGATACTGAGAATGCCATGGATGGAACACATGAGTAATGGAAAAGTTTTAGAGAAAATGGAAACAAAAAGTACACGTTTACTTAACATCAGAAAGCAATAGTTGAAATTTCTAGGGCACATAATGAGAAAAGAGGACTTAGAAAATTTGATACTCACAGGACATATTAAAGGCAAGAAGGACAGAGGAAAGCAGTAAATAACCTACCTAATGAACTTGGGTAAATGGTTGACAGAAGAGGGATTAGGAGAGATAGCAAAAAGACAAAAATTTACTAAGAGCTATAAAGGACAAGAAATTGTGGAGAGCCATGATCGCCCAAGTTCTGAAGTCACACAGCACATAGAAGATGAATTAAGTGGTAGACTTTTTAAGTTTTAAATCTAATGTCCTTTCTTTCTTAAAGTCTTCCATATCATTTGAAACTCCTTTTCTCTCCTTCATTTGCTTTATCAAAATACCGTTAAAGACCAAAGCCTTTATAGTGTGTTATATTGAAGCTGTCTTAAGAAGAAAAAGTGTTTTATATGAAGATTGTTTGTATTGTACTCTAAAAGTGACATTTACAATGTTTGCATTGGTAATATCTTGTCTACTAATTTGTCTAATAATGTCTCAAAAATTATCAAAGATGGCGTTTTATAAGCTGGTGTGTATGATGCATTGTATTGGGTTACTTGTATTTACAAAATTTGTTTTACTGTTTGACAGGAAATCGGAGATTCATCTGACAGTAGAGCAAGTAAGCACAAACAGTTTATGACGCTTGACTGTCTCAATGAGAGGGAAGATAGCTGGAGTGGGGGAAGAGACATAGTTCTCAACCAACAGGGACTAGGTGAGGAACAAACCTGACTATTGTTTTATTATAACCCTACAAATTCACTTTAAAAAAAACACACGCAAAAAACAAAAAAATTAAACAAACTAAAAAAAGATGAAAAAAAAAAGAATTTAAATATACCCAAGAAGGGACATTATTTCAAACAAGGAATCTAACATTTGCCAGAACTTACAGTAATTATTTAAATAATTTATGGTCGGGTACAAAATGTTGTTATAGCTTTAAAAATGGACATTTTTTAAAAGTATATATTGATATATAATATATAAAAATATATAAAGGCAAGGAAAGAGCAAGTGGAAAAAAAAATACTTACTATAAGATTTATCATTTTATAGTAAGTAAGTAATTGTGACCACCAATAATGAATCCTGACAGGAATTCTAATTCCTTCAGAATTTCCTCACTTTAAAGGTTGAATAAGTCTGGTGAAAAGACAGTCTTTTCTTACAACCATTTCTATTTTTGTATACTTAGTGAATTTATTTTCTATCCATTTTTTTTTTTTATTATAGATTTTTTATTTACCAACTTTACTATTATTTTTGTTGATCTTGTGTCACATTTGGTAGCAACATGTGTGCACTGAAAATACACTTAAGTAATATTTTTGCCACTTTTAAGTAATTTTTATTTACTCTTCCTTTTCCTGTTTGAATATATATATATATATATATATATATATATATATATATATATATATATATATATATATTATAAATTGATTTAAAATATGTTTTTTTTGCTACACAGTGATAACCATGTTTCAAAAATGGAAGCTAAAGCCCTTGAATTTAATAAGAACATATAAGAACACCGGATTTTATATCTTACTGTTCTTTCTTTTTATTTATATATACATATATATATATATATATATATATATATATATATATATATATATAATCATTTCACCCCAAGCAAGGGGATAATGCCACTAAGGGCTACTAGGAGTGAAAGAGAATCAAAAGACTTTAGTAGGCCAAACCCAACAGTGTTTCAGCAAGAAACCCAATCCTAAACAAGAAACGAGAGATAAACTTCTACTTCTGTACAAAAACCAGAGAGTCGTGTGAACTGGATGATAGACTATCTACTCCTAATGACGAAAAAAATAAATAAATAATCTGGCATCCCGTTCCCACACCTTCACCATTGAAACTGTTAGATGTAGATGTCTCTTCTACTCCAATAGCTTCATGTCTCGCACATCTCGCCTGTGGAACTCCCTTCCTTATTCCTGTTTCCCTGACAAATACAATCTACAACTATTTAAGTGTAACGTCAATCGACATCTCCAGTTGTCTTGATCTATCCACTTCCCTTCTCCACATCCTTTCACCTTTCATTCCTATCTGCTCTCGCTCCAAATCTTCTGTAACCCCCTTGCCTTGATCGATCCACTGTCTTTCTCCACATCCTCTCCTTTACCACTCCTATCTGCTCTTCCTCCAAACCTTCTGTAGCCCCTTGCGTGCTAGTGGCTTCCAGCCTTGCTTGGGGTGATAAGTTTAAAAAAAAAAAAAAAATAATAAAGAGTTTAGGTGGAGATGTTACTCTTATTGAAGGAATAAATAAATAAATAGTAAATAAAATTGCTGAGTTTAGGTGAAGATATTAAAAGTATAGAGTCAAAGTAAACTTTGGAAGGAACCAAAACCCCAACTCTTAAACAGGAAAAATGGAATAAACCTCTACTCCCCTTCAAAAGACCAGGGAGAAGTATGAACCAGATAATAGGCAAACCTATTTACTCTTAATGAAGGAATAAACAAATAGTAAATGAAATTTCCAAGTTTAGGTGAAGATAGAGTTGAAGTAGATTTTAGAAGCAACCAGAAACCCACTCCTAAACAGGAACCATGGAATGAACCACTACTCCTCTTCAAAAGGCTGGCGAGAAACGTGAACCAGACAATAAGCAAACTGATCTACTAAAAGTCCAAAAAGTGGTAAATTTGTAAGAGGAGTAAACATTTACATATCCCTCCCTTTTAAAAATTCAAAAATGTGATAAAATTGAAAAAATAATAAAAATGGATATATAATGACATTTATAAATTCCAAAATGTGATAAAATGGGAAAAATAATAAAAATTTATATATCCTGATATTTGTATATATTATATGATTTAAATATGGATTAGAGTCTGACAGAATGGTAAATATATAAGACAACTTTTATTTTGACATGTTTCAAAGATCAAACAGTGCAATCAGAAAAACTGATCTTATTTCAACTAAATCTACATAGTTGAGACAGTCACATTAGGCATATAAATGTGTAATTCATGCTTAGCTCCCAACTTGGCATCTGCACTGATGACACAGCCATTTAGTCTTGCCATAATAGTAATGCTGATAAGTCTGACAGAGTCAAAATGGCAGCTGATGTCCAAAATGACTTCAAGTCTGGCGTTGACTGGAGCAAAAGATGGCTTGTTAATTGCTGACTCCCTAAAAAAGAAGGTTACAAACAAACAAAAGTGGTACTTGAGTGAAAGGAACAGCAACACAAGCATAGATGAAAGAAAGAGAGGTTTATTGTAAAAGAGAATACACTACTGAAAGACAGGGACTCGCTTAGCAGGCTAGTAATTCCTGAAGCAAGGATATTTACCTTACCTCCCTGCGAAGCAGGTTGTGGCACAAAGCCGTTTTTAATATGGGGCAAAACTGAGACCGTAGGCTTAGGCAAAAATTCACCGTAGACCCTGTATACATTGGGTTGTGTAGCTGTCTACTATCCCAGACAAGACTCTGTCCTTCAGCATAGCCTCATCTGGGTTTCTCTCTGCCCAAAGGCAGAGAGTTCGACCAGCAGAGACAGAGACGAATCTCCAATTAATTGCTGAAGCAAGTCCACCAGGTGTATCCTGTGCTTACTATATTCAACCAGCACAGCTGAAGACCAATCTCCAACTAATTACCAAAAGCAAGGTTATTTACCTTACCTCCCTGTGAGGCAGGATGTGTTATGGTACAAAGTCGTTTTTAAAGCGAGGTTAAAATCGAGCCCGTAGGCTTGTGCAAAAATTCCCCATAGACCCCATATATACGGGGTCGGGTAGCTGTCTACCACTCCAGAAGAGACTCTGCCCTTCAGCAAAGCCTCATCTGGATTCCTCTCTGCCCGAAGGCAGAGAGTTCGACCAGCAGAGCCAGAGACAAATCTCCAACTAATTGCCGTAGCAAGTCCACCAGGTGTATCCTGTGCTTCCTATATATTTCTACTGATATAGTCACTCCACATTAGCAATAGGGAGTGTGGGACATTCCATTAAAACATTAATTTTAATGCCTTCAAAACTAAACTTCTCTCCATTAATCATCTGAGAGATCCCTCTCTGCCATCTATCAGCATGGCTGATGCTAACCACTAGGAAAATGATTCATTGTGCCTTCTTGGGCAAACATTTTCAGCTGACATGAAGTGGGAAGACTATATTGGATCCATTTTTAGGTTAACTGCTAAGAAAGTCAGTTCACTGTGTCTTGTGAGATAATTTTCTTCTCCAGAATCTATCTTACATATCTATAAATCTACCATTCATCCATGCTTAGAATATTGCTGGCAAATATGGTCCAGTGCCCTTGCTATTTACCTTGAGCTCCTTGATAAGATCCAAAAAAGAATCAGCAATATTATAGATCTTGATCTGGCAGCTCGGCTTCAGTCACTTAACCACTTTCATGGTATTTGTTTGGATGAGCTCTTCATTATGGCACCTAGACTTTTTGAATTTAAGCGCAGTACTAGACTTGCATTGAGATCTCATAAATTTACAGTTGAGTTGGCTAGATGTAACTGTAAATTCTATGCTAACAGTTTCTTTTCTCACACTTCTCATTTGTGGAACTGCTTTCTGGTTCCATGTTTTCCAAACAATTTTAATCTGCAAAAATTTAAGTGTAATGTCAATCACTATCTAATGTCCTCTTGATTACACTCTTTCTGCTCACTATTAATGTTTCTATTCCTAATTCTTCCACACCCTGTAACCCCTTCTGTTTTAGTGGCTTTACTGCTTTGCATGGGGTGATACCAATTTAAAAAATTAAAAGTAAAGAATAAAAAAAAACAAATCCAGCATTCATATGACTAATGTAATTCACTGAGTTTTTATTTATGCATTTGTTTTAAGATTTTTTTTTTGTATCCCACACTTTTTCAACACTAATTTAGTAAGAACACATGTGTCTTAACTGCAGTTGGGATTGTAGGTCATTGCATTTTCAATGCATCTGATTGATGTAGATTTGGTTGAAATAAAATCCATTTTTCTGATGACACTGTTTGATCTTTGAAACATGTCCAAATAAGATTTTTCAAACTGTCTATATATATTACTTACACTATTTGGACTGTTATCCTCATCTTCATTGCCATATTCATAATGTTTTGGCTGTTGTATGTTCCGACCTTCTTCTGGTGATTGGAATTTCAAACTGAACCCTTTATTTCATCCACTGGGGTAGATTGTTCTAGTTCCATGTGCCATGCCTCTTTCAGATGTCTCAGTTATTTCCCTGGCATGTGGAATGAGAACAGTCTGCCCTGATGGATGAAATAAAAATTTCAGTTTGAAACTCCAATCACCTGAAGAAGGCTATAGAATACAACAGCCGAAATGTTGTGAATATGGCAATGAAGATGAGCATAACAGTCTGAATAATGTAAATAATGTAAGTAATCATAATGCCTCATCTCAGAGATATAGACAGATGTCTCTATATATATCTGGGAAGACAATATAGAAATTTTTATATATCAATAACAATTTTAGGGAAAAACCATGACAAATTCAATGAATCAAAATACATTGTTCTACCCACCAACTCTATCACAACTACAATTGAAATGAATTTATCTAAGCTTAACATGAAATTTGTAACATCTACTTCTAAAACAATATAAGACTTAATTAATACAAAACAGGATAATAAGTTAAAATGTAAAAGAAGGATTTACTCTATTACCTGCATTGATTGCCACCAGGAATACATCAGAGAAACCTCAAGGTATTTAAATTAAAAATTATTTGAAGCCAAAAAGGATGTTTTACAAAACAACACATTCAATGCATTAGTTGTTCACTGCAATAAAATTTTTAATTAAAAAATGCTACTCTAATAGAAAGGGAAAACAATTTACTAACATGAAAATATATAGAAAGTGCTTTAATTGATAGATCATTCACAGTCAATTTACATTTGTCTTGGCATTGAATACTGTTGCCATATCTGGTCTGGTGCCCATGCCATTCATCTTGAGATTCTTGACAAAATTCAAAGAAGGATCCGTAAAGTAATCAGTCCTGAATTGGCATCTCAACTTCAGACACTCTCTCACAGACATGATGCAGCTTACATCTGTCTTTTCTACAAATATCTTCATGGCCACTGCTCTGACAAACTTTTTTCCAGGTCCCCTGACTACATGAATTTAAGCATGCTACTAGATTCGCATCTAGGTCCCACCCATTTACTGTTGAAATAGTTAAATGCAACCACCATTTCTACTCCAACAGTTTCTTTCCTTGTACGTCCCAACATTGGAACTCCCTTCCTCTCACTTGCGACCCTGATAACTACAATCTTCAAAAATTTAAATGCAATGTCAATCACCATCTTCTGTTGACTTGATTCCGGTCTTTTTTTTCCTTTCCTCAATCCCCTCTGCACCCACTCCCTTCTCTCATTTTTACTCTCCTTAACCCCCCCCCCTTGCATGCTTGTGGCTCTCCTGCCTTGCTTGGGGTGAAATGCTTAAAAACAAACAAAAAAACATTTCACCTTTCCTGGTAGATCATCTATTATCACATTATGGGATTATTTAATAACGAAAGTGGTGGAAACATGAATAAAAAGAAAAACTAGATGAAAGTAACTATACTATATACACAAAACATATGAACATTAAAAAAATTATTTGTTAATTTAAATTTACAAATCTCAGCATCCCTCCCTCCCTCCCTCCTTCGTGTGCATATGTAGTGGCATTAATGTAAACGCCACTTTAATTTGATGAAGACCTCATGGACGAAATGCATTACGCAAAGATTTTTCTGATATTGTCAGTATTTTCCTAAATTATATATAGCTTAGTGCTTAGAGCACTGCTCTTATAAACGCAAAGGTTGTGAGTTCAAATCCCACTGGTGGCATTTCTTCATATATGCATGTATGTGTGTGTGTGTTAATATCTACATTTTAAAATGTCCATTTCTAAAGCTATAATATCAGTAGAAATTGTTCCAAAAGTAACATATACTTAAATTTGCAACCTAACATGGGAAAAAGTTCATTAAATTGTAAATCCATTTTCATTGCATATAATGGTGAACATGTTAAAAATACAAACTTTTTAAACATGAATGCTATTGAACATGGTAAAATTTTTTTCAAAATAAAAAAAATTAAATATTAATATTCTTCTTTAAAAAAAAGTTCTGACTTGTCAAAAAGATAAAGATTGGTAAAAAAAAAAAAAAATAAACATTTTACAACTCTCAAAAGTTAACATCAGTTTGAATTTGTTATTAATTTCAGGTATCCTTCATTTTGTATTTGAGAAAAACGGTTAAACATTTTAATCTTATGAAATTACGAAAAAACTAAGGCTAATAAAACACACTAATTCTAACATTATTGTAAACCTTATTAAAAAAAATGGAAGAAGAAAAAATATTTAAAGATTTTATTAGAGGTGCAAAAAATTTAAACAATGCAATAAAAAGAGACCTGTTAAAAAAATGCACAAGAGGAAATAAAAAGAGAAACAGCATCCAAAGTAAATTGCAATAAGAAAAAAAAATATATTTATAGAGTGATTATTGTTCCTCTCTTATCAGAATTGGTTTGTTAGTTGATTCATTTTTTATGTCTTATCAACCCTTTTCAGTTTATTTAATTAAGCAGGTACAGAAATTTAAATATCTGGGAACTGTTCTAACAGAGGATGGAAAGTGCAATACTGAGATCTAAAGACATAATGTGATGGCCAAAGATGCATTCCAAAAGCTAAGCAGAGTATTAAGAGACAGGAAAATTTTGATGGAAACAAAGGAAAGAGTACTGAACTGTTAATATCTGTCCTCCTGTATGGCAGCAAATGCTGGACAGTCACCTCAAAGATGAAGAAGAGACTCAAAGCAACAGAAATGTGGTTATAAAGAATGATGCTGAGAATACCATGGACTGAACTTGTGAGCAACAACAAAGTTTTGGAGAAAATGGAAACAAAAAGGAAACTTATACTTAACATCACAAAGATACAGTTGAGGTTTCTGGGGCACATAATAAGGAAGGAGGGCTTGGAAAATTTGATACTCACAGGACAGATAGATGAAAAAGGGACAGAGGAAAGCAGCACATGACATACTTGATGGGCTTGAGCAAATGGATGGCAGAATAGCGTTTTGAAGAAATAACAAAAGGACAAAACTTATTAAGAGCTACACGAGACAGGAAGATGTGGAGGGCCATGATCGCATAAGTCATAAAGAAACATAGCACATAAAAGAAGAAGATAGTGCAAGAATTTGGTGCAGGAGATAATAATTTAGTGATTCACATTTTACTAATTAACCCATAGTGTGGGGCTGAGAAGGATATTTGTTTATAAGTGAATATAACGATCCAACAGGAATTTGAACTCGGTTCTCTGATTAACAATTCTGAACCATTATTCATTAAACCACCTGCACATTCAAGCTTACAGCAGCTGGTATTCCAAAGTTTATTGACCAGGCTCAACATTGCTTAACTTCGGTGATTGTATGGGAACTGGTGTTTCAACATGATATGGCAGTAAGCCCTTCATCAGACTTTGATCAAAGAAGTAAAACTATTGTGTACACTTGTCCCTTTTTCTTACATGTGCATTCTTCTTGCATTGAAAAAATATTTTCCAAGTTGATATAAGCGATACATAATATTATATCTAAGCTATTATATTTCATATGGAGTAATAATTAAATAATTAGAATTTAAAAAAAAAATTACATAGGTGATCGTGGCTCTCCACTGATTCCTTTTCTTTATTAATTCCAAATTGCAATGTACACATGGGAAAGATTGTAGAGTGATTTGCTGTTGCCTTCTCCACAGCTTGGAATTAGACAATAAAGTCTAAAGAACCCAGTCAAGTCTGCTATTTAATCTGTAGTTTATGGAAGAAGAAAGAGATCATTCCTTTTTCTGAGGACATTGGTGTGAAAGTGAATGCAACAGACTAGCCCAGAGATTGAACTCAGCCAACTGATTCCAATTTCCACACTGATATCTGTTGTTACACAACATAAAAATTTAATCCACTTTAGAGTTTATAGGGTTTTTAAATTTTGATGACTTTAGGTACAAAAAATAATAGTACTATAGGTATTTTACAGAAATTATTACATTTGAAAATAACAAATTCATTACCTCCTGAAAATATAATTTTTAAATAGTTAAAAATAAGTAAATACCAATCAGTGAAGTTGTTTTACATTTTATTTTTTTTAAAACTGATGATTGACAATTTAATTTTGCAAAAAGTATGAGCTTAAATCCTTAAGTAAACATTTAAATATAGGAAATTGTTTAAAATTAAATACATTTCTTTTAAATTGTTTAAATGAAAATAAACTTCTTTTAAATTGTCTGAATTAAAATACATTTTTTTTTTAAAATTCAAAATAAAATATTCTCCTTTTAAATTGTCTAAATTAAAATACCCAGTATTTTAAGAGTTCAAAAGAAAATACCTTCTTTTAAATTTATTTAAATTAACATATCTGCCTTTTTAATTGCTCAAAATAAAATACTCGTTTTTAAATTGTTTAATTTGAAATATCCTTCTTTTTAATTATTCAAATAAAATAGTTATTCAAAATAAAATAATGTTCTTTTAAATTGTTCAAATTAATATATACTTCTTTTAAGTTTTCTAAATTAAAATATTCTTCCTTTGAAATGTTTAAATTAAAATAGCCTCCTTTTTTAATTATTCAAAATAAAATATTTTTTTAAATTGTCTAAATTAAAATACCTAGCATTTTAATTGTTCATAAGAAAATACTTTCATTTAAATTTGTTTAATATATCTGCGTTCTTAATTGTTAATAATAATTATAATAAAATACCCTTTTGTAAATTGCTTAAATTAAAATATCCTTCTTTTAATTATTCAAAATAAAATAACCTTATTTTAAATATTTTAAATAAAATTCCTTTTTCTTTTAATTGTAAATAACCTACATTTGAATGAAGAGCATGTTATTTTAATTCCAAATTAAAATAAAATACTCTTCATTAAACTATAGTTGAGCAATTTGACACTATTTTTGATAAATTGTTAAAAAAAAAGCTAAATGTTTTAAAAAGAAAAACATGTACCTAATCATGACATTTAGCTTACGATCTATTTGAAAAAGAAAGTTAAATATTGAATATCTGAAAATACACCTGTCACATTTCTTTAAGTGATCGTCAGTGAGGCAAAAATAAAAACTTTTCTTTAAAAAATAATTCAGCTGTCATTTTAACCCCAAAAATTTAATCTTTATATTTTAAGCTGCAACCTCATTTTGAAAATTAAAAAAAAAAAGATGCCATTCAGTTTGATCATGCGAAAAGCTTTCTTTGAAAAAAAAAATATTGATTTTAAAATTTAGAGTTTTTTTAGTATTTTAATGCAGTAAACAACTTTTTTAAAAAAATGTACATTTAGATTTTGATTTAATTGCAATTTCCTATATAAAACATATTTTTCTAAAAATTTTGAAAAAATATTATCTTACACCTAGTATTTCTAAAGTAATCATTTCAAACCCTGTTTATGTGGATACATTTACACAATTTTAAAAAAATTAAAAATGTTATTTTTTAAATTATTATAAAATCTTTATTATTATCATTAAGAAAAAAATGAATAAAATATGTATTATTAGTTTATATTATTTTAAAAAATAAATTTTATTTCTGAAACACATTTTACAGTAAATATTCTAGTACACATAAATAAATAAAAATATTTTCATATTATTTACCTTGAAAACATACAAAATTGATGAAAAACTTTAAAAGTATGATTTTTCAAGATATTTTTTCAGATTTAAAAAAAATTTCAATGTATACAAATTAACAACTAGTTCATTTTCTTTTTATTAAATGATGTATTGCCAACCATACTATTAATTTTTGGTTCATATTTATTTTCATGTTAAGATATATATAACCAACCAACATAACCTAAAGTAATGAAATAAAACAGTTGTTCACAGATACAGTTCAAAGCTATGGCAACTTAATGCAGAAATGGTAAACTGATTTCCCTTGCAAGAATATTGGTGGTTCCACTTTCAAATGCTTTGCAAAACAAATGCCGGATTTGTTCTTTTAACATTATTTATCAAAGTGAAAATAGTTTTTTGAATGGAGTAATTAGCAATGTGTCCTGGCTGGAGTAGGTCAATCCTCACTTTCCAAACTTAACAGATTTCAAAAACCTTGACACAGACTTGTGGGTGATGAATTATTTTCTACCCTAACACCCTCTACCAAGTATTCCAAGAAATAAGACTCAAAATAAACCTTATCCAAAACAGAAATTATGATCTGGAATTAAAATGAAAGCAGTGATGGCACTTACTTTGAATCCACTATAAAAATTCAGGATTTGGAATTAGGAAATACAAAACACTTCAGATACCACAGCATATGAATCAGTTATAGCAAATTATGCATGAGGGAAAAAGAAATTGAACATAGAATAGTCTGTGCCAGAGGTAGATTCATGCAACATTGCAAATTGCTATGAAATCAAAACATCAACCTGGAGACTTGAGTCATGTTCTTATATAGTCTCATTAGATTGAGACTTTCATATGGATGTCATGCATGGTGCTAAACCTTGTGCAAAAAAGTCTTTGAGTGAGTAAAGCCTAATGGTCTTGGCAAAGATCATCCTTCTTTGAACATTGTCAACTGGTGCTATGAAGTCACCAACAAAGAGCTGTACCAAATAATAGAAACCATATCACTTGAGGACTACCAACAGCAACAGCAACTTAAACGGATAGCACATGAAGATGAGAAAATAATGACATAATCAAGATGTTAATATACAGAGTAACCCGTATATAAGAGACCCGGATATAAGAGAAACCCGGATATAAGATAGATTTTATCTGGTCCCAAATTAGAGCCTGTGTTAATGTATATATAATAGACCAAACCCGGATATAAGAGAAACCCGGATATAAGATACTTCGTCTCTGGTCCCAACAACTCTCTTATATCCGGGTTACACTGTACCATCTTTGTTTCAACCATTGAAGCTTCTTCAGATGTCTGTAGCTCAGGTTAACTTTCAGGGAATTTCAAATTGAAACATTTATTCAATGAGCATATGTTTTTCTCATTCTACTGTTTGTCTCTAGGGATATCTCATCTTGCTCTATTTTTCACTCACTTATTGCTAGTCCTGTTTCCCCTGAGTTTGTGTCTGTGCTTCACAACTCAGGGACTGAACTCACAATTACTCCGACTCCAAATGGTTGGGCTATGTTGACTTTCCACACTACTTCAAATAAAAGGTTAGGAAGGAAACCCCCATCACTACTGGAAAGAACTATAATAACTACTGGACTTGAGAAACCTGTTTTCTTGAAAAATTGTTTTAACAGAAAGATTTTATAAATTTTGATCGAAAGCAGTACTGGCTGCTCAGTCAATGAATGCTAAATATTTCCTTGTAAAGAAACTGCTAATATTACCATTATGTACCATGTAAAAAACAAAAAATTGAGGACTTTCAACAACAGCAACAACTAAAATGGATAGCACATGTAAGTCAAAGTGAGAATAATGACATAATCAAGATGCTGATGTTCCACACTGCCCCAAACGAAAGGCAAGGAAGGAAGCATTTATCAATACTGGAAATAGTGATAAAATCTCCCTGTTTTCCTGTAAAAATTGTTTTAAGAGAAAGATTTTATAAATTTTGACCGAAAGCAGTACTGGTTGTTCAGTCAATGAATGCCAAATATTTCCTTGTAGAGAAATGGCTAATATTACTATTACCATTGACATTTCATTATAAATTTTATTCAGGCTGTCAATCTATGGCAGCAACAGACAATACAGCATTAGAAATAAAAAAACCCTTTATTTCTGATCCTGTGTTGTGTATAAATGGTCATAAAAAGCAACTAACAATTAAGATGAAACTAAATAATGCTAAAAAAATTAATAATATTTCATTCTCAACGTTTACATCAACAAAAATGTGAAAAAGGAAAAATTGCAGTTTAATATTCATTTTGGTGCAAATGCTTTATTATTAAGCCTTTGAAATTTTTAACAGGTCTATTTTTTTTTGTAATCCTAAGGGCCTATGCTGAAAAGAAAATTAATTAAAAACAATATTTCTGTTGCAATAGAAATCTATAAAAAGAAAATGAAAATATTTTACATGAAAATCTCAAATATCTCAAATAGTGGCACTATTGTAAGCCTTATCAAAATCTTTTTTAACTTATAATTCTTATTCAGTTAAAAATAATAAACTTATTTCATTAAATAAAAATAATAATTTAAAAGATATTATTAATAAAAATAAAATAATAATTAAATAAATTAATAAATTAAATTAATTAATTAGATAAATTAATTAATTAAATTAATTAGATAAATTAATAAAATGAATAAAAATAAAATAATAATTAAATAAATTAATTAGATAAATAAATTAATTAAATAAATTAAATTAATTAATTAAATTAATAAATCAATTAAATCAAATATATAAATTACATATAAAAATTACATATATAAATTAAATAAATAAATTAAATATATAAATTAAATAAATAAATTAAATTAATTAATTAAATTAATTAAATAAATTAATAAAATTAATATAATACTGATAAAAATAAAATATCAATTAAATAAATTAATTAATTAAATAAATAAATTGAATAAATTAATAAATAAAATAAAATAAATAAGTAAATTAAATAAAAATAATAAACTGGTTTCATTCAGCTTGCTTACTTTGAATGAAGAAATATTTAAATTTTAAAATTCAAAGCTATAGATTTTCAACATGACCGATTAATCGTTTTAATTTAAAAGACCTAAAGTAATTTGTCTATACATTAATTTAAAAACACATTGTATCTTACCAGAAATATGTGCATTTTGATTTAAGTAAACCTGATTATTTTTTATTGTGGTATTCTATTCTTTTCTTTGCAAGATGTAAATATAGAATTAAAATATGTTTAATGTTATATTTTTTTTAATTTTTAGCATCTTTATATTGTTTTAATTTTTTCAAATTGAAGTTTTATATGTTAATGTTGGATTATATCATTATAATTTCATTTTGCTAAAAAATTACTTCTTTTTCTCCAAATTACAAGAAATTTTTTTAAGGTGACCTTTATCTGTGTTTCTTTGTAAAGATTTGAAACCAAACTATAAAGACTACTCACATGACATATGAAATCTAAAATTTAACTTCTCGGATTTTAATTACTCTATTTACAAAAAAAAAATAGGGAACACATAACCCTTAAACCTTAAAAAAAACAGTGATTCAAAAGGACATTTTTTTCATTATTTTAACATTAATTATGAATTAGATTGATGCATGTTTCAAATTGAATTATATATAGTTCAAATTAAAAAGTAACTTTATATCACAATCTATGTGGAAACTTAAAAGTTAATTTAAATTTTAACAAACTTGACTTTCATTCCCACAAAATAACAGAATGTCAAAGGGATGGGTTTTCCATTGACACCACTATTATTTTAACTACTTTCACTCCTCAGCAATCATTACTGATTTAAAAGACAATGATTAGAATTGTAATAAAACCTAAACAAATGACAAAAGTGAATTTACACATTTTTTTGTTCTTGAGAATTTACAATGAAAATATTAAACACTATTTATTTATTAGATTGTTTATTTACAAGAATAATTTTATATTTACAACATTCAATGCAAAGAATATTTATCATTTAGCAATTTATAAAAGAAATAAATATGAAAACAATTTTTTATTCATAAATTTATAAACATTAACTAAATTATTAAAATATGTGAACCAACTATAAGGAAATCCTTATTATTTACCATTTTATAAAGTTTGAACCAATTGTCAATTAGCCAATTTTTGGCTAATCATTCCGACAAATAATGTAATAAATAAATAGTGTTTATTATTTTTATTGTCAATTCTCAAGAACAAAGACAATGTATAGATTCACTTCCACATGTTTAGCTTTTAATACAATTCAAATCATTGCTTCTTAAAACAACAAATGTTGCAAAAGAGTGAAGGTAGTTAAAATAACAGTCGTGTCAAAGGAAAAACTATCCTTATGGCACTTTGTGATTTTTTGGGGTACGAAGATCCAAGTTTCCCAAAATTTAATTTAGTTTTTAAGTTACCGCACAGATTATGATATAAAGTTAGTTTTTAATTTTAGCTAATTTTGATTATAATTCAGTTTGAAATAGATAGGTTTGCCTATTCTCTGGTTAAACAGTCCTCAGTCTTTTGAACCGGAGTAGAACTGTATCCCTTCTTCCCTGTTTAAGATCAGGTTTACAATTCCTTCTAAAATCTTTTCATTCACTTTCATTCCCAGTAGCCCCTTTTTCCTTAGTGGCTTTGTCACCTTGCTTGGGATGAAATGATTATTGTCTTGCAATAATTAAAATGTTTATTTCAATATTTAAAAAATTAAAATAAATCAGAGTATTTTGCATTATAAAAATATTCCTTCATGTTAGTACTTTTGTCTTGGAATAATTTCAAGATTTTAAAAATTAAAAGAAAAAATAATTGTATTTTGAATTAATTGAAACTATTCCTCATTTTAATATTTTGCCATTGAATAATTAAAATGCCTATTTAAAAATTAAAATAAATTTATATATTTTGCCTTGTAAAACTATTCCCACATTTTTGAACTATGGTCTTGTAAAAGTTAAACTATTTATTTCCAAATTTATAAAATTTGAATAAATCTACATTTAAACCCATTTCTTCATTTTAGAACTTTTGTCTCATAGTAATAAATTAAAATGTCGATGTCATGATTTTAAAATTTTTAAATAAATGAATGTGTTTTGCATTATAAAACTCATTTTGCTTTGTAAAGCTATTCCCTTAATTTAGAACTATGGTCTTGCCAAAATAATTTAAAATGCTCATTTCAAAATTTTAAGAATGAAAAGAACTCAATGTTTTTTGTATTGTAAAACTATTTCCTCATTTTAAAGCTATTGTTGTTTAGTAATAAATTGAAATACTTATTTCTAGATTTTAAAAATCCGAATAAAGTAATGTATTTTGCATTGTAAAACTATTCCCTTATTTTAAAGCTATTGTTTAGTAATAAAGGGAAACACTTATTTCTAGATTTTTAAAATCCAAATAAACTAATGTATTTTGCATTGTAAAACCATTTGCTCATTTTAAAACTTTGTCTTCTTATAATCTATATAATGCTCATTTCTAGATTTTCAAAATCCAAATAAATTATTGTATTTTGCACTCTAAAACTATTTTCTCAATTTAGAAACATGGTCTTATTGTAATAATTTAAAATGATTATTTGAAGATTTTAAAAATTAGAATAAATCAATGTATATTGGATTTTTAAACTAACTTACTAACCATAAATAATTGTCAATCGTGAAGAATCTTTTTTAAAAAAATAGAAAATTTATAAGATGCTCTAATGGATAACTTACAATTACAGTTCAAAAAAAATAAAATCATATTAATGCTATTATAAAATTATATTAATGCTGTTATTTCAAAAATTAAAGCAATTTCTCTTGTTTTCATTCATATATACATTTTATAAGTGTGAACCTGCAGAGATTTTTTTCAGAATAATTTTTCATATTTCAAAATGAAAATATACTGGAATATTGGTTTATCGTTTTTATTAATGTTTAAAACAATAATTCATTTCAAGAGAAAATATTAATTAAAAACCAAACAAGAAAGCTTAATAAAAAGTAATATAATGTTTTCAAAAATAATTTAAATTTAGTAATGTTTTCATTGTAAAAACTATTACTTCATTTTAAAACTTTCATCATGTTGTAATAATAAAATTATTTTTAAGATTTTTAAAATTAGAATGAATCAATGCATTTTTAAATGTAAAACTAACTTAAGTGTCAAAATACTAAAGAAAATTCTAATCATCACTTCTTAAAACAACAAATATTGTGAAAGAGTGAAGGTAGTTAAAATAACAGTGGTGTCAAGGGAAAAACTATCCTTTTGACACTGTGTTTTTTTGTGGGTATGAAGGTCCAAGTTTCCCAAAATTTAATTTAGTTTTTAAGTTACCGCACAGATTATGATATAAAGTTAGTTTTTAATTTTAGCTAATTTTGATTATAATTCAGTTTGAAATAGATAGGTTTGCCTATTCTCTGGTTAAACAGTCTTCAGTCTTTTGAACCAGAGTAGAAGTTTATCCCTTCTTCCCTGTTTAAGATCAGGTTTACAATTCCTTCTAAAATCTTTTCATTCACTTTCATTCCCAGTAGTCCCTTTTTCCTTAGTGGCTTTGTCACCTTGCTTGGGATGAAATGATTATTGTCTTGGAATAATTAAAATGTTTATTTCAATATTTAAAAAATTAAAATAAATCAGAGTATTTTGCATTATAAAAATATTCCTTCATGTGAGTAATTTTGATTATAATTCAGTTTGAAACGTGCATCAATCTACTTCATAATTTTTTTTTTTACTTTTTAAGTGACTGTCTTATTATTTTAGTTCAAAATCTTCATGATAAAAAGGTAAATGCATTAAGCTTTTAAACTCTAAATACACACCTTATGAACAGAGAAAAATTAAAATCTCATATAAAACCTCATTACAAAACTATTCTCACATTTAATACATTTGTCCTTGAATAATTAAAGTGTTTATTTCAAGATTTCAAAAGTTAGAATAAAATTTCTCAGTAGAAATAGATAGGTTTGTTTGCCTATCATCTGGTTAAACAGTCCTTTAGTCTTTTGAACCGGAGTAGAAGTTTATCCCTTCTTCCCTGTTTAAGATCAGATTTACAATTCCTTCTAAAATCTTTTCATTCACTTTCATTCCCAGTAGCCCCTTTGTTCTTAGTGGCTTTTCCACTTTGCCTGGGATGAACTGATTGTTGTCTTGGAATAATTAAAATGTTTATTTCAATATTTAAAAAATTAAAATAAATCCGAGTATTTTGAATTATTAAACTATTCCCTCATTTTAGTTTTGTCTTGGAATAATTAAAATGCTTATTTCAAGATTTTAAAAATTAAAGTAAAAAGTGTATTTTGCATTATAAAACTATTCCTTCATGTTAGTACTTTTGTCTTTGAATAATTTCAAGATTTTTAAAATTAAAAAGAAATAATTGTATTTTGAATTAATTGAAACTATTCCTTAAGTAAGTGTCAAAATACTGAAGAAAATTATGCTTATTTTGTCACTATCCACAAATTTACCATTGAACTTATTCCTAAAAATCAAATTTATAAAGTTCTTCATAGGATAAATTATGATTATAGTTGGACAAAAAATATATGAAAATTATCAATTAAATATTAATGCTATTATTGTTTGAATTAAAACATTAAAAACCTTAAATAAAATTTGAGAATTTATTCATTGTAAATTACAATTGTTGTAACTCAAAACATCACTTTTTATTTTCAAAATCTAAATAAATTTCTCTTTTATCTTATGTTTCACAAATTGAAAACTTTGTATGACAGTAAATATGGCATTGATGTAAAACTCACATAGTAACATTTAAAGTGTACTTTATAATGAAAAAGCTTTGAAAAGCTGTTCATGGTTTCAAAGTAAAGCTGTCACTTGAGTTCCCCCCCAAAATGATACAAAACAAAATTGATCTGAGCATTGTTCCATATTGACACTGCTGCCTTTGTTTGAAAATGTTTTATTTTTTTTTTTTTTTTTAAATAAAAAAATTAACATAAGTTTGCATATTGCCTCATGAAACAACTGCCGGATTAAACAAAAAAAAATGTTTTAAAATTTAAGATAAAACTGAGTAATGCTTTGTCATTAAATAGCCTCAGCTAACAACAGAATTTGTTAGAAAATTTTGAAAACTGAGAATGTTGTATTTCTCTATTCCTCCTTCTTTCTTTCTCGTTCTCTTTATTCCTCTCTCTCTCTCTGTCTTGCTCTCTCTTTAGATAGTTTATCATGTTCACACACTTGCACATAGTTTGGGGAACATTGATGAAGGAAAATAATTCAGTTATAAGATTCTACACATGACAAAAAAAAAAAATAAAAAAATGAAACACTAAAGAATTGAGCAGTGGCATGGACGAAAGATAGAGTGGCAACAGCAACAATAAACAATTCTAGAATAACAATAAATAAATACCAGAAAAAGAAAAGAAATACAAAACAAACAAATACACATTATGGCCAATGGCATCACCTTTATTTCCTTGCTTTTTGTAGATTGCAAATGGGAGATATGATGTAGCATGCCATGTGTTTTCCTTGAGAGAGGCAAAATTCAGGAAAAATAAAAATTAAAGTAAAAAGAACAAGTTCATATATAAAACAATAAAAGAACATTTTTCAGAGTCTAAAATAGCTTACAGTAA
The DNA here is from genome assembly GCA_964036315.1 of Acanthosepion esculentum. NCBI lineage: Eukaryota > Metazoa > Mollusca > Cephalopoda > Sepiida > Sepiidae > Acanthosepion > Acanthosepion esculentum. The sequence goes on from OZ038479.1 coordinate 116,626,324, forward strand.
AATTCACTTTCTTCTTGTAACCTTTTCTCTTTCATGTTTGTTCTAGTGACTTCTATTTCTTTAATTATTTTTTTTTCTTTATCATTAAAAATCTCTTTTTTCACATGAGCACATGTGTGTATATGCGTTGGTTCTCCTTGGCTTAAATGTTAAATAACACTGTCTGCAGAGACTCCATTCTTTGAAAACATTGATTCATAGATATTAACTCAGTATTATTTGCTGTATTATTTTAGAATTCATTACAATACAACATCTTTATGTAAACACAGATATTTCCAAAGTGCCGTTAGATGTTTTTCAGTTAGACTCAGGGTATAATCTTCAAGTAATTGTGTTTTTTTTTTCTAATCTGATCATTATTTTCCTAACATTTTTCTAGATATCTTCAAGTGTTATAATTTCCACAAAATTTAAATTGAAGAGTCTTACTTGATCGCTACCAACAGGGTCAGTTCAAAGGTATTGTGGGCCCCTACTGAATCTATGACACAGGTCCCGCCGATCTACTACATTTCATTTTTTTAAATATAATTTAGAGACATATCATAATAGGTCATTCTATCTTAAATAAATCAACATTGTTTTGTGGCAGTTTTTAACATTAACTTGAGATTTTTCTTTTTAAGCAGTTTAATAATTTTCACATATTTAACATTATGGATAAATAATACTGCATTTTATGTTTTGTTTTTTTGAGATTTAGCATGAGCAAAACAAATTCACGAATTTGAACTCAGAATTATGTCAAAATCTGTAAAAATGTTTCATCCTTTATTGTGAGTTGTGCTTAGTTTAATTTGTAATATATATATAAATGCAAGTAGAAAAAAGCAAATGTTCATAAGATATTGAAGGTCACAAAGCATTGCCCGGGGCTCCTAATCAGGCTTGATCCTTCCGGTCAGGTGATCGAGGTAGTACACACCAGTCCTGGTTACCAAAATTTAGAAATGTTGAAGTTTTGTAAAGTACACTAAAATAATTCCATACATAATCCTAATACAACTAAATGGATTTTTTTTTTTGAATTTATAGGTCTGATGAATTGGATCGAGATTCCAATTCCAATGTAATAAATTATAACCATGGAATATTAGTGTTTGAGCCTTTTATATTATATATATATGTATATATATATATATATATATATATATATATATATATATATATATATATATATATATATATATATATATATTTAATCATTTCAACTCATGCAAGGCAAAAAGCCACTAAGATGCAAGGTGTTACTGAGTGTGAGAGAAACACTTTTAAAATAATGAGACCTTGCCACCAATCAAGTAATGTGCTTAAATTCAGTTTAGCTATCACAGAGGAAAGTTCATCAGAACAATTACTATGAAAATATTTATAGAAAAGGCACAGTGAAACTGTGTTATAGAAATATATATATATATATATTCTCATAGTTTCTTTTCTCACACTTCTTGCCCATGGAAGTCTCTTCTGATTTCTTGCTTCCCTGACACATACAATCCACAAAAATTTAGATGCAATGCCAATCGTCATCTTCTGTCTTCCTGAAATCTGTTCTTTTATTGTCCTTCCTCCTTACTCATTCTCTTCTCCTCTCAGTAATCCCTTGCATCCTAGTGGCATTATTGCTTTTCTTGGGATGAAATGATTAAATGAATATGTCTTTTGGAGATATGAAAACTGACATTCAAAAGAATTTTAGCATAAAATTTTCTATCAATATTTATTCACAATAAAAATATTGACATATATTTATCTTTTTTCTTTTTCTGAATAAAATCACTGGTGGCAAATAATATGATTTAAAAATGTTAAAACTTAAGATTACAAATCAATAAAAAAACAACAGGTTAAATGTTGAATCTTTATATTTAAAAACTGCCAAGATAACTTCATTTTTCATTTGTTTCTCAAAGTACACAAGCTTAAATCTTATTGGTTATAAAATAACTTCTTCAAAGTTCATAAGCCTGAATCTCATTGGTTATAAAATCTGTTTAGTCTTATATCTTTCACGATAATATCTGAGAATAACTGTTATGCAATAAAAATGATGTTTTTTAATTACTCCTCTATTCCATATCTTAGATATAATTTTATTTATTTATCCATTTGTCTGCTTTTATGTATCAAATCATTGCAAAAGTTTGATTTTCATTGTTAATATACTGGCATTTGTTTTGGGACTGATTTCTGGTGTCTTCTAGATTGAAACCTTGCATTGTTCAGTTGTGAGTCAGACTTTGTTGATTGTTGACATTTTGTCCACAAATGATTACCTTAAAGATGGAGGATAAAAGTAACACTTTTGACATATTATGCCCTGTGAATTTCAGAAAGGAGTAAGTGTTGGAATTGCGACAAAAAATATTTGGAAGGTTTATTTGGATCATGCTCCAGCTCTTCGGAAGGTCAAAAATTGATTTGGCAGATTTTGTCAGTGTCATTTTAACTTAAACGGTCAACCATGCTCCATGCGACCTTCTGGTGTTGATGAAGATGCTCTGCTTGCCATAATGGAGAATAAACCAAAGATTTCAATGCTAAGAGTTTGAAAATCGATATCTCAACTGCCTTTCACCATTTGAAGTGACGTGGGTTCTAAAAAATGGATCATTTCAGCAAATCAAAATTTGTCATTTTGACCATGACAATGAAAGACCACATTTTATAAAACAGACCTTGTAAAAGCTTAAAGAGTTGAAACGGGAAACCCTCCAGAACTCACCTTATTCTCCTGACTTGTCTCCTTCAGATTTTCATTTGTTCCAATCTCTTCTCTTATGCCTGTCTGCTCATAACTGAGGATGCCTGTCTATTAGGGCAGGTAGCCAATCCCTGTTGTAGATGCCTGCTCAAGCACATTTATGTTTAATTAACACCCACAGAGCCACCTGCAGTTTATACTGCAACTATGCCAAGCAAACTTTAGTTACGGTTTCTGGGAGAGAGTGCATTATCTGATATGATCAACAGCGTGGACAAGCCCTCAGTCAAAATGTCTTATGTGACCATTGTTTCAAGTCCTTTATATCAGTTTTTTAGCCATTTTCAAGTGGGAGGTGATTTGGGTGTAGTTAGTTTATTTTCATGTTATGACTGTGCGACTGTATTATTTGTGAATTATAGTAGCAGCGATTCAGAGCTATTATGTGTTGGGCATGGGACCACTTCCTCAATGAGACACCTCATATGTCACTTTTCAGATCAAACCTCTATAAAAACATTTACCAACCCATAATCTACAAGAGTCCTTAAGAAAGATATTAGCTGATAAATCAAATTAGTTTGTAAATCTATTCCCAGAAAACACCTCATTATAAGAGAGACCTTGTACATAAAACAACTCTCTCCCACCATCAACCTTACTATGTTTAACAATGGTAATGAAGTGCTGAAAGTCTTTTAAAAATAGGAAGTCACCCACTTGAATTCCAGTCATACCCAAAGAAACTAGCTAAAGAAGTGGCCGAAAGTGGTTGGGACAATCAATGATATGGACAGTTTTTGTACCTACTTACTCCCACCAAACAGGAAAATGTAAGAATGTTGGAAAACTAAATAAAAAATTAATAACATTTTCACAAAACTCAAAAGAGATCACAATAAGTGAAAATTTTATTTTATTTGTCACTAAATAGATATATATATAATTTTTTTAATCGTTTCACTCGAAGGAAGGTGAAGGTGATTACTAAGTTTGAAAGAAAATGGAAAACATTATTAGAAGAGAGAACAATAAATGAACTGGAATAAAGAAGACAAAAGATAACAATTGATATTGCTTGGTCTAATGCCCTCACTGTTCATCTTGAGGTACTCAACAAAATCCAAAGATGGATATGCAATGTGATCGGTTCTGACTTGAATAAAAAATTGCTTTCAAAACATTTTGAGATAGTTCATTCAAAATGTTTTTCCTTTTTTGTGGTAACACAATATATTGTAAATTGTGTTTTCAATACATCATATTCTTTCTGATTTTTTGATCTCAACTCCAGTCCCTTTCTCAGACATGATGTGGCTTCCTCTGTCTTTTTTACAAATATTTTCATAGCATCTGCTCTGATGACCTATTTTCACTGGTACCCTGACTGCATGAATTTAAGTGCGCTACTAGGTTAGCATCTCGGTTCCACCCTTTTACTGTCAAAACAGATAAATGTAACCACCTCTTCTATTCTAACAGCTTCTATTGCACTTCCCGACAATGGAACTCCCTTCCTCTTACTTGCTTCTCTAACAACTATAATCTTCAAAAATTTATATGTAATGTCAATCAACATTTTCTGATGCCTTTTATCCCTGTTCTTTTAATCCTTCCACAGTCCTACCTAAACCCAGTCTTTTCTCTTACTTCCACTCTCTGTAACTCCTAGCATACTAGTGGCACTCTCACTTTGCTTGGGGTGAAATGCTTATAAAAAAATTATAATTTTTGGAGATCAAAAAAGCAAGAAGCCATAGGAGAGTTCCACAAGTGGGAAGTGTGAGAGAACCATTGTACTTATTGTTACATCTAACAATTCCAATTGAGAAATGATGAGACCTAGCTGCCAATCTAATACTACACTTAAATTCATAAAGTTGAGGTACCAAAGAGGAAAGCTCATTAGAACAATTACCATGAAAATATTGATAGAAAAGGCACAGAGAAGGTACATTGCAGCGATGGAAAAGTGACTTAGGATAAATTAGGATAATTGCCCCAAAAGTGGGTTTTGAAAATTTTATACTCACAGGACAGACTGAAGGCAAGGAAAACAGAGGAAAACAATGCATAACCCACTTAGAGAGCTTGAGTAATTGGATGGTGGAGTAAGGTTTATGAGAAATAACAAAAAAACAAAATTTATTAAGAGCTAAAAAGGACAGGAAATTGTGGAGAGCTATGACTGCTTACATTCTGAAGGGACACAGTACATAGAAGAAGTTCAATTACTTCATTGAATAATGTGTGAAATTTCATTTTATATTTACAGATAAAAGATAAAGATTTCTTGTTTCATCATTTTCTCGATATAACCAATAGAAATATTTGAAAACAGGAAAAAATACTATGAATAAAACATAAAAAAATATAATGTAAATATTTCCAATTAAAAACAAAATTATCTAGAAAAAGAATTGCTTTCAAAACATTTTGATATAATTCATTCAAAATGTTTTGTTTTGATTTTTTTTTTTTTGTGGTAACACAATACGTATATTGCAAATTATGTTTTCAATGCATCACATTGTTTCTGTTTTTTTCAAACAACTTCTGACTGGATAAATTATCATACATGTCAACCGTTGAGATAAAAAAGAAAACAAAACCAAAAATTGAAAATATTATGGAAAAATATAACAGAGAAAAGAAAATCACACATTTGATAGATAAAATAGTAAAATAATTTCAAGAAAATAGTTTTATTAGTCAGTAACCAAAAATTAAGCCAAAAATATAGACATTAATTAATTTGTTTTAGTTTGTCTGTTCTTACAATTTCTTGAATCTGATCCCTTCCTACATATGTAAGCAATTCATTTTTTTTCAATCCAAAAATATTTCTTAGGAGTATAAATATATTTTAGTGGGTACTCATGCTTTTATAGACATCACTGTATATTTACAAACAGTGAAATTAATGTCTACCAACAAAATGACCACAGTCTCCAAAACAGTAACATGATGCCTTGTGGTTTCCAAAGAAACAGAAAAGTAAAAAAAAAAGTAATGCAGGTTCAATTGCTTTTCTTTAGTAAGACCTTTTTTTTTAATCAATTTCATCCTAAGCAAGGCAATAAAGCCACTAAGATGCAAGGGGTTACTGAGTATAAAAGAATATGTGAAAAAGAAAACATTATTAAAGAGAGAGAAAAATAATAGAATATGAATTAAAAAGACAGAAGATAGTGATTGACATTGCATTTAAATTTTTGAAGATCAAATTTAACTGGAAAGCAAGAAGCAAGAGGAGAAATCCACAAGTGAGAAGTGAGAGAGAATAGACTGTTAGCATAGAATTTATGGTTATATCTAGTGAGAAGGACAGAGAAAAACAATGCATAACCCACTTAGAGAGCTTGAGTAAATGGATGGCGGAGCAAGGTTTAGGAGAAATAACAAAAAGACAAAATTTATTAAGAGCTACAAAGGAGAGGAAATTGTGAAGAGCCATGATTTTCTACTTCCTGAAGAGACACAGTACATAGAAGAATTTCAATTACTTCATTCAATAAGATATGAAATTTCATTTTATATTTACAGACAAAAGACAACTATACAATGATGAGACCTTACTGATAGTCTATTAATATTCTTAAATTTATAAAGTCTAGGTACCAAAGAAGAAAGCTAATCAGAACAATTATCATGAAAATATTTATAGAACAGGCACAGAGAAGCTTCATTGCAGGAATGGGAAAGTGACTGAGGCTGAGATGCCAGATCATTGCAGATTCTTCTTTGGATTTTATCAAGAATCTCTAATATAATATTATTGCCTTTTATTAACATCGTATTATATTGTCATATTATATTGCATCAGAACAAAAGTTGTATTATTAAGTGAATTTCAAAGACCCTTTTTAGATATTTGTACATAGATTTATTCAAACACATATGCACTATTTTGTTCTATATTTTGCCATCTTTGAGTCAACTTCATGATTCCATCCTCTCAGAACTTGGCATTTTTCTGAGCAATGAACTGCTCTAAGATGGATATGCAATGTAATTGACCCTGATCTGGCATCGCATCTGCAGTCGCTCTCTCCCAGACGTGCTGTCACCTCCCTCTGTCTTTTTTACAAATACTTTCATGGTAACTGCCCCGATGAGCTGCTTTTGCGGCTTCCCAGACTTCATAAATTTAAGCGTTCTCCCTGGCTGGCATCTTGATCTCACCCTTTCACCGTCGAAACTGTTAAATTTAGCTATCTCTTCTACTTCAATAGCTTCATGTCTCACACTTCTCGCCTGTGGAACTCCCTTCCCTTTTTCTGTTTCCCTGATAGCTATAATCTCCAACTATTCAAATGTAATGTCAATTGACGTCTCCAGATACCTTGATCTATCCCCTATCCTTCCCGTCATCCTTTCCTCTATCACTCCTATCTGCTCTCACTCCAACTCTCTGTAACCCCTTGCGTGCTAGTGGCTTCCCACCTTGCTTGAGGTGAAATGCTTAAAAAAAACAAAAAAAGAGGTTTTTACAAGCTTACAGATAATTAAAGTTCTTCCCATTCTGAGAATTTTGTAGGGATCAAAATAACTAATAATCTGAAGGTACTAGTTCAGGTGAGTACAGCTGGTGTAGTATGATATCCCAGCCAAGCTCTATCAGTTACTACAAGTTCTATAAAGAGATGTGAGGTCCAGTATTGTCATGATAGAAGATCATACGCTTCCAATTAGCCAATTGTGGACACTTTTTTTATTGATTGCTGCATTTAATGTTTAATTGGAAACAATCCTTGTCTGAATTCAATGTCTGATTTTGTAGAAAGAGTCTGTAATACGCAATGCCCATCTAATGCCACCAGATACACAGTATCACTTTTTGAAGGTTCTTTTTCACTCCACATTGTTGTAAACAATCCATTTTTCAGAGTCTGTCTATATTTCTGAGATGAGGTATTATGTACAGTATTTACATTAGTCGGACTATTGTCCTCATCTTTGTCACCATATTTGTCACAACGTTTCGGCCGTTGTACGCTCCGGCCTTCTTCAGGTGTTTGGAACTTCGAACTGAACCCTTTATTTCGATCACTGGGGTAGACTGTTCTAGTTCCCCGTGCCATGTTTGATGGATGTCAGTTACTATACTCATTATATTTTTACAGTTTCTTTTCCCTTCTATATTATAAATTCATAGAGAGATTTTTCTATAACATAAATTCTATAACATAAAATTATAGGAAGATATTCATAATTATCTGGAGTGTATATGAACACTTCTTCCATGTCATATCACTTATGTTTTTGTTTTTTATCAATAAAATCTTTACTTATTTCAAACTGCTTTTTCCCTAGATATTTAGTTTACACACACACATAATTGTCCGTACTAATGACTAAATAATAAGAACATATACCTACTTGCAGAAATAACACTTTCTGGACATTTATACAGTGAGAATTCTCACTCATGTAATTTGTACTTCTTCTCTCTTTCAGATCCATTCTTTACCCAGCACTTTCAACCATCCTCATCACTGACTGAGGGACACAAAAACCAGAATGCCACACAGCAAACAAGCCTTCATTCCAAGGACAAAAACATCACTTCTCATTCAAAACTTCTACATAAACCCAACATTGGCCACATCCCTGACTGTAGTCAATGGGTAGATCTCAAGCCCTCATCTTGGAACCATGCCTTCTCAGGTCCTTACTCCCTTTCTCGCAATCCGCAGGAGATCAGGAGTTCCAATGTGGGGTCCCCGCAGCTTCCTGCAAAGCCCCAGGTACAATATTTAGATTATCTTGGATAGATATAATAACACACTTAACCCCATTACTGACCAAAAGAAAAGAAGAAAAAAGAAAAGATTACAGGTTGTACAAAAAAAAAAGATGAAAAAAAAAACAACAAAATTTTACTGGATGAATGTCAGTTACACTCAATTTAGAATGGGGAAAATTTAGCCAGGACTTTTTTGGACATAATCTTTTTTTAAATAAAACTTTTTGGCTATATATCATGTTTCGAATTGCAAGTTTGTCTCATTTAAATCTTTTGATAGTCATTTTGAGAAAGCAGATATTTTTTAATTTTGTTACAAAAGTTACATGATAAATTATATTGTGTATATGCAGGGTTATTCAAAAAGAAAGAACAGATGTTGAAAATTTAATAAAAACAACAGCTAAGAGACAGAAACCTATTACTAGATAGGAAAAGATTCAAAGTTATTAAAATAAATGAAAACTTTTCTCAGTCTTGTTTAAATGCTTCTTTTTTGTTGTTTTTTTTTATACAGATTTTGTATAAATATTTTTATAGTTTGTGAAAAACTATATTGTTCATTGTCTGTGGCCTCCCAGGTCATCAGATCTTACCACATGCAAATTTTATCTGTGGGGTATATAAAAGAAAGAGTGTTTGTTCCACCTACGCCTGCTACTCTTGAAGATTTAAGGCATCAAATTACCGAAGTTGCATAGTCAATATCCACAGATCAATTGATTCGAGTGCGGCAAAAAGAGGAACATCGTTTTGATATTTGTCATGCAACACATGGTGCCCATGTTGAGTGCATACAAGTTGAACAACCTTAAAATAATACAATTTGAACCTTTTCTTATCCTATGTTGAATGTGTTTCTGTCTCTTAGCATTTGTCTTTCATTAAATTTACAAAATCTCTTTCTTTTTGAATAATGCTGTATATATTTTTATTAATCAATTCACCCCAAGCAAGGCAATAGTGCCACTAAGATGCAAGAGGGCCACTGGGAGTGAAAGAGAATGAGAAGACTTTAGAAGGAACCAGAAACCCAATCCTAAAGCAGAAACAAAGAATAAATCTCTACTCCTGTTCAAAAGGCTGGGAAGGTGTGTGAACCGGACCTGTTATATAATGGCAAATCGTTCATCTCTGTCACCATGACAATTTTTGTTCTGTGGTATATAACAGAGATATTACTATTAAAAAGATACTTTTTGTCTTTGCAACTCTTAATATAATTTGCCAGTGTGCTTCTTGTTATTTATTTTCTGTGAGCTCAAAATGATTATTAATGCTATCAAAAAATTTAAATAATCTATATTTGCAATATGATTCATGGTAAAAAATATTAACTTTTCATTGAATGAAATCAATTGGACAATCATCATTCCTGGCTTTGCTCTGGGAAAAAGATTTTTTTTTCTTTTAAGAATTCTTTTCTCTTTTCTTGGATCTGACAAAAATAATTAAACGTGATCTCTTGACAACATCCAATATGGAAGGCAATTATTACATGCCCTTCATGGATTTAGAATGGACTTGGGTCCAAAATTTGACAAAAATGACACATTTTGAGAGGCAAGATTTTTAATTAATTTCTTTACTTATTTCTTTATTCCTGGAAAAAATTTTTTAAGAAAATACAAACTTGGTTAATATAATTTGAACCAAGGTTTTACAAACAAACAAAAAAAATGTTAAAATATGGTTCTGTTTTTGTGTTACAGGTTTTCTGTTTATTTGTTGTAAATAAAATGTTTTTAAATTTGAAATGTTGAAAATGGTTTCAATGCAAAACACTGAAAGAAGTATGTATAAAATTCAGAAGGGTGCAGGAGGATGCTGAGGATACCATGGATTGAATATGTGAGCAAGTTTTAAAAAAATGTAAACAAAAAGGAAAATTATACTTAACATCAGGAAGAGCCAGTTGAAGTTTCTAGGGCATTTAATGAGGAAAGAGGGATTGGAAAATCTGATACTCACAAGACAGCCTGAAGACAAGCGGTACAGAGGAAATCAGTAGATAACTTAGTGAGCCTGAGTAAATGAATGGTTGAACAAAGGTTAGGAGAAATAATAAAAAGAAAAAAATTATTAAGACCTACAAAGGACAGGAAGTTGTGGAGAGCTATGATCTCCTATGTCCTGAAGGTGCATGAAGATAATGAAATTGCATTAGAAATAGTTTTCTTCAGCACCACAAGATGTTACTGTTGGGTTATTATTTTATAATGCCTCCCTACTTCAAGGAGCTCACAAACATAAATATTAGGTAATGAGGGAGGCATGGTGGAGTAATGGATAGCAGCTCAGAGAGCCAAGTTCAAATTCCAGCCAAATCCTTTACATTCACTTATGTGCTAAGACCCTTGGGAATGGTATGAATTCTCTTCTTCTCCCTCCAGTTATGGGTAAATAGCAGGACAGACCGGGTTCTATAGACTTGGATGGCAACAGGAAAAAATCTGCCTTGTCAGTCATGTATGAAAAGATACATGATCACCTAAGCGTGTATCACTCATGGTACATAACTGACTGAAGGGAAATGAAAAGAGAGGTATCAAAATACATCTACCATTTTTATTAACTGTAACAATGCAAAATTACAATAAAACCTGACATAAGCATAGTACTTAAAATAGGTGATAGTTGTCCTCTAAGAGAGTTAAGTTAAAGTGAGGTTGTGTGTTACCATCTAGGAATATCTTTTGTTCCCCATTAGTGTGTGTCTGGACGTTGGTCACAACATGTCTTGTTCCAACCCTTTCTCAGGTCAGGACTAATTCTCTCACTGTGCCAAAGTCATTATTATCTCTAAGTTATCCGCTAACTGTGCCAAGGGCACAAACTCACATCAATTATCTATTTACTAGGTGAAGGGTTCTATCTAAAACCCTACCCTACAAAAGAAGAACCCTAAGAACTTAACTCATGCTCTCAAATAGTCTTGTCAAATCCAGACTCTCATATGGATGTCATACATAGCTCCAACTCATTCAGAAATATCTAAACTATCAACAATTTTTCAACTGTTTTTCCAGCTCAGCAATTAAAAGTGGCTTCAAGCAAATGGATTCTCTAAGTCTTAAAGAAAAGCACTCCTTCATCAGATCATATAGACTGGTGCTGCAGAATCATAAATAAAGAAATTACCAAACAACAAAAAGAAACACACCAGTTGAAGACTTCCAACAGCAGCAACAAGTAAAATAAATAGCACATGTAACAAGAAGAGAAAATAATGATATAATCATAATGTTGACTTTCCACACAACCTTAAGCAAAAGTTTAGGAAGGAAATTCCTACTAGTTCTAGAAAGTGCGATAACCACTTAAGAGGCCTATTTTTCTGGGAAAACTCTTTCAGAAGAAATATTTTATAAATTTCAACCTACAGTAATGCAATGAATGTCAAATGTTTCCTGCATGGAAACAGTTAATCTCATCCATTTCAATTACCATATCACTAAGTCGGTATTAATTAACAATTAATTGCTTTTCATGCTTATTTATAATGTATGTCATCAAACTTAATAATAAATAGCTTAATATGTTTTTTTATCTCACAAGAAAGCTTTAAGTAAAATTTCTCATTATTATTACAGTTGGAATCATTGAATTTATAGATGCATGCACACTGAAACAGTTGAATTATGCTTAAATAGGATTTTAATGAAATTGTCATAAAATGAGACAATCTCTTATATTTAGCAAAGTAGATAAATACATGCATCTCGAAGGGAAAATAATGATATAATCATGATGTTGACTTTCCACACTACCTTATGCAAAAGGTTAGGAAGGAAACTCCTACCAGTTCTAGAAAGAGTGATAACCACAATTAGACTTGAGAGGTCTGTTTTTCTGAAAAAAAAACTATTTTAGTAGAAATATATTAAGCTTAATAATAAAGAGCTTAATATGTTTTGTTATCTCAAGAAAGCTTTAAATAAAATTTCTTATAGTTCATTCCCTGGATGCATGCACACTGAAACAATTGAATTATCTTTAAGTAAAATTGTAATGAAATTGTCATGCTGATTTATGATAACAATACATTTTATTTAGCACTTGACTTCGTCAATGACCCAGTGTGTGTGTAGGGGGGTAGTTTCAGAGTCTTCATCCAGATGAGGACCTTACATTCTCGATTGCCCCTCACATCACTAGAGTTGGTGTTTATATGACTGCCTATCCAAACAGTTTGTTTTTTCCTCATGTACACATATCAAGCACAGCTAGGTCAACATGTGTTCACCTGTTGTGGTTGCCACTGGCTTCATGTTAATTGCAGATCTCCATCCACACCTACAAGATCATCTCAGGTCAACTTTGCAGCTGACTTCTCTGAAGGGCACTGAGGCCAAAGTCTATTCTGCATCATCTCAGGTGAGCCACATACTACCTAACATTCCTTTAAAAATAGTGTTTACAATATGAATTTGGTTTGTTGAAGGAAAATAGAAATTTTAAAATTGTCTTTGAAGAAAAGGAACATGTCTAAAATTATATTTCATTCATCAATTCTTTTTTAATGCGACAAAAAACAAAATTAACAAAATGATCAAGACTGCTTAACCCTTTCCCTGACAGTTATTTTGGGAAAAACATTTCATTTCCAGACAATTTTCTTTATTTGTTTTTAATATAGTAACCAAGAATCTGAGGCAACTTGAAGTACCCAAGTGGTGGCTAACACCTCTACCATATGTACGAGTTGACAATTGGACTCATTTCAAGCTCAGAAGAGCATAAAATGAATCAAGATTAACATATAAACACGTCTGTAGCTGTTTTTTTGATGTTATGTTTTGGATGTGTTTATTCGTCCATGTATGAAAAAAACATTTTCAGTAAAAACGTATATAGACATCTACACCAGGGAAGTGGTTAAATTAACTGGTCTTTTTGTAACATCAGGGAAAAAATTACAGGTGGGAATAATTTTTATAGATTAGCATTCATTTGACCATAATTTGCTCACAATATTTATCAGAATTGAAAAATATTAATTTCTTATGATTTTAGAAAGGTAGTCCTGTTTACAATATATTTATAAATGTGCATATATCAGTGATAACTGCATGTGACTGGCACTGTCATTTTTTCCCAATTTGATTGAGCTACTTTTGAAAGACCACTGCTAATCAGTTCCGAATTATATGACTTGTAACTTTGTGAGTTACATTTTTGAATTTATTAAATGTGGGGTCAGTTTTATTTGACAAGTAAACAACTCCCTACCACTTTTTGCCATAATAAATTTCATATTTGTCCATGCTTTGAGTATTGTTGCTGAAAATGGTCCAGTGATACTGCTATATACTTAGAGATTCTTGATAAAATCCAACAAAGAATCAGCAATATTAATAGTCCTGACCTGGCATCTCAGCTTCACTTTCCCACCACTGTAATATAGCATCCCTGAGCCTTTTCTATAAATACTCTCATGGTAATTGTTCAGATGGACTCTTCACTGTGGTACCTAGTCTTTATGAATTTAAGCACGGAACTAGATTGACAACAAGGTCTCATCAATTTACAGTTGAATTGGCTACATGTAACCATAAGCTCTATACTAACAGTTTCTTTTCTCGCACTTCTCACTTGTGGAACTCTCTTCAGGTTTCTCGCTTTCAAGCCAACTTTGATGTTCAAAATTTTTAACTGCAATGTCAACCATTATCTACTGTCTTCTTGATTACTCTTCTATTGTTCTTGCTCCTTAATAATGCTTCTCTTTTTTTAAATTCTTTCACACTCAGTAACCCCTTATTTACACTATTTACATTGTTTGGACCCTTGTCCTCATCTTTGTTGCTATATTCATGATGTTTCAACTGTTGTATGCTCCAGTCTTCTTCAGGTGATTGGAATTTCAAACCAAACCCTTTATTTCGTCCACTAGTTTCACATGCCATGACTCTTCCAGATATCTCAGTATCAGTTATCTCCCTTTTAACTCGACTCTCCAAGTTTTTGTTCACCTGCAGCAGTGGTTCCCCAGTTTGCTACCTATAGCCCATTTTGTTGAACCTGCTTGTAGATCATCAGCTTTTGATTAACGAACAAGTCTATATTAAATGAGGGCCCAGTTTTCTTTTATAACAAAGATTTCCTACTTTTTGCATGGTAGGTTTCATTTATATCTCTAACCTAGAAATCATATTTGGACTACTTTTGGAAGTCCAGTGCTATTAAATTCTGAACTTCCCTATTTGAGATTTTGGTTATTTTTAAAAATAAGATGAACTAACTTGGTCTACTACTCAAGATTTTGTAGTGTTGGTTTTTCAGATATGGCCCAATTTGTTACTTATTACCCATTCTGACAACCCAGCTTGTTGGCCATTAATAGTTGTTTAACAAACAAGTAGTTATTAAATGGAGGTCAGTTTTATTTTAGATCATGTCATAAACCCATCCCCACATTTTAGCATAATACATTCCATCTATTTCTCTAATCTAGAAATCATACTTTTAGGCAAGGTTACCAGGTGAAGCGACTTGAAAGTCCAGTGATATCAAATTTTGAATTTCACTACTTGCAGCATTTGAGATTACTAATAAACTGGGCTAAGTAAGGTTATTAAATGAGTAGAAAGTAAATTCAAAACTTAGTCTGACCTAGCTTTCAAATGTCATCCAATTCACTTCTTGTCACCCAATAATTTAGCAAACCTGCTTGTAGATCATCAATATTTCATTAACAAACAAGTAGATATTAGGAGGGGGGAACAGTTTTGTTTTACAACTAAGTTATAAACAGATCCCCGACTTTTTGGCATAGTAGATATCCAATCGAGATATCATGCTTGCAAGCAGAGATTGTAGACGGGTTTGAAAGCACAACACTTCTAGATTCTGAATTTTGCTACTTGTGATTTTGGTGTTACTTTTAAAAGAAAATTTATAAATACATGATATTCATCATTTATCATAGCGCATCATCTATATAATGCATGGTATATTTATCATATATCTCATTTATTTCTCATAATGTCTTATATATATATATATATATATGAAGAAATATAGTCTTAAAGTGTGCTATATTTATGGGATAAAGTGCTCAATATCAGAGATAGAGCGTGTGTAAATATAAAAGTGGACATGGAACCTGATGATTGCACTAGCTTGAAACAGACTGTCGCCTCTAAGTGCTGACTTCCCTGTCCACTTTTATATATATATATATATATATATATATATACATACTAGGCCAACCCAGTCACAAAACAACTGCTGCATCCTTGTACCATTCAGATCATGAGGGATATAACCATAACGAACATGCTGTTAATGTGTGGGCGTGGACTAAAGCACTCAAGCTAACCAAGCCTGCCGCTGTTGCCCCTGGACTTGCTGAAGGGTGGTAGAAAGCAAAGTCAAAGAGAGTTTGATGAAGCCATTCATATGAATTTGATTTTGTTGAACAACTTTATCATTGATGAGTGGGTCATGTGTCCAGAATGCGCCCCACTTGACTCCCACATATCATCCTGTTTGAAGAACTTATCAGCAGCAAGAGGCTATGTGGAGTTGAAGATATCCCCGACACAGGCCAACATCAACGCTGAGACCTGGGAAACCGTTGCTGCAAATTGACCTTCCTAAGTGAGGACTGAAACTTTCAAGTCCAACAGTCAATATGAAGAGGATATGTGATGTGCTGTCAGGAGGGGCCAACTCGCCCAGGCATGTCCTCTGTGACTCCTACTCACGGCTCTTGAAGTATAGGTTGGGTTTTCACAGCCATCTGTGCCACCACCACGAGAGGGGAGAAAGGGAATAATGAGAGAGTATGATGATCCCAATGTTAGGATGTGAGTGGCTGCTGATGATATATCATATATTTATAATTTTGCATCATATACATCATATATTATCATATATTATTTTTTTTTATTTTACTTTCTTCAAGCAAGGTGGAAATGCCACTAGTACGCAGGGGGTTACAGAGAATGGAAGTGAGAGCAAAGACTGGGTATAGGAGGAATTGAGGCCTAGGGTAGTAGTAGCAGCTGATCATCTAATGTAACATGTGCAGGAAGGGAACTGATGCAGTCTGCAACATAATGTCGACTCAGGGTTTCCCATTGGAGGTGCTTGCAGAGACAGCCTTCCACGCATGACATGGCACTGCAAAAAGTCTGATATTATGCAACTGTTGATCAGAGCAGCGCCTCAAGATGCTATGCATGAGTTCAGGCTCCTAATTACCAGTCAGGAACAGCAACCAGAAAACTATCAACCTGTTACTGTCAGTATGAAGAAACGTTGCCAACATCCACACATATCACAAAAAATTCATGACAGCACCACTATTAATGTCAGAGAAAAGAAAAGGAACTGGGAACCACTTCCTAAACAGGAAACAAGGGATGAACCTCTACTCCTGTTCCAAAGAAGGAGGAGGATTAAAGTATTATTATTATTTATTCATCATATAGTGCTATGTATTTATCATATAGTCTCATATATATCATACATTTTTCATATGATGTCATATATATCATATATATTTATCATATAGCATCATATATATCATAGATATTATAATTATGATCTAACGACATATATATCATGTATTTATCATATATATATATTTATTCCCGAAGATGTTTTTTCTGTTTTCTTTTTGAATTTGTAGGTCTGATGAATTGGATCGTATTTATGATTCCAATGGCATAAATTATGAATATTAGTGTTTAAGTCTTTTTATTATATCCTTACTCTGTCCTGGACTCTATCTATATCCTTACTCTACCTGGACTCTATTTATATCCTTACTCTACCTGGATTCTATCCTCTTGGAATTATTTTTTATACATATATGTATGTGTATGTATGTATGTATATATATTTATATTTTGACAACTGTAAATGTATATTGATAGACTCAGGTTTTAGTACAACATACACACGAAGAAAAAAAGAGAAATACTGGATTTTAAAATTAGACACATATAAACTAGGGTTAAACAAAGACTTGGGTATTTTAAATCTGTATAAGTATTTCAATAGTTAAAAAATTTCTTTAGATATAGTTAAAAAACCTTTTTAAACAACATCTAAAATACTATCGTTAGATTTACGTTAAAAAATTCAAACATAGTTGCATTGCACATCACGTGACGTCCGCGTCTAACGACGGACACTGTAAAGTGTAAACAAACAGCCAAATACAGTAATACAGTAATTCAATTAATTTCTGAGGAAGGACTGAGGTGGTCTGAAATATTAAATATATATAAAAACATAGAAATAAATACTTTCGCAAAAAAACACCCAATTTTTTTTCAGTTATTTTATCCATATATTATATATTTATATTTTAGATATATGATTGCATATGTATGTGCATATTTACCACTAATATTATCTATATATATATATATATATATATATATATATATATATATATATATTTTTATCATGTATCACATATGATATACTTATAATATGACGTCAAGCATCAGTTGCCATGAAGAATTTACTGAAAAAGTTTAGGGACATCTCAAAACAAATGTCAATAATTATTAAATAGAATTATTTTACTTTTCAGGTTCCATCAAATTACATAATCGAACTGACTACTACCTGTCTGTTATTCATTCTGGATAACTGATGAGAAGAAAATCAATTTAAAATTTAATTGTTGTGATCTCCCAAATATTGTCCAAGTTTCTACAAGTAGCTTGATTTGACACTTGGGGTCAAATGTCAAAGAATACCAGTAAGAGTTGTTGGGTTTTACAAGTACAGTATTTCCTTGATTATACAGACACCTTCGGACAGGGGTTAGAAAATATGTTTGGATGAAAAAAAGAAGAAAGGAAAAATGTCATATTTTTTTAAACAAAATTTAATATTTATATCATCAAATAACATTTTCAAACATTTTGTTCAAGTTTTTATCCAGTTTATTTTTTGATGAAAAGAATACAATAAATTTTTCTTGTTTTCCAGTTAACCTCACATTTTTCTCTGCTGTTATCTCCCAAAATTGAATTAAAGTAGATGCATCTGTAATCTGTATCTGTAATAATTCACATTTTTTTTTTTATCTCAAGATATGACAATCATAATATTCACTATTGATAGTATTTTTTCTTTTTTTTTTAAGCTTATCACCCCAAGCAAGGCTGGAAGCCACTAGCACGCAAGGGGTTACAGAAGGTTTGGAGGAAGAGCAGATAGGAGTGGTAAAGGAGAGGATGTGGAGAAAGATAGTGGATTGATCAAGACAAGGGGGTTACAGAAGATTTGGAGCGAGAGCTGATAGGAATGAAAGGTGAAAGGATGTGGAGAAGGGAAGTGGATAGATCAAGGCAACTGGAGATGTCGATTGACGTTACACTTAAATAGTTGGAGATTGTATTTGTCAGGGAAGCAGGAATAGGGAAGGGAGTTCCACAGGCGAGATGTGCGAGACATGAAGCTATTGGAGTAGAAGAGATGTCTACCATCTAACAGTTTCAACGGTGAAGGGGTGGGAACGGGATGCCAGCCTCGTGGGACTTTTAAATTCATGAGGCCTAGAAACCAGCGAAAGCAGCTCCTCGGAGCAATTACCGTGAAAGTATTTATAAAAAAGACAGAGCGAGGCAACGTCGCGTCTTTGAGAGAGCGACTGCAGATGAGATGACAGATCAGGGCCAATTACATTGCATATCCGTCTCTGGATCTTATCAAGAACCCTGAGGCAAACAGCAGGGGCTTTAGAGCATATATGGCAGAAATACTCCATGCAAGGGTGAATGGTCGATTTATAGATTTGGAGGATCGATTCCGGGGAGAAAAATTTCCTGGCTCGGCACAGGGAACCAACTTTCCTTGTGGTGGATGATGCAACTGACTCGATGTATTTGTTCCATCTCAGATCAGGGACAGCGTGAGACCGAGCAGCCGCAGAGAGAAGCTCTCGAGAAGTTGGTCTTCAGACATTCTAATGGGATGCAGGGATGGATCCTTGTGGTGGTTAATAGAGAGCAGTTTTGTTTTAGAGGCGTTAAAGTTAACCATCCATTTCTCGCCCCACTTCCCAATCGATTGGAGGACCTTTTCTATTTGAACTGCCAGGTTAACTTTGTCAGCATCACTAGATTTGTGTTTGATGCAGGAGTAAATTGTGGTGTCATCAGCATAGATGCCGACTTGGGAGTCTATGGCGTCAGGAAGGTCGTTTATGAATATGAGGAACAGAGTAGGGCCTAGGATGGAGCCTATAAGAATCTGTAATATACAGGCCCTTCCAAAAGTATAAAAGGGCACTTATATTTAGAATCAGAGAGAAACAGTTAAAATTTCAAGGAAATATAATGAGGAAAAAGGGCCTGGAGCACACTTTGGAAATTTTATTAGCAACAAAGAAAAGAGTGTTGAACTGCTATATAATATCAATCTTCCAATATGGCAGTGAATGCTGGGCAATTTCCTCACAGACAAAGAGAATATTTTAGACAACAAAGATATGGTTCTACAGAAGAATGCCATGAATGTAACATGCAAGCATTGAAGAAGTTTTAAGGAAAATGAAAACAAAAAGGACAATTGTTCTTAGAATCAGAAAGGTACAGTTAAAATTTCTAGGGCATATTATGAGGAAAGATGGCTTGGAGAATTTGACATTCACAGGACATATTGAAAACAAGAAGAACAGAGGAAAGCAATGAATAATCTTCTTGTGTAAATGGTTGAGTGAACAGTATTAGGAGAGATAGCAGAAGGATAAATAAACAAAGGACAGGAAGTTGTGGAGAACCATGATTTTCTATCTCCCAAAGGGATATGGCATATAGAAGAAGTATATCTTGTCTTTATTAATTTTCCTCTATTTTTGCCACTGTGCATAATCCTTTAAATCTTTGTTTGAACTCTTGAGAGTGAAAAATGAAAACTGACCAGATTTTGCGTTTTTTTCCTTTTTTTCATTTCGCTTTGCTGTTTATGTTAATTACAAAAAAAAAAAAAAAACTTTAATCTTTCTTCTTCTTGCTCTTTGATTAAATGTTTATAAAATGGCTGTAATAAAATTTCCTACCCTCAACAAAATATTTACATAAACTTTCTAATCTTCATAATCTGTTAATGCAGAGAAAAAATATTTTTTCCAAATTTCTTTTTTTAATTGGTACCACCTCCGAGCAAAGGCAATAAAGCCACTAAAACACAAGGGGGTTACAAGATGTGGAAAAATTAAGAACAGAAACATTGATATTAAGCAGACATAGAAAAGAGTAATCAGGAGGACAGTAGATAGTCATTGACATTGCATTTAAATTTCTGCAGATTAAAGTTGGCTGGGAAGCATGGAGCTGGAAGTGAATTCAACAAGCGGGAAATGTAAGAAAAGAAACTGTTAACATAGAATTTATGGTTACATCTAGCCAGCTCAACTGCAAATTGATGAGATCTTGATGCCAGTCTAGTACCGTGTTTAAATTCATAAAGCCTAGGTACCATAGAGAAGAGCTCATCTGAACAATTACCATGAAAGTATTTATAGAGAGGCAACCTTACAGTGGTAGATACGTGACTGAAGCTGCCAGATCAGGACCAATAAAATTGCTGATTCTTCTTTGGATTTTATCAAGGAGCTCAATGTAAATATGACCAGTGATATTCTAAGCATGGATGAATGGTAGATTTATTGATATGTCAGTAGATTCTGATGAGAAAAATTGTTTTGCCCAACACAGTAAAGCAACTTTCTTAGCAGCTGACCTAGCAATGGATTTAATATAGTCTTTCCACTTCATGTCAGCTATTTTGATAAATAAATGTCATTTTTTTTATTATTATCAATTTTTGATGTATTTACTTTCATCTTAATTTATAATTTGTTTCTTATTGCAACTGTACTCAGGCCATCAATCCCATA
The DNA here is from genome assembly GCA_964036315.1 of Acanthosepion esculentum. Lineage (NCBI taxonomy): Eukaryota > Metazoa > Mollusca > Cephalopoda > Sepiida > Sepiidae > Acanthosepion > Acanthosepion esculentum. The sequence goes on from OZ038479.1 coordinate 116,647,654, forward strand.
GCACTGAGTTGACAACACAAATTGGAAATCAAAAATAAGCTTTTGAACTCTCCTCCCTTTTTGCCTCAGGGAAGTCAGGTAAAAACCCAAATATTCTACCTACTAAGATACAAGAACTAAACAGCATAAAAAAGAAGATACTATATCTCCCTGCAGCATATTGCAGAACTTACAAAGACTTAAAAAATTCAATCAATGAGCATCTTTTCAGGCTGATACATCCCCATGAGTCAATCAAGCTCTTGGTGGATAGATGTTTTTATTGTGTCTTCATCTCAAGATAGATTGCCAAACGAGGTTTCTGTATGCCCATTAGCATCCATACTGATTTTGAATTCATTTTGCACTACTCTTGGATTGGTTGCCAACAAAGTGAAATCTTCCCTCTTATTTAACCCATAGCTTGGGAGAGAAAAGATGGATTGATATCTTTCTTAATAGTATTTGTACAAAAGTGAATGTAATGAATTTGACTGGAATTCAAACTTAATTCACAGATTCTTATTTTCTTTGTATCACATAAAAAAAATTTTTAGTCATTGTGCATTTTCTTTGAGCCAATATTTCCCCACAAGTTACTCAAGCTGCTGGGTTGCATTGAGTCACCTTCTCAAGAAAGATTGCTAACCAAGGCTGAAGAGTTTCTATATGGCCATTATAATAGGAGTATAGTATGATTCATGTTTTTCCCACTTTTGTGAACATAACAAATTCAGCCAGTAATCGAACTTGATTTGCTGATTTTTCACTTTCTCTGTGCAGCTCATATGACTTAAGAATTTCAGTCATTGTACCTTTTCTTTGGGTCAACACCTTCCCATGAATTGCCCAAAAGATATATATTTTTTGTCGAGTCACCAGCTCTAAAAAGATTGCCAACCAAGGCTGAAGAGTTACTTCTTGTATCTTAGATAGCTGGTTTTGAATTCAGTGTTGACTTTCTCCTAGACTGGTTGCCATCTAAGTCTATAGAGCCAAGTCTGCTCTGCTATTTAGCTCATAACTGGTGGGGAGAAAAATTTGATACAGGCTGTTCAAACTTGACCAAAATTTATACTTTGTACAACACATATGACTTAAGAATTTCAGCCATTGTGCCTTTTTTGGGGGGTCAACACCTCCCTGCAAGTTGCCCAAACTGCTGGGTGATGAGTGTTTTTACCAAGTCACAATCTCGAGAAAGATTGCCAACCAAGGATGAAGAGTTACTTTTTGTATCTTAGATAGCACACAGACTGGTTTTGAATTCCATGTTGTCTTTCTCCTAGACTGGTTGCCGACTAAGGCTACTGAGCCAAGTCTGCTCTGTTATTTAACTCATAGCTGGTGGGGAAAATGTTTTTTCAAGGTTATTTGTGTGAACAGGAACATAACAAAATCAGCCAGAATTCAAACTCGGCTTACTGATTTCTCTTCCTGACTCACTAACAGTTACGCTACTGGTACATCTGCAAGCCTTTGCTGCTCGAGGAAGAAGAAATCTAACCCATAGTTTATTACTTACTTCCACAATCACTATATTTTTCTTTTTTTACACTAGTAGAAAAAGAAAAAAATAAGACAGTTTCTACTATTATTACTATTAATGCAAAGACGAAAAACAGCTTTGATGTTGATTAAGATCATAGAATGAAGTAATGAACTTACAAGATTGGATTTGTTCTTCTGTGAAGCCATCAACTTCTTGCGGCTTAGATAAAGCAGCTGAACATTTGCCAGGCTTCCTTGAGGTAAAAGTAGGTGAGTTTTGAGCCTTTATTTCTCATCTGCACTCTCTACTAATTATTGTAGAATTGACAGCCAGAATAAAGTCATGATTAAAAGAAATTATAAAGTAAATACCAGTCAAAAATTTCGTAATAATGTTTGATTGATGCCTCATCAATGAAAGTAAATGAAATGAAATTAGAATAAGATAATAGTTTTTGCTGGAATGTCTGGGAAGAAGAGTTTCCATTATTTACACTCAGACTAATATCCTCATCTTTGTTGTTATATCATCATATCATTTCAGTTATTGTACCTTCCAAGCTACTTCAGATATCTGTAGTCCAGGTAATCTTTAACAAATTTCAAATTGAAACCTTTATTCAATGGGGATAGATTTTCCTCATTCCTCTCGGGATATCATCTTTAGCTCAGTTATTACTAGTTCTGTTTCCATTGAGTCTGAGTTTGTACTACCAGCCCAGGGATTGAACTCACAATTACTTCTTTCATACTACTAAGTTATTGCTAGTCCAGTTACCAGTGAGTCTGAGTTTGTGCCACCTAGCCCAGAAATTGAACTCACAATTACTTCTTTCATGCTGCTCAGTTATTGCTACTCCTGTTTCCACTGAGTCTGAGCCTGAGTCTGTACCACCCAGTTCAGGGATTGAACTCAGTTACTTTTTTTGTACTGCTAAGTTATTGCTAGTCCAGACCCCATTGAGTCTGAGTTTGTGCTACCTAGCCCAGGGATTGAACTCATAATTACTTATTTCATGCTGCTCAGTTATTGCTAGTCCTGTTTCCACTGAGTCTGAGTCTGCACTACCCAGAATAGGGATTGAACTCACAATTACTATGCTTCCAGATTCACAAACTATTGCTTTAATCCACTGCACTATGTTAAAATTCCACACTATTTCAAATATAAGATTAGGAAGAAAACCCCCAACAAGCAGTCACCCATCTAGGTACTGACCATGTTGTTTAACGTTGGTGATCATACAAGAACCAGTGTTTCAATGTGATATGGCTGTAAGTCTCACTCAGCATGTTTGCAAGTGATAAGGTATAATTTTAGTAATGTTTCCATGCGAAACTAGAAATATGGTTCTACAGAAGGATGTTGAGAATCCCAAGGACTAAACATGTGAGCAAATGGGAAGTTTTAAGAAGAATGGAAACAAAGAAGACATTTATACATTGACTCAGAGAGAGAGAGATAGTTGAAATTTCAAAGACACATCATGAAGAAAGCGTGCCTGGAGAATATGATACTCACAGGTATATTGAATGCAGAAAAGAGAGAGAGAGAGAGAGATGAGTAACTTGCCTTACTTGTGTAGATGTATGGCCAGAACAGGGATTTGGAGTGATAACAAAAAGACAAAACTTACTAAGATCTAGTAAAGATAGGCGGAGCCTTGATCACCCACATCCTGAAGAGACACAGCACATAGAAGAAGAAAGTAGACTGAAAATATGACTCGAGTTGGGAAGCAACTAAACCAACGGTTTAAGTGTAGCGTCAATCAACATCTCCAGTTGGCTTGATCTATCCACTTCCCTTCTCCACATCCTTTCATTTTTCATTCCTATATGCTCTCGCTCCAAATCTTCTGTAACCCCCTTGCCTTGATCGACCCACTGTCTTTCTCTTTCTCCACATCCTCTCCTTTACCACTCCTATCTGCTCTTCCTCCAACCCTTCTTTAACCCCTTGCGTGATAGTGGCCTCCAGCCTTGCTTGGGGTGATACGCTTAAAAAAAAAAAGAAGAAATTATTGGTTCCAATTTAGTTGGAATGACTGTAAAAACATCTGTCTCCCAAAGTTTATAGGTAAATCATACAGATGCATGATGGGATATCTTCCTAGTCAGTAAGATAGACCACTTCTCAGTGTCTCATCTGCTATATTTTTGTTCTTTCTTGTCCTGACGTCAGAATGCTGCAATCACTTGTCTGTATCTGTTTTGTGAACATTTTGCCTTATTAACTGTTGCTTTGTCTACTTTTGTCTCGCATATATTGTCTGCTTAGTATTATTTTTGCCCTGTTCTTTTCTTTCCTTTCTTGTTGCTTATTGGAAACTTTGTCGCTTCTGTTTCTTGGGTGTTTCTGCCAATTACATTTAGCCATTTACACTATTTACACTATTAACATGGTTCAGGCTGTTGTCTTCATCTTTATTGTCATATTCACAACGTTTCGGCTCTTGTACACTCCGGCCTTCTTCAGGTGATATATGTTGGAATTTTGAACTGAACTCTTTATTTTGTTCACTGCGATAGATTGTTCTAGTTCCACATGCCATGCCTTTTCCTTTTTTCCTTTTCTCAGTATTCTCTTAATAACTCAACTCTCCAAGTTTTTATTCACCTCTGCTGTGGCCAGAACTCACAACTCTTGGAACAAGTCCCTGGATTACTTCAAGCAATTCTTTTATCCACTGGCAATGTGTCCTTTTAACCGTGGAAAATACTCTACAGAAATACTAGCCAAATATTAATAATGGTTAATTACAATATGTTTCAATATTTCAGATTGCTTTTTTTTTTGCTAATTTTTAATCAATTTTATAAGATTATTTTTGACACATTATCTTACAGATAAAGAGACTTTCAACACACTCATGCCAAAAGAACTTAATTAATTTGCTGAAAAATAGCAATCTTATTCTCTTATTATAGTCTGCATCTTTGAATTGTATCTTATGAAAGAATATAATTATGAATATTGACCTCAAGATTTCTCAGTTGAAAATTCATTGATAGCTACGATTATCTTTCTCCTCATGTTTTTTGTATCTGATTTTTAAATCTTTCATTTCAAGATGAACATTTGACTCAAATGTATCAGTTGAAAAGATTCTCATTTCTGTCTCAGGTTAACTTGCATTTTCAGGCATGTTATAAAATATCAAAGCATATTTAGACTTTTTCTTCTTTGCTTCTCTTTTCTTTTCTATCTTTTGGGCATTTCCCAAAAATTCAGTTTTGAATGAATTTTTTTTAATAGTTCTCATATCCTGGAGATAGAGTTTTAAAATTTTTAGTATTTGTTTTTTTTTTGTTTTCAAGGTTTACGAAAACAAAGATGAAGTAAAAAAGAATGTTGATGAGAAGGAAGAAGATTTAAAAATCACTCATATATAATTTTTTTTTTATAACTGTTAATGTTAACAGTAATATTATTTGACTCAAACATATCAGTTGAAAAGATTTTCTTTTCTGTTTCAGGTTAAACTTGAATTTTCAGGTATGTCATAAAATATGAAAGTGTATTTAGACTTCTATGCTTCTTTTCTTTTCTATTCTATCTTTTGGGCATTTCTCAAAAATTCAGTTTTGAATGGATTTTTTTCTTTTTCTTTTTACTAATTCTCATATCCTGCAGATAGAGTTTTAAAATTGATAATATTTTTTTTTCAAGTTTCACAAAAACAAAGATGGAGTTTAACAAGAAGGAAGAGGACTGAAAAATTATTCAAATATAATTTTTTATAACTGTTAGTCCTATTTACTAGTTGGTAATAGTAATGGTAATGTTAGTCATTTCCTTCAGCATTAATTGACCAAGCAGCCAATACTGCTTTCTGTTGAAATTTATGAAATCTTTCTCTTAAAATAATTTTTCCGGAAAATAGGATTCTCTTGTTCACTATTACTATTCTGTCTGCTAACAATAAGGGTTTCCTTCCTATGCTTTAATTTGAAGTAGTGTGGAATGTCATGGATTAAAGGATTATTTTGTGAATTTGGAAGTATAGTAATTGTGAATTCGATCCATGAGTTGTGAAGTACGGACACAAACTCAGGGGAAACAGGACTTCATTTTCTTTACTATTTTGGGGGCATTTCCTAAAAATTCAGTTTATAAGGAAATAGCTAATATTACCATTACCAATAACTTCAAGTACCAGTTATAATCAATTTAGCATAGATTTGTTTGGTTTATTTTGTCTTACGGCTTATTTAATGCCAACAAGATTTTTATTGCTGGTAATATTTCTTCCAAAAATGTATTGCTGGTAATAGTTTTCCTTCAAAAATGCATTGCTGGTAATATTTTTTCATTCAAAAATGTATTGCTGGTAATATATTTTCAAAAATCTATTGCTGGTAATATTTTTTCTTCAAAAATGTATTGCTGGTAATATTTTTCCTTCAAAAATGTATTGTTGGTAATATTATTTTTTTCAAAAATGTATTGCTGGTAATATTTTTCCTTCAAAAATGTATTGTTGGTAATATTATTTTTTTCAAAAATGTATTGCTGGTAATATTTTTTTCTTCAAAAATGTATTGCTGGTAATATTTATTTTTTTAAAAAAAATATATTGCTGGTAATATTTTTTTTATTTTTTAAAAAATATATTGCTGGTAATAATGTATTACTGGTAATAATTTTTTCTCAAAAAATTTATTGCTGGTATTAAAACCTGTTTTTACAGAAATTAAGAGGTGGTTCCACACTCCTCAAAACCTCCTGATCAGAGGCCTTGCTGTTGGATGTAGTTTATCGTCTTACCCAAGATGCAGATGTAGTTTAACATTTAGCATAGAAGATAAGGAAATTCAACCTGTGCGAGAGGTAGTTTTTCCCAACACCACAAATTGGTACAAAACCAAAACATTAACCTAAAAACTTGAGTCATGTTCCTAAATTGCCTTGTCTGATCAAGACTTTCATGTGGATGTCAGGCATGACACCAAACTCATTCAGAAATATCTAAACTATTTACTATATACATCCACTTTTTAAGATCAATGGTTGAAAATGGTTTTGAGTGAGTGAATCCTGTGGATCTTGGTGAAGACCATCTTTCTTCAAACCTTAAGGATTGGCGCTACAGAATCACAAACAAAGAACTGTACTGTTCTAATATTAGGCTGAATCAATAAGTTTGTAGTCTGATATATATATAATTACCATAATGTTTGAACTGTACTCTCCAGTAGAATTAATATTCACCACTGAATTAAGGGTATTGACAATGAAGAATATTATGTTGAAAAATAAATCTTTCTTGAGTAAATGCTTTTTTTCATCATTAGGTTTTCACTTTTTATTGATGTACCCTTACCTCTGAAATAAATGGTTGGGTATTAAATAAAAGACTGGGGTCTTTCAATTTCCAAAATTTAATAAATAGGGCAGGGTTCAAATAAGAATTTGTACTTTTTTCTGAAAAATGGGTAGAAACTGGGTGCACTGGGGTGTTGATAATGACAAAATGGTATTGCATCATCTTAATAAATATATTGAAATAATGTAGATGTGTTGGTAGTGTTATGGATAGTGTCTCAGAATGAGAAATTGGAGAGCTGAGTTTGTTATATTCACTTACGTGTAAAAACCCCTAGGAAAGCTATGAACCCATCTCTTCTCCCCAGCTATGTGTTAAATAGTAGTACTTGTATTTGAAAAAAAAACATGTAATATTCACTAGCAAAATAATAGAATTATTCTTACAATCCAAAAATAGGTTTCAGCTTTAAATAACCCATAAAGGTGTGATAAGCCATAAAAAATAAATCAACCAATCAATAGTAAAACTATTGAAATTGAAAATCTTGTACTCGCTATATGGATGTACTCTAATAAATGGCAAGGGTTCAGATAAAAAAAAAAGAAAAGAATTTAAAAAATGGGTGGGAATTGGCTATATAGGCGGGGCTAATAGTGAGAAATACTGGTTTGGCTTGAATCATCTTAACAAATATTTGCTTTTCTATTGCAATTGAAACATTTCTAAGGTAACAGTATATACTATTAATTCATAGTCAAGATTAATAAACATTCATTTTTCCCACTATGCATTTGTTTGCTGTCAGGGGATTTTAAGAAATGGGTGGGGTTAAATAAAATTTGGTTAGATTCTCTTTATTTTCAAAATTTTAATAAACATACACCCACTGTTTATCCAAGAAGCAAGAGTACCTATATATTTTACCATTTCTTTATACATGAAAAATTAATCCTTTTTCTAGTAAATACAATGTGGATTGTAACAACTGATTTTTACATATTTTCCCACTCATGAAAGTTTGTCAGATTCTTTTTTTTTTTTTTTTTTTTAAGCTTATCACACCAAGCAAGACTGGAAGCCACTAGCACGCAAGGGGTTACAGAAGGTTTGGAGGAAGAGCAGATAGGAGTGGTAAAGGAGAGGATGTGGAAAAGATAGTGGATCGATCAAGGCAAGGGGGTTACAGAAGATTTGGAGCGAGAGCCGATAGGAATGAATGGTGAAAGGATGTGGAGAAGGGAAGTGGATAGATCAAGGCAACTGGAGATGTCGATTGACGTTACACTTAAATAGTTGGAGATTGTATTTGTCAGGGAAGCAGGAATAGGGAAGGGAGTTCCACAGGCGAGATGTGCGAGACATGAAGCTATTAGAGTAGAAGAGATGTCTACCATCTAACAGTTTCAACGGTGAATGGGTGGGAACAAAATGCCAGCCTCGTAGGATGTTTAAATTCATGAGGCCTAGGAACCAGCAAAAGCAGCTCATAAGAGCAATTACCGTGAAAGTATTTGTAAAAAAGACAGAGCGAGGCAATGTCGCGTCTGTGAGAGAGCGACTGCAGACGAGATGACAGATCAGGGCCAATTACATTGCATATTTGGTTTATTTTTTAAGATCTAATTCTTACATTTATTAATGCAACTGAAAATTTCAAAATCAAAATTTATCAGGTTTGAGATACAGTGTAACCCGGATATAAGAGACCCGGATATAAGAGAAACCCGGATATAAGATAATTTTTTTCTGGTCCCAAATTAGAGCCTGTGTTAATGTATATATAATAGACCAAACCCGGATATAAGAGAAAACCGCATATAAGAGACTACTTCTCCAGTCCCGACAACTCTCTTATATCGGGGTTAAACTGTATATAATTAGATATTTCAAAAGAAGTAATGTATTTTCGTTTTTAAATTTGATATATTTTGATTACTCCAAATGTTAATTATATCAGGCACAATTATTTGAACAGATGTTCCATTTATTTTAAATAGTATTTATTTCAACAATCAGCCTATGTACTCAAGAAAACTTAATAAAGAAAATGTAGTTTCCAGCAGTATTTGAACCTGCATCCTCATTTAAAAGAAGAACCACTGTCTAATCCAGTCTACTTTTACTGCTGTGTTATGAAGAGTCATAATGAAGCAAGGTTTATATTTACATTTAATAGCTAGATAAAATTATAAAATTATAGAGTTAGGCTAGGTAAAATTATTAGTAGTCACTGACATAATGGTAATTTTATTTGTTTCCTTATAAGGAAATGTTTGGCATTCATTGACTATACAGCAAGTGTTGCTGCTAGTTGAAATTTATAAAATCTTTCTCTTAAAACAACAATTCACTAACTTTTTTATATGTTTCTTAAGTTCAGTCATTTTTTAATGTTCTTTACAGTATTGATGTGTGATTCTTTCCTTGTCTTTTGTGTGGAATAGAGTGGAACATAAGGTCATTACTCTACCAAACACTTCAACTTCCCATATAGAACCTGGAACATACGAGGGTCATTCAATAAATAAGGTGAATTTTTCAGTATAAAGACTTCTAATACAGATAGAAGCTTACTTTTTTTAATTTTTCAACGTAGTCTCCCAGCACTGTCACACACTTTTCCCATCTGTGCACAAGCTTCCGTATTCCCTCAGCGTAAAAATCTATGGACTGATGTCTCAGCCAGTCGCTCACAACACTTTTGACTTCATCGTCACTTTTAAACTTCGTGCCTCTCATGAACGCTTTCAAGGGACCAAACAGGTGAAAGTCTGAAGGGGCAAGGTCTGGGCTGTAAGGGGGATGATGGAGCAGTTCCCAGCCCAGCTCGTTAATGGTCTGCACTGTTTGGGCTGCTGTGTGAGGCCTTGCGTTGTCATGATGCAAGATGACTCCTTCTGACTGATGACACCTGCGTTTGTCCCAACAGATAAGCTCAAAGTCCTTGCAATGTCATCCACTGTCACCCTTCTGTCAGACTGAATAAGGTCATTGACTGATTCGATCACCTCAGGAGACCTCACTTCTGTAGGCCTCCCAGGCCTGTCTTCATCCTCAACACGGCTCCGTCCTTCTTTAAACAATTTAGCCCACTTGTAGACATTTTTTTGGCTGAAACATGTGACACCATACACAGTTGACATTCTCCTATGAATTTCAACTGGTTTGCACCCTTCAGCAACCAAAACCTTGATAACTGACCGCTGTTCAATCCTGGAGCATGCTTCTTGGTCGGCCATCTTTGTTAATCGCCAAAACTCTCAAAGTTTTTTTTTAATCTGCAAAAGAAATTAAATCCATGTGAAAAAGAAGTAAAACAAACACAAAAAAAAAGAGTAAGCTTCTATCTGTATTAGAAGTCCTTATACGGAAAAATTCACCTTATTTATTGAATGACCCTCATATTTTTTAGCCAAGGACAGAAAAGGTTTAATGATATGTGATCAAATGTGGTAATATATGCACACAAAGAAATTTTAAAAATCAGTAAATATGGACAATATATATACTATTTTGGTACCCAAGAAAATTTTGCACTTTTTCAATTTGAATTTTCTGATGAATCATAAGTTAATTATTTAGTTAATGAATGAAATAAGCTGTTGGAGAGTTCACTATTTACATTATTCGGACTATTGTCCTTATCTTTGTCACCATATTTATTACAATGTTTCGGCCTTGAGGACACATGGCACAGTGGATAAAGGTGTTAGTTAGATCCAGTGACAGGAACCAAAGAGTGTGAGTGCAATACTGGTTAAGGCAGTGGAGAACTTTCAGAGGGGAATTAACAGGAGATAACTGATAACTGACATCCATTAAACATGGCACGTGGCACTAGAACAGTCTACCACAGTGAGCAAAATAAAGGGTTCAGTTCGACATTCCAACAACCTGAAGAAGGCCAGAGCGTACAACGGCCGAAACGTTGTAATAAATATGTCGACAAAGATGAGGACAATAGTCCGAATAATCTAAATAGTGTACATAATACCACATCTCAGAAATATAGACAGATACTATTGGAGAGTTCTACAACAATAAAATATCTGATTCCGTTATCCATTACACCACTCACACATCCACTCTTACAGCACCTGCTATTCCTCAGCAGTCACCCATCTAGGTACTGATCAGGCATGATGTTGCTTAACTTTGGTCATTGTACAAGAACTAGTGATTCAACATGATATGGCTATAAGCCCCCTGACATAAGAGACTTCAGCTTCCCATATAGAACCTGAGTTTTATTTTTGAGTCATTTTGTGAAAAAAAGAAAGTTTTATATGCCAATTTTATATGGTAATATATGCACACCAAGAAATTCACTGATATGGATATTTTATATACATTAGCAATACCTGTGAAAATTTCATGTTTTTTTTTATTTAAATTTTCTGATGAATCATTATTCTTAAATTAATTCACTGTGACATGTGAGACAATTTTTCTCTCCAGAATCTATCTATAAGTCTACCATTCATCCATGCTTTGAATATTGCTGTCATATATAGTTCGGTGCCCTTGCTATTTACCTTGCTGTCCTTGATAAGATCCAAAGAAGAATCAGCAATATTATTGGTCCTGATCTGGCAGCTCAGCTTCAGTCACTTTCCCACCACCGTAAGGTTGCCTCTCTGTGCCTTTTCTATAAATACTTTCATGGTAATTGTTTGGATGAGCTCTTCACTATAGTGCCTAGATAGTTTGAATTTAAGCACAGTACTCGACTGGCATCAAGATCTCATCAATTTGCAGCTGAGCTGCTAACAATTTCCTTTCTTGCACTTCTTGCTTGTGGAACACCCTTCCGGATCCATGCTTTCCAGCCAATATTAATTTGCAAAAAAATTTAAATGCAATGTCAATTGCTATCTACTGTCCTCCTGATTACTCTTTCCTCTTCTCGCTCATTATTAATGATCCTGTTCCTAATTCTTCCACACCCTGTAAACCCTTATGTCTTAGTGGCTTTATTGTCTTGCATGGGGTGATACCGACAAACAAAAAAAAAAAAGAAAAAATTATCGAATAAGCGCCTTGTAAGTTCCATGACTATAAAATACCCGTGGAAATTCCCCTTTTGCATTCTTAAATATTTGAGCTTAACAACTTGAACACAATATTGCAGTAACAAATGAATGTTATGAATGTAGGTCATTATTTAAAGAAGTAAGAGGGTACAAATAAAATGATATGACACTGACAAGAAACTGTTTATGACTCAACCTCATATTTTCAGTGCTATCAGTTGTTCAATAAACTTTAGTCAATATCATGTCAGTATCATGAAAGCTGTCTTCAAGGTCTTTTCTTTCTTCTTTCTTTTCTTAATTTTTGCTTCAAATAAATTTTTCTGTACACCCATATGCACACAAGTTTATGCATTTTTTAAAAATTTTATAAAGATGATCAACTAGCATAAAATTGGTAGATATTTCATTGATTGTAAAACTTCAATCATGTTCCCTGTACTGAACAAGTAAGAAAGAACGATGAATAAAAAATAATCTAAACTTACACATTTCAATTTTGCCTGTGGTATAATCCAATGATTTGAAAATGAAATATTGATAAATCATTTTTCATTTTGTTTTCTTTTAAAATCTTTAACCTGATCGAAACTTTAATGCTCATTTAAATTTTAATTAATGAGATATCTGAAATTTTTTTTTTTTTCAAATAAAAATAATTATTCCTCTTAGGTATTAAATAAAAAAAAAGAAAAAGACGAAAATATTGATTCTTTAAAAATAAATAAACTTTCAATTTCAAATTATAATTTTCTTACTTTTTTTATTTATTTTGCAACTGAAAACTTGCTTATATTTTAAATTAATTATATAGTATTTGAAGAATCTATTTGAAGAAATCTTTTCAACCAATGATTTATTATTTATTTAAAGCGCTAAAAGGTTGTATCAATCTTATGTATAATTCACTGACTGCCAACTATCGGAACAGAATAAAAGAGATTTAAGAACAATGCTTCTAATAAAGTATTCTTAAAAAATGTTTGGTGAGGATTAAACGTCTAGGACATTCTTAACCCATTGTAACAAAAAGGGTGCATGCAAAATCTAAAACAAAGGAAAGCTTTTATTGGATTGTTTCTAATCCAAATAATTTATCAGATGATGGCCACCTTCAGTAAAATGAATCAGCTCATTTGTTACTGTATCAAGTACCATCTCCTGTTTTTTCTTCTTCTTTTCTTATTCTTCCATGTATCCCTTCAGGCCATGCGTGATCATGGCTCACCACAACTTCCTATCCTTTGTATCTCTGAGCAATATTTGTCTTTTTACTATCCCTCCCACTCCCTTTTTGGCCATTCATTTGGACAAACTCATCAGATAGGTTACTCACTGTTACCTTTGGGATGTAGGTGATCATGACTCTCCACAACTTCCTATTTTTTGTAGCTCTTAGCAATATTTTTTTTTTTTGCTATCCCTCCCATTCTCTTTTTAACAGTTCATTTGGACAAATTCATCGGGTAGGTTACACACGGTTTCCTTCAGGATGTGGGTGGTCATGGCTCTCCACAACTTCCTACCTTTTGTAGCTCTTAGCAATGTTTGTCTTTTTACTATCCCTCCTACTCTCTGTTCTGTAAGCAGTTTACACAAACTTGTTAGGTTGGTTACATGCTGTTTCTCTCTTTTGTCTTCAATGTGAAGCCATATATGAACAGGAGCTGCTCAGTCTTTACTTTCCAGTCTTGAGAGAGTCCAAAAGCATCTCCGTGTCCTTGGGACTGATTAATTATTTTCCACTCTACAATCCCTTTCCCAGAGATGAAACATTGCGAGTCTCTTGCTGTTCTATCACTATTTCCATGAAAAGTATGAGATTCCTTAGTTCCACCAGTTTTAACCTTCACAGCTAAAACCTGCTATACTATGCACATTGTAGCAAATCGTTCACATTCCCTTCATATCCCATTGGTGAGATGTAAGTTCCACTCAAGCAGCTTCTTCCTATGAACTGCTGCTTTATGGAACCGAATCCTTCGATCACTACAATCTTACCTGTTCAAGTGTAAGGTTAACTATTATCTTCTCCACATTTTCCTGTAAGCTGTTCCTCTTATTCTGTAACCCTCTACTTCAGGAGGTTTTTGGGATTTATGAACAATATGCTAAAAAATATCCTTTTTTTTTATATTTTTCAAGCCTTCTTTCCTCATTATACATCCTAGAAATTTCCATTTTCTCTTTCTGTTTCTAAGCATGTCTTTTTTGTTTCCATTTTCCTTAAAACATCCTCATTGCTCACATGCTTCGTTCATGATATGCTCTGTTATTTTGATATTGTACTGATAATTGCCTACTAGTGATGTAGTCCTTTTCCCCAGTTAGTAGAGGTACATAGTTACCAATGACATAATCACAGTTTCAAACTTGACATTTGTAAATAAAAACAAAGTTCAGTTAACTCTTTAAGAAATCAAGGATCAATTTGAAACTATTGATATTATGAACAGCAACTCCCTTATAAAATGATAAAAAGAAAACAATTTTTTTTTTATTCTGACAAATGTCATGTACAGAGGAAACTCCAATCAGCACTAATCTACAAAAATTATTAAAAACTAAATTACTCCTAATTTTTTACAAGTCAATATATATATATTTTTTTAAATTTTTTGCTTTCCATCAGCATGGCTGATGCTAACTTCCAGGAGAGTAACTCATTGTGTCTTTTCAGTCTAATGTTTTCAAATGACATGAATTGGAATGATGATATCAAGTTAACTTCTAAATTTACTGTTAAGAAAGTTGTTTCATTGTGTTGTGCTATCCATTTTAGTTGTTGCTGTTGTTGAAAGTCTTCAAGTGATGTGATTTCTGTTATTTTGTATATAACATAATATATATAATAGACATATAATATGATATAAGCACAGGTTCAAACTTGACATTTGTAAATAAAAACAAAGTACAGGTAAATCTTTAAGAAGTCAGGGATCGATTTGAAACTGTATTTATATTATGAACAGAACCCTCTTCTAAAACAATAAAGATTCAATATATTTTCAATTCTGACAGATGTTGTGGGTAGAGTACAATCTAATGAATGCTAATCTTCAAAAGTTATTCCCCTTCCCACCAATTTTTTCCATATTTTTTATGAATGGACCACTTAACTTAAGTAGTACCTTTATTTAGAACCTTACTGTTTTAAGAGGAGAATTTTTATTAGGATTTCCATAATCAATTTCTGTTTTTCTAAATTGTCTTCTGAAATTTATGCATAAGTGTTTTCCTTCAAACAGCTCTGTTTCCTCATTTCTACTCTTATCTTTCATAACTATTATTTAATAATTATGAGTTTTTTTTAATACACGGGGTCATTGACTTACAACAGGTTTCCATTCCTTCAATGCATTGTAACATGATTTTCCGTGTAAGTAGCTGCAATTTTCCATGAATAAACACTTACGTTACTAATCAATACTAATGTAATAGTAAAGTAATAATCTAGGACATAATTTTTATTAGGATTTCCATCATCAATTTCTGTTTTTCTAAATTGTCTTCTGAAATTTATGCATAAGTTTTTTCCCCTCAAATAACTTTGTTTAATGAGTTTTTTTTACTCATTTCTGCTTGTATCTTTCATAATTAATCTTTAATAAATAAGATTTTTTTAAATACAGGGTTTCCTTGACTTACAACAGAGTACCATTCTTACAAAGCATTGTAACATGATTTTTCATGTAAGGTGGAACATACCTGCCATTTTCTGAGAATACTAACCTATGCTAACAAAGTAAAGTAATAATCTAGGATATAATAACACATTTCTATGACATATGTCAAAATTATTAGGCATAAAAAAACACATAGGGTACATTATATAATACTGTTGAGTCTTGACTCATTGTTGAATCTCGACTAATGCATGGAATAATAATGCAACACAAAATGTACTTAGAACAAGAATGTATTATAACAAGAAAGTGTACACAATATTTACATATAGTATTTCTGTATATTTCTGGGAAGACGTTCCTGGAGAATGTGTTGACTAAGTCGCAGTCGGGCAGAGTCTCTAGCTGGATCTCTGTATTCCCTCCCTGTCTTCCGGTACCAACCATTATTTATATAGTCGGTAGTCACCTATGCAGATTAGGTGGATCCTACCACAACAAATACATATAATGAAATGAAATTGTTTTAAGCTGCTTGTATATTTATTGCCAGTGATGTCATTTGCTCTTGGTAGATGAGATGACAAAATGTAAGATCTTCTCTTTCTTGCAGTACTTGGAAGCAGCAGTAAATCTGGGGAAGAAAGAAAAACAAACTCACGTTTGTTTTTCTTTTTTATTGGGAATCTACCAACTTATAGTATAACAAGAAAATGTCCTTATCTCTTACAGAGAAACTCAATATGTATACGCATATGTTCATGTTTTTAAGTGACAGTCAAATGACTTATGCCAATCAACCAGCTAATGTTCATCACTGTTTCTTCCTTTTCAGAGTGTTTAACAATGTTTAATTTCTATTCCATGGTGATGGCTTTCCTTTTCTTTGACACACCACCATCAGAAGAGGTTACGCTATACTTGGGAGACATAATGAAGAGCAATAAGTTTCCACCAGCACAACACAAATGAAAGAGAGTGAATGCACAACAACAGAGTACATCCAGGTACTGACTCATGCTGTCTTATGTACAAGGCAAATACATAAGTTGAAACAAAATTAATGGAGATTATGTTGTAATCAGAATTTGTTGTAGGTCGAGACAGTTGTAAACTGGGGACTTATTGTAATTAAAACTTTTACTTTATTTAATTGCTAGCTATTTTATTTATATAACTTGATTTTTATCATTTCACTCCAAGTAAAGTGATAATGCCAATAAGATGCAAGGAGTTACTGAGATCAAAAGAGAATAAAAAGGTGTTAGTGAGAAGAAAGTACAATAAATGAACAGGATTCAGAAAGGTTGAAGATAGAGATTGATGCTGCATTTAAATTTTAGCAGATCATAGGTGGAAGGAAAGCAAGAAACCAGAAGAGTGTTCCACAGCTGAGAAGTGTGAAAAAAGAAACTTTTAGAAAAGAACTCACTTATCGGAATAGAAGACTCCCAAGAAAATATGGTTGAATTTGTCAATAATTCAGTTTATTTGCAGCTTTATAACATTAGAACTGAATGCACTCACCAGAATCCATTCTGCATGTTTATCCATGTAAATGAATATTGCTGCCATATCTTGTGTGGAGCTCCTGTAATATATCTTGAGATTCCTGACAAAATTTCTGAAAGGGTCTGCAATGTTATCATCCCTGACCTGGCATCTTGACTTCAGTCACTTCCCCACCGCTGTGAAGTGGCTTCCCTCGGTCTTTTCTAGAAATATTTTCATGGCAGTTCTTCTAATGAGCTCTCCTCCTTGGTACCTTGACTGCATGAATTTAAATGTACTACTAGATTGGCAACTAGGTCTCATAATTTTACTGTTGAAATAGCTAGATATAACTGTAAGTTCCTTTCTAATAGTTTCTTTTCATACACTTCTTTCTTGTGGAAATCTCTTCCACTTTCTTGCTTCCCTACCACATACAATGTTCGAAAATTTAAATGTAACATTAATCACCATCTTCCGTCTTCTTGAAACCTGTTCTTTTATTGTCGTTTCTCCTCACTAAAGGCTTTTCATTCTCTTTCACTCTCACCCTGGCATCTTCATGCCATTATCACCCTGCTTGGGGTGAAATGATTAAATAAAAAATACCAGAATCATACATTGGCTGCATATTAAGTGCATCACCTTGCTTACATATAGTTTGAAATTCAGATTTGTTCTTCTCCTAAGTTGGTTGCCAACCATGGTTAGAGAGCTTAGTTTGTTATTTAACCCATAACTAAGGGGAGGAGAGATGGGTTCATACTTTTCCCAAGGATATTAGTGCAATGCTCAAGTGAATGTAATTTGAATTTGTCTCGACAATTTCTCATTCCAAGTCATTACCATTGCCCATCTTTCAGTAATTAAGTTTCTTAATTGGTCATGTCTTACTCTAATTTGCTAAATTTTTATTATTTATTGTTTTTCTGCCTGCCTGCCTGCCTGCCATTGCAAAAACTTGCCGACCAAGTTTTCTGTGTTTATTAATGGGACCCTGGAGCATGCTTTAGCATAAATTTTCAAGTCAAGAAACAAAATTATGACCTTTGTTCCATGGCTTTTTCACCAGAAATTCAAGGCTAAAAAAATTAATGTTGTATTTATATTTGTAGTACAATGCTGTGTTGGGTAGAAACATCAATCTCTCAATGACATTTTATTACCAATAACATTGTAACAAAAACATAGCTTGATGCTATACATGCTATACATGCTGCAATAAAAAAAACAGTAAAAGATTTTGTGATATTCTCTCAGTTATTTAAATTAAAGAATTAATTTATTATGGAGAGGATTTTCAAATATGGTAAAATGCAGTTTTAAATTTTAGGTTGAGTGATAAATAATTTCCGTTTTTGTTTAGATTTGACCATAACTTGTATTAATCCAGTAGATTGAAAGTTTCAGTTTGATACTTTATAAGTCAGTCAAATGATTTAAATCTAAAGAGTTTTTATGATTTTCAATGTGCACAGTCACTTATAGTTGACGGACAAAATTTGAAAATGATTTTTCCTCTTCATTGCTAAGCTATTATGTTGAGTCATAAATAATTTCCGTTTTTGTTTTTCAACTTCCAGGCAGCTCTTCAAGACCTTTTGAGTAAAGTTATGCAGATTTTGCTGTGAAAATGTTTTTAACAAATAATTCTTCTTTTTTTTTAAAATTAAGTAAAGGATTCAGTTCTGAATTCGCTGTATGTTACCCAGATTAATATACACCTGAGGAAGGCCAGAGAGCACAAATACTGAAATGTTGTCATAACAACAAAGATGACGACAAATAATTAAAATTCTACAGGTACTGATTTGAAAACGTTTTCTATGGAAATTGGAAACTGGTTTTCATTAATTTTAGGTTGAGTGATAAATAATTTCCGTTTTTGTTTATCAATTTCATTCTTCAAAAGATAAAGTACAATTGCATTTTATTGAATTATCTATTCACCATTATTTGCAATGACTTCTTGCTACTCATCAGGCAGCTCTTCGAGACCTGTTGAGTAAAGTTATGCAGATTTTGATATGAAAAGTTTTTCAACAAAATCTTGGATCTGGTTTTTGAAGATTGTAGGTCGCAGGAAAACAAGAAACTGGAAAAAAATTCCTGAGACAAGGACTGCGGGGAAAAAAAACTATTGCAATAGAACATACAATTACATCTAGTTAGTTCAACAGTAAAACGATCAGACCTCGTTGTCAATCTAGTTGACAGGCAAATTTTGGAAATTATTTTCCTCTCTATTGTTCAATGTCTAATCTATTAAGCTATTAATTTGAGTCATAAATAATTTCCGTTTTCATTTATCACTTTCATTCTTTAAAAGATCAAGTACAATTGCATTTTATTGAATTATATATTCATCATTATTTGCAATGATTTCTTGCCATGTGTCAGCCAGCTCTTCGAGACATTTTGAGTAAAATTCTGCAGGTTTTGAGTGAAAGGTTTTTGACAAACAGTTCTTTTTTTTTAATCATTTCACCCCCAAGCAAGGTGATTATGCTACTATTACATAGGAGGTTATAGGAAGTGAAAAAGAAGGAAAAGACTTTAGTAAAGAGAAAGTCAATAAAAGTACAGAATTCAGGAATAGAGAAATGGCAATTGGCATTACATTTAAATTTTTGAAGTTTGTACATTGCAAGAAACTGGAAGAGAGTTCTAGAGACAAGAAGTGCAGGAAATGAAACTATTAGAATAGAACATGCAGTTACATCTAACTAGTGCAACAGTAAAACGATCAGACCTAGGTGTCAATCTATTAGGTTGAGTCATAAATAATTTTTGTTTTTGTTTATCAACTTATATTCTTCAAAAGACCAAGTACAATTGCATTTTATTGAATTATCTATTCACCATTATTTGCAATGACTTCTTGCTACTCATCAGGCAGCTCTTCAAGACCTTTTGAGTAAAATTCTGCAGGTTTTGATTTGAAAATGTTTTTAACAAATAATTCTTTTTTTTTAAAATTAAGTAAAGGATTCAGTTCTGAATTTGCTGTAGGTTACCCAGATTAATATACACCTGAGGAAGGCCAGAGAGCACAAATACTGAAATGTTGTGATAACAACAAAGATGATGACAAATTGACAAAATAATTAAAATTCTACAGGTACTGATTTGAAAACGTTTTCTATGGATTTTGGAAACAGGTTTTCATAAATTTTAGGTTGAGTGATAAATAATTTCCGTTTTTGTTTAGATTTGACCATAACTTGTATTAATCCAGTAGAGTGAAAGTTTCAGTTTGATACTTTACAAGTCAGTCAAATGATTTAAATCTAAAGAGTTTTTATGATTTTCAATGTGCACAGTCACTTATAGTTGACGGACAAAATTTGAAAATGATTTTTCCTCTTCATTGCTAAGCTATTATGTTGAGTCATAAATAATTTCCGTTTTTTTTTTTAACTTCCTTCTTCAAAAGATCAAATACAACTGCATTTTATTGAATTATCTATTCACCATTATTTGCAATGACTTCTTGCTACTCATTAGGCAGCTCTTCAAGGCCTTTTCAGTAAAGTTATGCAGGTTTCGATTTGAAAAGGTTTTTTGACAAACAATTCTTTTTTTTTAATAATTAAATGATTCCCTGTAGATTACCCAGATTGATATAAACTTGAGGAAGGCCAGAGAGCACAATGGCCGAAATGTTGTGATAATAACAACAAAGATGAGGAAAATTTGATAGAATGAGAAAAATTCTGAAGATTTTGATTTGAAAAAGTTTTTCTATGGATTCTGGAATCTGGTTTCCATTAAAGAAAGTTTTCACCATTAATGCATTTTTCAGCACTCAAAAAAGGTAATAATTGGTTGGTGCAAGATCTGGTGAATATGACAAGTCAGGTAGATCACACCAAATGATTTCCAAAATTTTTCTTCTGGTTTTTCTATTCAGTATAGCATTGTCATGAAGGAAAATAGCATTTTTACTTTAATCCACTTGATATTTCCAATTTGTAATATCTAGTATGAAAAAAAAAATAATTTAAAAACTTACTTTCTACTAACTATAATCAGGTAGTTTAACTATTTCAGTTAAATTTTCTTTATACTATAAATGTATATATATATATATATATATATGTGTGTGTGTGTGTGTACAGGCTGCGAGGGATAAATTGTCATCTAAATTATGCTAAAAGGAATAACATTGACATCTCATTTTAACAGATTTACTTACCAAAATTACACAAAAATATCTTGGAATACTATAGAGTAAATTTATTCAATAAAATCGACATTGGCTTCAACCATGGCCTCCAGACGACTTCTGAATGTCCCGCATCTCTTCTGGATGGTCTCCTTGTTTAAGTTGGTGAATGTTGCCATAATCCTTGCCTTCAGTTCATCTTTGGTGTTACAAGGAATTTTGTTTGTCTCTCACTCAACTGCCTCCCACTCATAATAATCAAGTGGGTGCAGTCTGGCAACTCATCTAGACGGACTCCTTGTTTAAGTTGCTGAATGTTGCCATAATCCTTGCCTTCAGTTCATCTTTGGTGTTACAAGGAATTTTGTTTGTCTCTCACTCAACTGCCTCCCACTCATAATAATCAAGTGGGTGCAGTCTGGCAACTCATCTAGACGGACTCCTTGTTTAAGTTGGTGAATGTTGCCATAATCCTTGCCTTCAGTTCATCTTTGGTGTTACAAGGAATTTTGTTTGTCTCTCACTCAACTGCCTCCCACTCATAATAATCAAGTGGGTGCAGTCTGGCAACTCATCTAGACGGACTCCT